>BTPG01000004.1:205754711-205769711 GCA_036245525.1 Semisulcospira habei | reverse complement strand
CTTCAGAGCAAACAGGAGCACCACCGATATGGTCTTCGTGCTGAGACAGCTACAGGAGAAGTGCCGCGAGCAGAACAAAGGGCTGTACGTAACGTTTGTCGACCTAACAAAAGCGTTCGACACTGTGAGCAGGCAAGGCATGTGGCAGATCCTGGAGCGACTTGGCTGTCCCCCAAAGTTCCTCAACATGATTGTCCAGCTACACGAGGACCAGCAAGGCCAGGTCAGACTCAACAATGACCTCTCAGAACCATTCCCTATTCTCAACGGTGTAAAGCAGGGCTGCGTGCTGGCACCGACCCTCTTCACCATCTTTTTTAGCATGATGTTGAAGCAGGCCACAGTGGACCTCGATGATGACGATGCAGTGTACATCAGGTATCGTCTCGATGGCAGCCTGTTTAACCTCAGACGACTGCAGGCCCACACGAAAACCCTAGACCAACTGATTCGCGAGCTGCTTTTTGCTGATGATGCTGCCCTCGTTGCACACACAGAGAGAGCCCTGCAGCGCATCACGTCTTGCTTCGCAGATGCTGCCCAGCTCTTTGGACTCGAGGTCAGTCTTAAAAAGACAGAGGTCCTCCATCAGCCGGCACCCAAGACAGTGTACCGCCCTCCTCACATCACCATCGGCGAGTCTGAACTAAAGTCAGTGCACCAGTTTACTTACCTTGGCTGCATTATCACGTCGGACGCCAAGCTGGACAAGGAGCTTGACAGCAGGCTGGCAAAAGCGAACAGCGCTTTCGGGCGACTTTTCAAGCGGGTGTGGCACAATCAGCAGCTGAAAACAGGCACCAAGATCAGCGTGTACAGAGCTGTGGTCCTCACCACCCTGCTGTATGGTTCCGAGTCCTGGGCCCTCTACCGCAGCCAACTACGACTCCTCGAACGCTTCCACCAGCGCTGCCTGCGTACCATCCTGGGCATTCACTGGAGTGACTATGTCACCAACGTCGAGGTCCTTGAACGGGCTGAAACTGTGAGCATCGAGGCTTTGCTGCTGCGGACACAGCTCCGCTGGGCGGGGCATGTCTCCAGGATGGAGGATCATCGCCTACCAAAGATCACCCTGTTCGGCGAGCTTGCTACTGGACACCGTGACAGAGGGGCACCAAAGAAGAGATACAAAGACTGTCTCAAGAAGTCACTTAGTGCCTGCCAAATCGACCACCACCAGTGGTCTTCGCTTGCTGCGGACCGTGACACCTGGCGCTCCACCATTTACAAGGCAGCTGTCTCCTTTGAGGACTCTCACAGAGCTAGCCTTAAGGACAAGCGGCTCAGGAGAAAAAACAGAGATGCCGCAGCTCAGAACCCTGGCCATACCTTCCCCTGCAGCCACTGCGGTCGAACCTGCCTGTCTCGGATTGGCCTCCGCAGCCACGAACAAGCCTGCAGACGTCGTGGGCAACTCCTATAAAATCTTCGTTCGCGAAGTCAAGCCAAGAAGATATGGACAAATTTGAAGCTTTTAATCTCAGTATGATATGGCTTAACACCCTGGTCGATAAGTGACTTGTTTTAGCCAGTTTTATTTTCCAGGGCAAAACATGATGGGTTAAATTTTATCGAGACAAAGACCCTGTCAATCGATTCAGTAAACTTGCATAGCATAGACTAAAAGATCGCATGGTGACCCACTAAAATGTTTTTGGTCGTACATCCAAAGTTTCGAAAGAAATTTGAGCAGAAAAAATGAAATCATGTCAGTTGTGGGGGCCTCTGAAAAAAGCCGTGTTGTTCTATATCGACATTATCGACTTTTGTATTGTATAGTTTATGTCCGACCTTGTCAACTATACTGAAGCGAAGTCGACTCAGTGACGGTTTGCGCAGTTTCCTAGTGAATATAAAAGCGGTCAATAATGTAACCACACTGGCTATCTCCCACGATTCGCTATAGGGGGAGACAACCAGTGTGTAAGGTAACTTGGTACACAAGCTGTTAGAATGACATACATGGTGTAAATAAGTATTTTCTACCGAAGCGGTGTGTGTTCATTCAAACATCGAGAGAAACTAGCGTTTTTCGACTGAAGTAGTATTAGCGGGAGTTAACTCATTCGAGAGTTGCAGAACTACGGACACGCGGCCATAGGAAGCCTCGAATGTGTTATTGACATAAAGGCGTCGTAAAACTTTATGTACTGAAAACAAGGCGTATCTCAACGGGAGCCTGTGCCGCGTAGGACCGATCCCGCGTCTGCCTAGCTCCACGGTCGCGACATCAACTGACACAAATATAGCTCGCAGGCTTATATAGGCCGTCGTTTATGCATATGAATGAGCACGCGCCGGTGGACGGATGCGCTGCGCACACAAATCACGTCGGTTCCAAGCCCCGCCCTCCGCCGCAGCGACTGACACTTCAGGTGGTGTCTTTGTAGTGTGAGGCGATGTAACCGTACGTGGGGAGGAAGAGTGGAGGGAGAGACGGGATGGTGGGTGGTGGTGGAGGCCGTGTGTACGTGTGTGTGTGTGTGTGTGTGTGTGTGTGTGTGTGTGTGTGTGTGTGTGTGTACGGCCACAGATCAACGCTGTTTTATTACATATTGCGAACTCATTCACTGAGACTACTTCTTCACTGATTTCTTGCGGCTGGCATTTCAAATCACTGTTATTGTTTTTTATTTTGTATATTTTCAGTTTTGTCACTTTGGTTTTGTTAACTTTACTATGTTCGAAAAAAATGAAAACTTTACTATGTTCGTTTTTCGTACATATTTTTTTTCATTGAATTTCTCAACTGAGATATTGGCCTGGATTGTTAATTTCTCCTCGTCCCCGGTCGTTTAACCCTTCTCATCCTGATACTCCCATTGCTTAAAATAAATTTGACTAAGATAGTTCAAGGGTGGTGCAAGAATAGCTTGGCGCCTTAGGTGCCAAGCTATTCTGGCACCACCCTTGAACTAAAATGGTTGATCTGTCTCGGCCTGGCTCAGTAAAAAAAAAAAATCTGTAATCATAGGATACGGCTTCATAGCACATAAGCAACTAAGTACAAGCAAACAAACAAACAAACAAATCAGCCTCAGGATGTCATGGGTTAATAGTGTGTCCGGCTGTGAAAGCGATCGACTGTTCAAGTGCACAACCAGAAATTCATTGCTCTGATGTCACGTACGTGCTAGAGTCCGATTAAACGGCGGTTAAACGTCGGAGGCAGGAGAGCGAAGGGAATCGCCGGGTCGTGAGTTCAAATCCCGTCCAGGCCCCGGTAGCTGGACTCACAATCCAGGGGGGGGGGGGGGGGGGGGGGGAAACGGATTTGTTCAATAGCATGTCCGTTGAAAGGTCCTGGTAAATCAAAGTGGCACAGTTGGAGTGCGCCTGAGTTGATCAGTGTTCAGGTCGTATCATAGGCAATAGATTTCCCTGTCCCCCATAACCCGCCCGTCAGGGCCGTCCATTATCACTTCGGTGCTGTGGACGTTAAACCCGGAACTAATCAAATCAAATACGTACGTGCCCGGCCACAAAGCACGGCCCACCAAGCCCGGCTGAGAGTACCGGACTCTATAATCTGCTGGCTGTAGTCAGCAGTACTTCAGTTCCGGTCGTAGATACTGAGTAAACAAGAAAATGAGGTCGATGATGTCAGCCGTAGCCGCTACGGGGGCTGGCCATGCCAGTCGCCAAATGTAAGCCGAAGTCTGGAAAAGGGAGAAAATATCTCAGTCAGAGAGAGAGAGAGAGAGAGAGAGAGAGAGAGAGAGAGAGAGAGAGAGAGAGAGAGAGAGAGAGAGAGAGAGAGAGAGAGAGAGAGAGAGAGAGAGAGAGAGAGAGATGATGATGATGATGATGAAACGTTTTCAATTCAGGATAAAAAGTTGTGAGGCATAGCAATGCCTATCTTCCAAACTGTCCTGCTACTCTACACATATAAAAATACATTAGCGATACAGCAAAAGATAAAACATATTTTAAAAAAATACAATTCCCCCCCCCCCCCCACCATCAGGGAAAAAAATAATAATAAAAAAATAAAATACGAAAAAAAATTAAAACAATTTATATATACTGGTATGAACCTGACATGTTAATGCAGACAGTCAAACCATTACATAATCTGCAGCAATATGCTGTGCTGGAGCAACATACTAAGCAGAAAGATAGAACATTCACATCGACAGCAGATTATGGACGCGAGCTCTGAACTGACATAGATAACTTTGAAATAGACTTCAAATGAGAGGGCAAATTATTCCATGACTTGGCACCGGAAAATGAAATGCTAGATTTGAAGATGTCGATTCTCGGTTGTGGGAGATGGAGTAAGCTGTTCTTTGTGTTCTCTCTATTCGTGTGGGAAAACAGCTCACGGAGAGAGAGAGAGAGAGAGAGAGAGAGAGAGAGAGAGAGAGAGAGAGAGAGAGAGAGAGAGAGAGAGAGAGAGAGAGAGATGACTGCTGATGATGATGAAACGTTAGGCATAGCAATGCCTATCTTCCAAACTGTCCTGCTACTCTTCACATATAGTTACTGATCTATCAGACGATACAGCAAAAAGTAAAATATACATATATAAGTAGGAAGACAAAAAAACATATTGGTATGAACAAGAGAGAGAGTAGAGAGAGAGAGAGAGAGAGAGAGAGAGAGAGAGAGAGAGAGAGAGAGAGAGAGAGAGAGAGATGATGATGATGATGATGATGTTGATGATAAAACTTTATTTATCATCGGTAAAGGTTTTGACAGAAACACTTACAAAATTGCCGTTGCCGAACACTATCTACAAAAGAGAGAGAGAGACGGAGAGAGAGAGAGAGAGAGAGAGAGAGAGAGAGAGAGAGAGAGAGAGAGACAGACAGACAGACAGACAGACAGACAGACAGACAGACAGACAGACAGACAGACAGAGACAGAGAGAGGGACAGAGAGACAGAGAGTCAGTCCTGATGGTGCAGACACAGACCTTTGGTGTTGTTTTTCTTTTCTTTGCAAGTAGATGTAATAAAAAAATAAATGGGTGAGACAGTTTAACATCATAGCATCGAAGCTGTGGCAGTGGGGCTGTAGTGAGTGATCAAACATTTTCTTCAAAATATCTTCACGAGTCGTTCTAGGATTGGAAAGAAATCTTTCTTCTCAGTCTGTCCGCCTCTGCCTCAGCCTCAAGCGTTGTCTGTTACATCGGGCGGGGTGTGGCTGGCTGGTCGGAAACTTTCGTCTCACACAGTGACGGTGCATTGTCAGTCAGTCCGGCGGAAACACTTGCAGTCTTAACCCTTTGGCTGTCGGTAGCGCTTTTAGTCGCGATGATTCCTGAAGGAATCATCGCGACTAAAAGCGCTACCGACAGCCGAAGGGCGGTTATGCCATGAAGGCATCGTATATTATCTGGGGAGAACTGACGGATGCATGGTCGGAAATGAGGACCAAGTGTTTCAAGCAAGAGACATAGATCCTCACGAGCCCTGCGACAGCAGGGGCTCATGAGGATCTATGTCTCTTGTAGAAGGGAGAGGTGTTGATGAAGAGGCCCGGCCTGACTGGGACGTGAGTTGCTTTGCCGAGGCTGACATACCGCGCCGACTCGGTCACAGTAGGGCGATCGATCGGTCCATCAGTCAGTCAATCAATCAATAAGTCAGGCAGTCCCTCCGCCCTCCGTCCGTCCGTGCATCCATCCATCCATTCACTCCCACCCACCCACCGCATCCATCTTTGATTATGTACATTTTGCTAACAAGTAGTGGCCTCAGTCACTGAGTGACATGTATAGTTGAGGTGCCCATCCGGTCTTAGCAGTAGTACTATATTCTCACAGGGACACTCGTCGCCGGCAGTGACTCTCGTGACCGAACAAAACTGATTAAAAATGGTCTCCGTACACTTTTGGACGACCGGCCTCACTGTAAAGGGCAGTTACCTCCTTTCTCTGACCTTACTCTGAAATCGGAATATCAGTCTCCTATTTGATAGATGCCGACACCTGTTGCCGCAACACAGGCGGCAACTGAACGCATGCCGGACGCCAGCCACACTGGGAACTTCAACTGAAATAAGCCACAGTGATCCTATGAAAGCTCACTAGCTCCTTCCCAGTAGGCAAAACATCCTAAGACCCACGTCGGCCGCAGTTGGCCTGCCCACAGCCGTGCCGTGCGGGCCAAATGGGACCTACGTCGGTCCGAGAATCTCGAACTCAACGCATTGGCCTGAGACGCCAGCTGCACCTGGGAAAAAAAAGAAAAAAAAAAAAGTCAGCTAGTGGTCCAGTTACCCTGACTGACTGGTGCCCTACAGTATATGAATTGGCTTGGTCGTGAGAAGTAACAAATGGCACCGGGCTGATTAATTGTTTTGGGGCAACGCTGCGCAGATGAGTAGGCCTACTGTTTGCTAACTCTCACGCGGACGTGCAGCCACGGTAGATGTCCATCCCGACTGCAGGGCACATAAGAGATAAATTGATTTCACCAGGACCATCGACGCCGCGAACCGCATTTATCCATCTTGATGATCAAATAACTGAACAGGTTTTTGCAAAATTGAAGTTGGAGTGGGATAGACGAGAAACGAAAGACGTTTGAAAGAGTCCAGACGGAAACGGAAGTTAAATGTATATTTTAAAAACACTTGACTGGAACTTTATTTTTTGTGTGTAGTGAGACAAAAATAACGTCACAGAATTGAATAACACAACATTTTTAGATTTTCTTTTCGTATCAACTGAGGATGAGGGTTCGATTCTTGTCAGTATATGTCTGCGGGTTCACAGTCAGTCACACTGACACCCTGCTTGATCCGTCTGCAAGAGATATAGATCCTCACGGGCCCCTAAGGGGCTTATGAGGATCTATGCCTCTTGCAGGCAGAGTTTGGGTTTCCCAATGATATTGAGTTTACGCTTACGCCAGTGGCTACTGAACCAGAGGGCAGCACAAGCTTCATCGTTTGTCTTCACTTTGATCGCTAGTTCTGTAGACATTAACTACAGCGACCGAAACCGCTGAACCTGGAGTCCACTTGAACAGTTTATTTT
Organism: Semisulcospira habei; assembly: GCA_036245525.1. Classification (NCBI taxonomy): domain Eukaryota; kingdom Metazoa; phylum Mollusca; class Gastropoda; family Semisulcospiridae; genus Semisulcospira; species Semisulcospira habei. Next base: position 205,762,714 of record BTPG01000004.1, on the reverse strand, counting down.
CAACAGTTCTTGAACAGTTTTGTTTACCCATCTCTACGACTGACAGCACACAAGAGACCTAAAGGCACCACAGCTCGTCAGATGAAATACTTTTCTGCTATTCTTCTCCTTTTTGACGTAGGAGGGTTCTTCCGTTACTCAGTCACAAGTAGCAGTAGAAAATTTCTGCTGCGTGTGCCTACTCCTATGGATTGTAAAAAGAAGGGTACAAAAGTCTTAGTTTAGAAAAGACAACATTGATAATCCGCTCATTATCTGTCTGCGAATGTGAGCAGTCCAAATCCGCCATGGGGGAGGCTAACCAGCGTTCAGACCGACGGCCGTATTTCCACAATTTTGGAGGTGTCATCTAATGACTATGCTCCAGTTGCAGGAAATGGATCGACCATGAAAATTCAAGGGCAGTGCCTGATTAGCTTGGCGCCTGTCGGCGCCAAGCTAATCAGTCTGGCACTACCCTTGAATTATCATGGTCGACCCATCTCCTGCTGTAGTGTCACAGGGCTGAATGGCCCGGTTAAATTGAAGTAGCAGCATCGAACGGTCGACCGTCGGGTGCGGCAGACGCAGCACAGATGAGATTCCCCAAACCTGTCCAGCTCAGCCTTTAACTCGTTTAGTGCCGAGAAAACTCAAACGCCACCCAACTGCAAGAGGTATGAGGATCTATGCCTCTTGCAAGTCGTTTTAACTCTTTCGAGACGTGCCGCAGCCGGATTCGAGGCTTTACTCCGCGAATCTGGATGCGGCACGTCTCGGCAGAGCTAAACCGTAATATAATACTAGAATCGACTGTTGATTGCACACGTAGTGTTATAATAGTCTTCATGGGGTTTTAGTTTTACATCTTCCAGCTAAAATCATCAGTGACAGACTCAGCCTCAGTCTCATAAGAAAACATCTACAAACTCAACGCAGAGTCTGAATCACGAACAAAAGTGTGCAAAAAGTGCCTTGTAGTTCAGTTTTCAGACTGTTCAACTGCTTCGAAGTCTGCCGGCTTTCGTTCAGTAGCCGAGCTCGGGGCAAATTTATGCGCGAGTAAACTAGGTGACGCGTTCATGTTTAGAAATTGACGTCACAGTCGAGTTTAATCCAAACATACCGTTACCGCGGAGTGCGATAGGCTGAAACAGAAAAAAAATGGTTAGTGTTGGTTTGAGAGAGAGAGAGAGAGAGAGAGAGAGAGAGAGAGAGAGAGAGAGAGAGAGAGAGAGAGAGAGAGAGAGAGAGAGAGAGAGAGAGAGAGAGAGAGGCCACACTTCGTCATTGACATAGCCATTTTACAAACCTGCCGTTGCTAACAACTACAAGACTATCTACACACAAAAAGATACACGGCATAGAATATAAATGTACATACATACATGTGAAAAAAATTACACTTGCAAATATTTTGTAATACTGTTCGAAACAGACATGATTAAACACACACACACACACACACACACACACACACACACGCGCGCGCGCGCGCGCATGCACGCACGTCTACCATGATAGTTGAAGGACGGTAGTGCAAGATTAACTTGACGCCTAATTTGGCACTACTCTTGAACTATCATGGTCGATAGGTATTTTGGAGAGAAAGAGAGAGAGAGATATCGGTTGCAGAGAGAGAGAGAGAGAGAGAGAGAGAGAGAGAGAGAGAGAGAGAGAGAGAGAGAGAGAGAGAGAATGTGTAGCAGGCATGTAGTGACGCAGGAAGATTTTCAGACAAAAAACAAACAAACAAAAAAAAAAAAACAGGCGCGGAACGATCGTTGCGTAATTGCTCACCTCTGTAGCATGGGTAGTAGGAAACGGCACGTGTGCTATTTTCTACTACCCGCGCTATATAGATGGTCTATCACGCAACGATTATCCGATGCCTGTGCGGGAAAGCCCCAATAAACTGAAAATTCCAAAGGTTAGGTTCTTGGCCAACGCTGATTTGGCCAGGCCTTTCGCGATTTGCTTTGATCGAGCTCCTTCTTCAACTCGGATGTTGGGTTAAGTGAAGACCACAATGCACATAAGTGAACTCTTTCACCCCACCACTTCTTTTTGCTTCCATGCTTCCGAAACGTGAACACATTATGCCTCTACTAGCTAATTTGCACTGGCTGCCAGTTTCATACAGAATTCAGTATAAAGTCTGTGTTATTTGTTTCAACATCATCTCTGGTTCTGCCCCTCCTTACTATCTGATCTTGTCCAGCTGTATACTGACACCGTCCCGCTCACTACGCTCTGCTTCAGACACTCGTGTTTTCCGTATCCCTAGACGTAATAAGGTCACTCAAGGTCATCGTGCATTTTCGTATTTTGGTCCCATTACATGGAACGCTCTCCCAGCTGATATGCGTCACTCATCATCTCTTTCCATTTTCAAATCCAAGCTTAAAACACACCTTTTCTCTGTTGCATATACTGACGTAAAGACCATTTTGTCTGCCGGCTCATCATGCGTGTATGTGTGTGTGTGTGTATGTGTGTGTGTGTGTGTGTGTGTGTGTGTGTGTGTGTGTGTGTGTGTGTGTGTGTGTGTGTGTGTGTGTGTGTGTGTGTGTGTGTGTGTGTGTGTGTGTGTGTGTGAGTGTGTGTGGTGTGAGTTTTCGCCCTTGTAAATTAATGTATTTTTTGTTGTATGTGCTTGTTTGTGTATTCTGCTTCACTGTTTCATTACTGTGATTGTAAAGCGCCTAGAGCACCTTGGTGATTAGGCGCTATACAAATTACCTTTATTATTATTATTATGTTTCATCATCTGGGTTTGAAGAGGTCTTTAACTCATTCAGCCCGGCGCACGTATTTCCCAAATTTTGGAGGCGTCATCTAACGGCTATGCACCTGTTGCAAGAGATGGATCGATCATGATAATTCAAGGGTAGTGCCAGATTAGCTTGACGCCGACAGGCGCCAAGCTAATCTGGCTGACTACCCTTGAATTATCATGGTCGACCCATTTCCTGCTATAGTGCGTCAGGGCTGAATGGATTAAGGTAATGTTTGAGGAGGCATGATCAGTTCAAGATAACTTTTATGTAGGGATGTCTTATCCATTCCCATCCTGATAACCTTTGCATGAAAGGAATTTGACTATGAAAAAAGTATAATAGTTCAAGGGTAGTGCCAGGATAGCTCGGCGCCTGGAGGCGCCAAGCTATTCTGGCACTACCCTTGAACTGAAATGGTTGATCTGTTATCTTAATCCGTAATATGGCCTTTATAGGACAATGCGCAAATTTGATGAAAAAAAAATCAGCCTCCGAATATAATCTGGTAACTGAAAGAGACTAAGAAGAAGACACTGAAAGGGGTATGGCCCGGCCATTTCTGACCTCCCAAGGTTCCTACGCCACAAGCAAGCACTTGAAAATTCACTTCAAGTTATCTCTAGACAAGTGCGGTGCTCCAGCCTGAGCTCGGTTACAAACACGGGCGTACATGCATTTATAGAAAAGTCAATATTTGAACAGAATCGCCCGGTTTCGGATGACAAAAAGTGCATACAATGCGGACAGTCCTAGTCGGAAGCCCGTCCCAAATACGAGGATCATCAGTCTTCAAGTCAATCTGGCAATATAAGCCTGATGCCTGGTGCCTGATCTCCCTCTGACAAGATATATATATATATATATATATATATATATATATATATATGTGTGTGTGTGTGTGTGTGTGTGTGTGTGTGTCTTACCGAGATCTGTCTCAAATTAGACTATCCTCAAATTATCTTAATTTTCAAATAACATTGTTCTCAAATCGTACTTATTCTCAAATTAAAATTATCTCAATTCATATGATTATTTTCAAATTGACTCGTACCTTACTAATTGCACGACTTCGGCAAGAAGGCAGTTTTCTTTTCACTCTGGTACGTGCTTTTAGTTGGAAAAATAAAGCTCCAAATTAAGGCTAACGTCGAGATGACTAAGTCGAATATGTGCAGGCTTTATAAGCATACAACTCATTTATGAACTTGTCGTAGGCCTAATGTATTTGACCTTCTTCAGAAAATAAACATGCGGGAGTATTGTGTGAGCCGCAAATGAAGACAAATTTACCAAGGAGGCGTATCAAGGGTCCCCAAGTGTAGGCGTGTGTGTGCCGTCTAGCATATGTGTGAATGTGTGTGTGCGTGCGTGCCGCGTGCGTGCGCGCGCGCCGGTTGTACCTCGGTTGCACCGAACGTCAGATATGTAACGAAGCAAGGAGAGAAAACAACTCACTAGACAAGACGATACCCTAGGGGTTTATCCGCCCATCTGGGTCGATCGCGTCTGTGTATAAATGTATGATTATTTGTTCTTTAAGTTTGGTATTTTCCCCCCGAGCATAAACACAGCACACAACATTGTTAACTCATTCGAGACGTGCCGCCTCCGGATACGCGGCTTAAAGCCGCTTATCCGGAGGCTGCACGTCTCGAATGCGTTAATGTGTTATATAATTGTTTGTAACATACGAAACGGAGGAGATTGTCTTTAACAAAAGCAAAACAAAACAAAAATACGAAAAACAACAAACAAACAAACAAAAGCCCTAATGTATGACGTCATAATAAGTCTAGCTCCATGCGAAGACCTACAGGGGCGGATCGGGGGTGGGAGGTTTGGGAGTGGGGGAGGGAGCGGGGGGGGTCGCAGGAGTTTGAGGGTCCAGGGAGTTCCGGAACCCCCCCCCCCCCCCCCCCCGCTCACCCCCCCCTCCCCCCCCCCCCACCCTGTTGTGTCAGGTTGAAGGTTGAAGGTCTCAAACAAAAAGTTGTACCCGACCCGACCTCCCCCCCCCCCCTCCTCAAACCACCCCCGGCAGGTAACTGATCCGTCCGTGACCTACTTTCTCTGTTTTCTTCTCAAATCCAATACAGTTACATTACTAATTCTAAATGCAGAATTCTGCAGTTTATTCAAACACACCGATCAACTTCAGATCAACTGGAGAGTGCTCTTCTTAACTTTGATCCACATTATGAAAACATCTTCTGCTAACCTCACAAACTGAACTTCAAATTCCTCCAATGACTGAGGTACACAACCCTTCAGCAAGAGGTATAAATCTTCATGAGCCCCCGCAATTTGCGGGGGCTCGTGAAGATATATTTCTCTTGTCTAAAAAAAAAATCCGACTTTGTATCTATGCCTCGTGCTGATTGGCTGAAAAGAGTGTGTTATTGCAATGTTATACCACGCTGCATCAGGCTGTATTACCCTGCCTGACGCGGTAGAACTATGTTATAAAGTGCAGACAATGTTCTAATTTGGAAATATGCAAGAACGTGAGTAAACACGCGCATAGCCTTGAAGTGAGACTGGATCAAAGGGGTATAGAGCAATATTAAGTAGGTACAATTACGTAAAAATATGCATATTTATTTTTCCGTAAAAGAAAACAACCCTTAAATAACTGAGTTTTAGGGTAGAATTGGGTGGCAATCTATCAATAAGATGCGTTAAAGTAAATACTTGATGTCCGTAGTAACTGTTGGCGTACCCGTGCACGCAAATGTTTAAACTATTTAGCCCCAACGCCCTACAGCAGGAGACAGAGCGACCATGATAATTCAAGGGTAGTGCCAGGTTAGCTTGACGCTTTCAGGCGCCAAGCAAAGCTGGCACTACCCTTGAATTGTCATGGTCGATCCATCTCCTGCACCTGGTACATTGTCTTTAAGTAGCACTTTAAAAAGCAAATTGGAAAATGCGGCCGTGGGGTGAAAGGGGTTAAACGACTGCAAAGAAGCCCTCAACAAATCTGGCAATTACCCTTTAGGTATTGAAACATTGTCCATCCATTTCTCGTGACTTAACGGAGCGATCTGCACAGTGGAAGGCAAAAGTCATCAAGTCCATTTTCGGGAAAAGCGAGATTCCCATTGTAATACAGTGAAAATCTCGCTTTTTCACAAAAAAAATAGATTTGCTGTCTTTTTTTCGCCTTCTGACTGTGACTAATGAACCCACTCCCTTCCACTGTGCACTGACATTTCTGTTTCTGAAATCGTTGTTCATTCAAAAAACAAAAGTCAAAAACCGTCCAAAGATCATGGACACAAACTGGTCTCAGCAAGAGGCATAGATCCTCATGAGCCCCCGCAGTCGCGGGGGCTCATGAGGATCTATGCCTCTTGCAGCTAGATCGTGTTCACTTTTTCCTCTGCAGTCAAGGGCCAGCCTGAGTCCCACTCCAGAGCAACAGACGTGAAATGAATAGCGGGTGTCTGCCTAGCTGGTCTGTGGTTTCGGTCAAACGGTCACCCGCTTTGAGAAACACAAGATATGCGTGCCAACAAACTGAGTTTGTGTGTCCGTGCGGCGAGATTTTTTTGTTTTTGTTTTTGTTTCTCTCTCCCGACAACACTGTAATTGATTCCGCGCGATTAAAAACAAAACAAAAACAACAACAACAACAAAACTAGCGGCACGTTTGTTTCAGCAGTTGTGGAAATCTTGAACATTATTGTTGGTCCGTGTGGAAATGTTGTGTTCACGCAACTTTAAGATGGCTTCTGGTCATAAGAGACTGATACATACGAAATACGAGCATCGTATTTTGTAAACAGTATACAAAAACAGTGTTGGGACGCATAACTGCACAAAATACAGGAAAAAAAAGTGGTTTGAGGGATCATCTTCATGAGAGATCACTTGTCATTGCAGACCATCATTTAGGTGGCTGTAGCTGTGACTGTGGCTGGAGCCACCTAAATGGTGGGCTTTAATGACAGGTGACACCTATTGCCCTTCACGACTTCACTTGAAAGGGTACCTGTCTGTTAACTCATTCTACCCCAGACACACCACAGCAAGATAAGGATCGACCATGATGGTTCAAGGGTGATGCCAGAATAGCTTGGCGCCTATGGGCGCCAAGCTATTCTGGCATCACCCTTGAACTATCATGGTCGATCTGTGTCCTGCACTGCAATGCAGTCTTTAGAGGACAACGGCAAAATTTTTGGATTTCGGTCTTGGAGTAGAATGAGTTAAGACCATTTGTTGTTTAAAAAAATGTGGTTGCTCGGGACAGGCCCTGCTGTGCATGCTAATCTCAAAACCTGCACCGTCACAACACAATCCGCATAGCCATAAGCGTTGCACTGTTGTCAAGTTTTACAAAGAAACATTTTCCCCATTAATTTCATGACCCCCAGTGTAGCTGACAAAAAAAAGTGTATTTTCCCCCATCCTGGTACATCGGTTCAAGGCTACCCTCCACGAGACAGAAATATGACAACGTGCTTCCGTTTCTGGGCTACGTATTAATACTGATTAACCCTGTGGCTGTCGGCAACGCTTTTCGTCTTATGTGAGTCCTGCAAGTGAACCAGTGACCAAAAAAAAGCGCTGCAAACAGCGGCCAAAGGGTTAAGGGCATGAGCATTTTACAGTCGCGTGCCAACCGCTTTACGTACAAATCGCTAAAGGCAGACTGACCGTGATGATCAAGGGCAGTGCCTGATCAGCTTGACGCCTAATCAGGCACTATCTTTTAACCGCCGTTCTGTGCCGAGGAAAATTGCACAGCACCCAACTGCAAGAGGTATAGATCCTCATGAGCCCCCGCAGTTGCGGGGGCTCATGAGGATCTATGCCTCTTGCTGACACCACTTTGATTCCAAGCTCCTAGAACAGCCAGGGCTTTTTTGGTGTTGAATCAACAAAGATTCAGTGCAGAAACTGACACAGGTCTGCGTCACGTGGCGCTGAACGGGTTAAGCTATCACGGTCGAGCCGTTAGTAGTCTCCCCTCCGCCTCTAGTTTCAAGGCACATTTCGGTGCCCCCGTCTTTGAAATCACCTTTGCGGTGAACAAAAAAACGTCAGTCAAGCCCTAAACGTTTCACGTTCTATATATATATTTTTTTTTTTTTTTTTTTAACGGTAAACGTCATTCGTTACAGGACAAAGTTTTCAAAACTGATTAGCCAAAAGACAGCTAACATTGTCGACTGTGTTTGAACTGTTGACCTCGGTGCAATGGGTAATCGAGCATAAAATGCATTCTGCATTCTGAAC
>BTPG01000004.1:205739711-205749711 GCA_036245525.1 Semisulcospira habei | reverse complement strand
ATAAAGATGAAGTGGAGTGCTGAAATGGATTCTCCTGTGTCTAAATGAACCATAGCTAAACCTGTGTGTAGCGTTTCGTAATCATTTGTTACAGAAGTGTATCTTTAAACAGTTACGGCGGTAGCGGGCTTTTAACCATTTTTTCCCCCTTCTAAACACACTTCAGCGGAAGATGGCCCGGTTCGGCGACGATTGCTCAAGGATAGTGCCAGAATAGTTTGTCCTTATTCCAAGGCCACAAGCTAACACAGTCCGTCCACGGAAGGCGAATACAAACTGTCGCAACATGAGGCATAGAACCTCATGAGCCCCCGCGATAGCGAGGGCTCATGAGGTTTTATGCCTCTTGTACTGACTTACATCGGTGTTCGCCGTTCTCGGCACCGAAGGGGTTAAAATTCTCACCCGGAGCAAAACACATTGGCAAGACACTAGTAGTACAGTCAGTAGTGTGTATGTTTGTACACCCGGCGATCCCATCTCGCGTTCTCTCGCGTAACAGTCCATCCGTCTTGTCCTTCGCGTGGTCGGTCGTGAAGGACGAATTGTCAAACCGTTGCTTGGCAACCGGTTCCTCTGACATGACCCGGCGACGTCTGCTGTCGAGCTGTCATGACCCTCAACCGGGGTGCCCATAAAAATTAGGAACCGGCCAATGAGCGGAGAGAAAATACAGTGAAAGCCTCTTCCGCGTTCCTTCGGTTGGGAAGACTTCTGTAAGGGAAAAAAATGAAGAAGAAGCAGAAGTAATGGTAAGAGATTTCGGCAGGCAAAAAGAGCTTTGTGTAAAGCAGTGCAGCGCAGTGTTGACAGTCTTGCTTTACTAGTGTGGTTGCGTTTACACCGGCCGAATGACTCCCAAACATCGAGCCGCGTGACCGAAGTCACTGAGGGACTGTTTGTCAACACTCTGCCACCATAAGCACAGACAACATTCCAAAAATCTCCAAGAGGCATAGATCTTCATGAGCCTCCGGGCTCATGAGGATCTATGCTTCTTGGAGATTTTTGGAGTGTTGTCTATGCCTCTGGTAGACACTGGTTATCTGCCGGGACTTCGCTCTCGTTCGTTGTTGGCAGTCGCTTCTGCTTAACTCATTCTACCCCAGACACACCACAACAAGATAAGGATCAACTATGATAGTTCAAGGGTGATGCCAGAATAGCTTGGCGCCTATGGGCGCCAAGCTATTCTGGCATCACCCTTGAACTATCATGGTCGATCTGTGTCCTGCACTGCAATGCAGTCTTCAGAAAACAATGGCAACATTTTGGGATTTCGGTGTTGGGGTAGAATGAGTTAAATTAAACGTGACCTCACTAGTACCGTCACACACATCTGGTCCGCTGTGAAGGCGGCAGAAGACAGCAAGTCCACATTTGCGCAAAGCGAGGTTTTCGTTGTAATACCAGTGAAAATCTCGCTTTTCAGAAAAAAATAGACTTACTATCTTTTGCTTTCAGAGGGCCATTCATGGCTTGACTTCGCGAACGAAGATTCTATAGGGGAGGGCAGATAAATGACATACACACGTATTTATCTGCCCTGCTTTCAGAGGGCAGATAAATACATACACACATGCCCGTCGTCTTAACCCATTCAGCCCTGATGCACTACAGCAGGAGATGGGTCGACCATGATAATTCAAGGGTAGTGCCAGATTAGCTTGGATTATCATGGTCGACCCATCTCCTGCAAAAGGTGCATAGTCGTTAGATGACGCCTCCAAAATTTGGGAAATACGTGGTCGGGCTGAATGAGTTAAGGACAACGTAACGTTCGTTTGCGCGACTGTGGACTTTAGCGCAAGCCAAAATTAATGCACCCGCCGTGCCGCGGGCACGTCCGTCGGTTTGGGGACTTTTTGGGGCTCGCTGGGAAAATAAGTTGCGTCATTTTGCCACAGCCATTAACTAACTCCTTCACTGCCGAGATATGAAACGGACACAAGACCGCTGCAACTGCGGGGGGGCTCATAAGGATCTATGCCTCCCGCTGACACCACTTTGTATCCATTGTTCATGGGACGGCTGGAGCCGATCTTTCGCCTTGAAGTGACACAGATTTCAGACGTACAGTGTATACGTACATTGGCAGTGAAGGCGTCAACACACATAAATTCACGACAATTTCTTTGGGAAGAACGGTTTGATGCACTTCTTACAGAGAAACGAAGCACGAATACTTGCCCGAATTTAAGAAACTGAATTTTTTTTTTTTTTTTTTTTTTTGAGTTTTTTTTTTGTGTGGCTGTTTTCTTACCTTTTAGAGAAAATATTTCCTCAAACATGGTTTCTGGCAATAGCAAACGCACTGTGATAAGAACAGACGCCCCAAACAAACAAACAAACAAACAAACAAACAAACAAACAAACAAACAAACAAACAAACAAATTGTACAAAACAGAGAAACAACAAGAAATTCAACAACAACCCAACTAATAACCACTATCACCACTATCTTGAACATCAACAACAAAAAACAACAAGACTTTCACCAATTACAACAACATCAACAACAAAAGACAACAGCAAACCGAACCACCACCACGAACAACATCATCACCACCACAATCACCACCACCACCACTACCAACAACAACAACAAAACAATAGTAACAACAACAACAGACCCCGAGTGTGCTTTCCATCCTTGATTTCCGCTTCAGCACGCGCGCTTAAAATAAAATTAACCCCTTCCACGCCAGCCTCCAGAAACGATGTCTCAGAGCTATCATCGACAAGCCGCATGTTGGACACGGATATGAATGATGCCCGCAAGAGGCATAGATCCTCATGAGCCCCCGCGAATGCGGGGGCTCATGAGGATCTATGCCTCTTGCATTTGGGTGGTCAGTGTTCGCAACGACATCCCCGGCAGCAAAATGGGTTAACACAAATCAGTCCAGTGTAATAACAGATACAAAACATGGATTAACCCATATCATACTGAGACTAAAAGATTCAAATTTGTACACTGCCATCTGCAAGCTACATTATAGTACTTGCAGATAAGGATATAGACCAATGGCTTTAGTTCAAGGGTAGTGCCAGAATAGTTTGTACCTAGAAGCGGCAAGCTATTCTGGCACTACCCTTGAACTATTTTAGTTCAACTTATTTCACACACTGGTGTATTCCGAATGATAAGGGTTAAGTAGGTCTCATTCCCATGTTGTTGTGACCAAGCAATTTCCATAATGATGCTGTTGACGACTAGGCGTGCCAAAATAATGGGACGATATAAAAGCGAAATAAATCTGAATACCAGAGTCCGTGATTTCCATGCTTAAAAGTGCGACACGCGTCACATAACAGTTCTCTTCCTCAATCCAGGGTCACTCAGGCGTGAAATCGTTCCGGCCTTTAACTTAACCCATTTAGCACCGACGCGCTACAGCATAAAGCGACCGTGATAATTCAAGATCGACCATGATTAATTTCAAAGGTAGTGTCAGATTTGCTTGGCCCTGATCGGGCGCCAAGCTAATAATATGGCACTAACTACCCTTGAATTATCATGGTCGATCCATCTCCTGCAAGTGATGTAAAGACTTTAGTTGTCACCACATCCATAAATAGGGAAATGCGGCCTTGGGGTTAAATGGGTTAACCCCTTCCCGCCCAGTGGCCACAAAATGTGTTTCGGAACCCATTGTACATCCACCACAAAACACAAAACAAACAAAGCGAAGCCAGCCAGTCAGAGCCAAGCCAAGCCACGCCAAGCCAAAACGGCCACGCCAAGCCACGCCAAGCCACGCCGCCAAGCCACGCCACGCCAACCAATATCCATCTAAGGTACACCACCTGCAACAACACTAAACGTTCAGGGCTTAACGTCTTCTGTCCACTACGAAGGTGATTTCAATGACGGGGCACGGGAAAAGGCAGTGAAACCCTTTGTGCATGCTGCTGCCGGCGCGGCACTCGTAAACAGTGCTGCATGGAAGAGAGGGTTAACTCTTTCGAGACGTGTCGCATACTGATTCGCGGCTTAAAGCCGCGAATCCGGATGCGGCACGTCTCGAAAGAGTTAACCCATTCAGTGCCCGCTGACGCAGACCGTGTTTCTGCAATCTTCGTCAATTCAAGACCAACAAATTCTAGATGTCCCGGGACTAAACATGGATTCAAAGTGGTGTCAGCAAGAGGCGTAGATCCTCATGAGCCCCTGCAACTGCGGGGGCCCATGAGGATCTGCACCTCTTGCAGTTGGGTACGTGGTGTCCCGGCAAATTTTCTCTGCACTGAGCGGCTTAAATTGAGATGCGCATCATTCAAAACGTAGTATTTAATCCTGACTCGCTCACCATTTAAAAGTCATCCTACATTCCCGCAACACAAATCACATTTATACTGACCAGCAAAAGAAATGCGACGTTTTTGGAATCATCGTAAAATACTTGAGTGTTTCCTATAATTTAAAAAACAATGTCGCATTTCGGCTTTTGCTCGTCAGTATATTTCGGGCGGTATTTAGACCACCTGCCGCCAGCGTCAAAATTAAATGCAACTTATTTTGACGTAAACATAATAATACCGCAGTGATTCCATTTACACGAAATGACGGTCGGGTTTTTTTTGGCGGGCGCAGCAGCCGCACGAGCAGTGGGCGTGTACAAACTAGTTGCTCATCCTTTTCACTGCCGATATAAAGTGAACGCGATCCAAATGCAAGAGACATAGATCCTCATCAGCCCCAGTAGTTGCGAGGGCTCATTAGTATCTATGCCTCCTGCTAAAATCAGTTTGTATCCCATACTCTTCGGACGGCTGGCCGGGGATCTTTGACGTTGAGTTGACGATGATATCAAAAACACGACCTCCGTCTACCGGCAGTTAAAGAGGTTAACCAAACTCAGTCCATTAGAAGAAGCATAGATTCTCATTAGGCCCCGCACGCTGTAAGGTGCTCATGCGAATCTACTCCTCTTGCTGGCAACGACTGGTACCTTTAACACCCTCAGAAGGGGGAGACAAAGGAGGTTTAGTCGACGAATAGGCAACAATTGTTACTTTTGATACAGTTGTTCGCGTGTCATTTTGACTGCCAGGGCGTTGCCTCTGATTTCAATTTTGCGGTGAAAATAAATCATGACAAAATTAATGCTGCTCCAGCCAGCAAGGAGTCTTCGGACTGACCTCCGCCTTAGTTAGCTGGCCCGCGCACGGCCATGCGCGGGCAAGCTAAAGGAGGATTTGGGCCCAACGCGCACAACTTACCAGAGTGTTAGTTTTGGTTGAAACTGACGCAGTAATGAATGTGTGACGGATTAGCTACTTTTTCCACACTGAACCTGTTCAGTGACAGAAACTGTGTTTCTGCAATCTTCGTTAATTCAACAACAGAAAGCCCCAGCTGTTCTAAAAACATGGATTTAGAGTGGTATCAGCAAGAGGCATAGATCCTCATGAGCCCCCGCAATTGCGGGGGCTCATGAGGATCTATACCTCTTGCAGTTTGTTGGTGGTCAATTTTTCTCGGCACTGACCGGTTAAGGTACTATAACGCGTAAATCTAAAGACAAATTTCAGTCAGCACCATTTGTGGTCGTTATGCCTTGTCGACACACCCAATACTGAGACGGCAGATGGGATACGCCGCTGACGCACGCACACGAATAATCACACTTATTTATTCTGTTAGCAGCTGTTAGCGCGTCAATCTATTTTTAGCTGTTGCTCGTAGAAATAAATAGCGTTGTATTTATAGAACGGAGCAGAGTCATTTTTAAATTACTGGATATCAAGACGACATGATTGTGTTGGAGTGGATTCTTCTGTGCGGTCTAAACGAACCATGGCTAGATCTAGATCTGTATGTAGAGTTTTGTAACCATCCGTGTTGCAGAAGTCTTCCTTTGAGCAGTTATTGCGGTAGTGGGCTTAAAATAGTTTTTAATAGATCTTCAGAATTTTTTTCTCAAATTTCCGACAGACTTTTTAACCGACTTTTAATTACCACTTTTACAAGTTTACAAATTTAATTCGTCGCCTAGGACAAAGGGGGAGTTAAATCTGGTGAATTTGAAGGGAAAGTGATTTGCCCTTGTCAAGGGACTGAAGTTTTGTTGCGTTTGTGTAAAGGGTTAAGGTCACATTAACATACGCTTTCTACTTTCCGTTCCCCCACCCCCACCCCACCCCCACCTTCGCCACCCAACCACCCCCACGCCCCACCCCGCATCAAGTCCCTCCGGTCTTCGTTGTATTTCGGCGGATGATGAAAAGATGGAACGGGCCAGTATAGCGGCGCAACTTGCTTAGTGGCTGGTGCAGGACTAAGCTCGCTCATGCAACTGGCCCCAGGTCCTCTAGTCACAATGGCTTGAGGCAACTTTCGTGTCAGGCTGAAAAACTGACCCCAAACAAAAAGTTGGAACGCCTCCCCCGTTCCTCTCCTCCCTCCCCCCGGGAGGTAACTGACCCACGCCTGTGTGTGTTGCGCCGTTCAGTTTTAACACGTACACAGATGACACTGAATTGTCCGTGTGCTGGTCTGTGATTTTGGAGCTTACGGCTGAAAGCCGTAAGCTCCAAAATCACAGCCAAGCACTTGACACTATCCACAGTGCAGGCCGGATAAATATTGTACAGATGTGGACGGTATGTGGTAGTTAGTACATCGCTGGGTTAAGGTCTTAAGGATGTATTCGGCAGTGCAATTAACGTCAAACCGTTTTCACCACGTACGCGCACAGCTGACTCGAGTGAGGCAACACCCTCCTCACCGAATTTTCCGTGTCACTGAAGATAATTGATTCTGGGGAACAGGCAACGCCTATTTCCCTCTCCCCCCCTCCCCCCCTCCCCCCCCCCCCCCCCCCCGCCATGCTGACCGTTGACATAAAGTCACATTACGGCGTTAGTACCAGCCAAGCAAGCAAGCAAGCAAACAAACAAAGCCCAGGGGCGGATCAGTTACCTCGAGGGGGGGGGGTCTAAATTAATTTTTTGTTTGGGACCTTGAACCTGATACAAAAGGCCTCCCCGACGCTAGACCTTACTTCCAAGGGCGGAAAAATCGAAACCCGTGGGGGGGGGGGGGAGGGGAGGGAAGGGGGGGGGGGATAAAGGGAAAAGGGGAGGGGGGAGAGACAGAAACCGTGTGTGTTTTAAGACTAACCACTTTAAAAAAATATCAAACAACGGGCGGGGGGGAGGGGGAGCGGAAGGGGCGGGGGAGGGGGGGGGGGCAAACACCCAAAACGGGACTTTGTTATAGCATTTTAAAGGATTTTGGGTCGGAGGGCGGGGGTGGGGGTGGGGGTGGGGGTTCCGGAACCCCCAGATCCGCCCCTGAAGCCTGTAAACTTTGCGATCCAGCTGCACAGAAGAGTATCTTATACATATACGCAACTATGTCAAAGATGCTATCGAAAACTGCAATAATAATAATAATAATAATAATAATAATAATAATAATAATACCGTTATTATATAGGCGCTTTTTCTCAATTTTTTTGGCGAATCGACTCAAAGCGCCGCGAACTGAAACCCAACACGCACACTCACGTAACAGACACGGATTTACGCCATTTAAGACAAACACAGTACAAGACAGACGAAGGGCCAGTTCACTCTGAAGTTACAGAGAGTTTTGATCGCTTGTATTTGAAATTTGTAATATGGCCTGAAACAGGTACCAAAGTGTATGTGGGTGGGGTGGGGGGGGGGGGTGGAAGAACCGGAGTACCCGGAGAAAGAACCCCCGACGGTCCGCCCGAATTAACGGTGACACTTACCAGAGGAGAAACGCCGGAACCCGTTTTCGAACCTCGCACCTTTCCTTTATGTATCTCGCAGCCGCAAATGTGCGATGCAGTTTATTTGCAGACGACGCTACTCTCGACGTGTCGTCGGCAAAAATATCTACAATTTACTCTTCTTTCCAACATTGTCTATTAGACGTCTCAAACTGGTGCCGAGACAACTACATGAACCCTAACCCATCTAAAACGGAGTGTATGTTAATCACTACACGTCAAAAGCATCCGCTAAACCCGCCTCCATTTAGTCAGTCTTTCCCTTAAAGCGATTCTCCCCAGGTTTAATCATCTCAACACAGTCGGAAAACTGTCTACAACAGATACTGCTGACAGTATTATGTATGGGTCCTTTGTGTACTAACTTAGAGCTTTATGGTGTAAATACAATGCCAAATGTCGAAATTCATCGTTTGATGGGTGTGTTGTTTTTGTACCCGAGAGTGCAAATTATCGTCTGCATCGGCCTCGTTTTGAATTTGTGCATATTAACTAGTCTACGTCACAAGGCAGAATTCGATCAATCGATACTGCAGACGACGGAGGCGGTCATCGTTGTCGAGTGGGTACACACGCGTCAGTGAGGACATGTACTGATGTTCTCCGGCATCCCTTTGACATAATTTTCCACGAGAATGTAAAATAAATTTTCCACTTATTCGCTATGCTGTCAAAATCAATGCCGGGGGTTCCGCTTGACCTGCTACCCCGAGTAACGGACAATCGTGCTGTGGGCGTGGCTTCAAGTTCTTCGACTCGGGTCTCCGCGCCAAGCCGGCGACTGAGCTAGCGTCACGAAACAGAACAGTGGTATTTCACCCACTTATACCCATTTCTGCATTGCAGTTTCACATCACACACATCGAAGTCTACGTAACTGAAAGCATCTCTGGAAACGACAAATGCACCATCGCAGCAGAAACACTACCTCTGTGAATCGAGTGAATGAGAGCCCGCACAGACAAAAACGTGTCACGACCATCGATGTCGGCAGCCGCTGCGGCAATTTTGACACACAGGCCGTAGTTGTCTGATCCTTGCAGCATAAAATTTGATGAACTAGCTCGTAACTTCATGATAAAACAGGTTTAAAATCTTGCAAAATCAGTAAGAGATAAATTCTACTGAAGATCATGAATTCTCAGTCTCTAGCGCTCGTGACTGAAACTATAGGAAGATCGACAAAGATCGTAACCGGATTACTTACTGTTTCACATAGCAAGAAAGCAACAAATTCCGGATGGGCGGTCAAGCCAAGCTCTATATTCCCTTGTCCGATGTCAATTCTACTTAGGGTATCTTGTCTCTCTTTCTCTTTCTTCTCTTCAATTACGAGTCTGTCATTGTCGGCCGGCGCGAGTCGACTGATACTTTCTTTTTTTCTTCGCTGGTTCATCCGACATCTTGTCTCTGATTGGTTATAATTATGCAGATGACCTAAGGTCGTATAGAATAGTTATGACGTCAGCTACCTGATCGTCTATCGGAAGCAATCTTTTGACAGGGTCCAGCCGCACGATTCCGGTGGCCTCTTTCGCTTTGAACGGACGAAAGAAAGCATTTGGTGGGACAATAGGGTGTTCACTGTCTAAGTGGGTATGTATACTAAAGCCCAGTAAAAGCTTTTTGCGAACTGAAGCATTAAAAAAGGTCGGTCGTGCCCCTTTAACTGTGAGCCGATTAGGCAGGACACCGAGCACCGGTTGCTAGGCGTCATTATAGACAATCAGTTGTCTTGGCATGCACATGTAAACAGTGTATGCAAAACTGTGTCCAAAAATTTGTTTCTGCTTTCAAAACTTATTTATTTTACAGATTCACAGACGAGAAAACTGTTTTTCACCGCTCACATTCAGTCTCACATTGATTACGCATCAGTCTACAGTCTGGGATGGGTGTAGTGATGCATACTTAAAGAGGTTTAATTCCCTCCACCGGAGGGCAGCCAAGCTAATCCTTCCTAACAGCAGGGACAGCACTGACGAGCGCCTGATAGCCCTTGACATGCTTTCGTTACGTAACCTCGTTATGTACAACAAGGGCGTGTTAATGTTCAAAGTCAGCATCTCTACACACCGTACAAGACGGCAAGGAACAATCTGTTAGTACCTGGGCCGCGACTTGATATATTCAAAACTAGCCTTTCCCATTCAGGAGCTAAACTTTGGAATTCTCTTCCGGCCAATATTACCGAAACCATGTCCACTTTCAAGTCAAGGCTTTTCCGGCA
>BTPG01000004.1:205449711-205737211 GCA_036245525.1 Semisulcospira habei | reverse complement strand
GCCACAAATCATTTTTCATATCCTGTATAACTATATAGTACAGAATATTAATGACCTCATAAATGCTTCAGTTTTAACATTGGCCAAACTAGTGCTCCGATTTCAAACATTATTTCTGCTGGCTGATTCAGCTGTGCTCAGTTAGACTATATAGTAACTATGTCCCGTTGCGCTGATTTCGGTTCCCTGTAGTTTTCACTCAAAAGCATGAGCACCTGCCTCAGATATGCACCACGCATATAACCGTAAGTCAAATATTAACTCATTCGAGACGTGCCGCCTCCGGATACGCGGCTTAAAGCCGCGTATCCGGAGGCGGCACGTATCGAATGCGTTAACTTCTTCCATTTGCAAGAGGCTTATAGCCTCATGAGGCCCTGCAGCCGCAGGGTCTCATGGGAAGATATGCCGGCCTCTTGCTAAAGGACTGCTGTCGTCTGCGTCAGTTCATACAATTAGCATCTCTAGTTCTTAGACCGGTAAACCAACGTGCATATATAATTATATACTCTACTGGCGCTAAGAAAACGCAAAAGGTGTCGGTAAATGTACCCGCAAACAAAAAGCCACCCCTGACAACAAAACAAGAAAATGTTACTTGTTGCCTTACTTCAGATGTTTAGCCTACTGTCAGAGCTGCCTTCACAACAAAATTGTAAGAGTTATCGCCCGTGGCTATCTTGGAGGCCACAGGGTTTTAATTAGTGGTGAAATAAACAAAACTGGACACATTATGACAAGCAAGTTTCCTGTGAGATGTTTTAGCACACATGTTGTGTGGATTGCTTATGATGTTATTAACTGCCTCAACAGAAATTTGACTCGCAAAATTCAATAGAGAAGCAGAACATCAGGTGCACATCATTTTCTTAACATATTTTATTTTATTTTATTTAATGTTAATTACTTTAAAACCATTTTGTATGCTCCAGTGACTGACACAGAGATAAAGAACACACCCGTATCCATTTGATCAGGTAAATATAGCCGCTAACCTAAAAATAAACAACTTTTTGATATTCATATTTGGAGGTCATGTTGATTATTTAGGTGCCTTTGACAAACGAAAAGTAGGTCAAGACCAAACAGGCCGGATTTTCATTCACACAGACCCTAGTGACACTGCACGTTGGTTGGCTTTCAGCTGTGTCTCCTGCAGATGCTCCCCATTTCTCTTTTAATATCTAGTGAATGTAGTGTCACTGATGTTGTCATAAGTCATCGATATGAGATTTTTAAACCGAAAAATTCCATTTACACGCGACATAACACACCCTTCATAACATTTTCTAATAAATGTCGTCAAAATAACCCGGACAAAAGCATATTTACAAAGAAAAGTGCTATGGTGAAAATTTCGCGTTTTTGTTGCCTTATGGTTTACATGTACTTGAAATCAGCTCTCCGCTGCACTTGTGGTGTTACTGACGAAACAAATGCCATCCCCTTCCATCATTGTTCGGGGCCTTTGAGCATCTATGCCATTTGCTTGTCGGCAAAGCTTTGTTCCCATTTACTGACCCCGGGTGCAAACAACAGACTTGCCGCAAAGGGGTGCATATTTATACAGCCGATTGTGTCATGCACCGTCTTTTGAACTGCTTGGGGTGTTTAGATGCCTGGCACCTGGTTGCGTCCCTTTTCGTTCTTTGCTGCAGGCGAAATACAGATGAGTCTGGCGCATTCCCTCCGCCCTAACACAATATTTCACACTTTGTTGTCTCATTTTTATTTTTTCTTACATCTCTTTGTTTAGTTTTTTCCCCGCGGAAGCCTGGCCGTTTTATCTTGTGCCCTAAAAATCAATCGGAAAAATTTAGTCTGGGTGGTAGAACTGATACGATTGGCGACTGAGCCGCGGTGGTCAGCTGTCATGGCGACCCACTGTAAGCGGGAAGAATTCCAAATGCGTTAGAATCTGTTCACATTTATTCTGTCCATTGACCCATTGACTGCTGCTAACGACACCACAAGGCGGAAAAGACGCATAGTTACTCGTTTTGTCCGCCGCCGCCGGAACGGTATCGTCAGTAACGCGTCTTTTCCGCCGAGTCTGGTATCGTCGGTAGGAGTCTGAAAGGGTCAATTTTTTCATATGTATATAATATGCTGAGGAGCGAAGGAAATGCGACATTTTTGGAATCGTCGGAAACACTTCAGTGTTTCCGACGATTCCGAAAATGTCCCATTTCTTTTTCAGTCAGTTTTGTTCCTTAGTAATTCACTCAAGCAACTACCATACTGAACTACATATGCGAGAAATACATAGATCCTCATGAGCTCTCTTAGTCTGCGGGGGTGTGGGATGGGTGGGCTCAAGGAGACCTATGCATTTTGCTGGGGGTTTATTGTTGTTGTTTTGTTTTTTTGTTTTCGATCTCTTAACTGCCAGTGGACGCAGTTTGTGTTTCTGAAATATCTCTGAATACAGCGCCATAGCTTAGGGGCCTGACGATAGTGCTGTGACTAAATGCAGATCCGCTGCGCCACCGCGTGCGCACAACCACATCACTAGCTCAGTTCAGTATTCTGAATTGAGCTAGTGATGCGGTGGCGCAGCGGATTTGCATTTAGTCAAAGCACCATCGTCAGGCCCCTATGCGCCATAGCCTCGCGGAACCACAAATGTGTATGGAACATGGATAAAAATTGGTATCAGCAAGAGGCATATATCCTCATGAGCCCCCTCAACTGCGGGGGCTCATGAGGAACTATGCCTCTTGCAATTGAATCGCGTTGCCTTTTTCTCGGCGATAAAGGGTTCGATCATGCTTAAAGTTATATTCCCCAGGATCGCCAGTCAGAAAACTGTCTGCAACAGATACTGCTGACAGTATGTGTATGTATGGGTCCTTTGTGTACTGTCTTAGAGCTTTATGATGTAAGCACAATGCCAAATGTCGAAATTCATCGTTTGGAGGGTGTATTGTTTTTGTACCCGAGTCGCGGATTTATCGTCTGCATCTGTCTTGTTTTGAATTAATATGCATATTTATGAGCGTGCATCACAAGGCAGAACCCGGCCGACTATATGTGTATCGCAATACCGCCTGCAGGTCACGAGGTACACCGGCAGCCTTTTGACGTAATTTTTCACGAGAAAATAGAATAAACCTTCCATACTCGCAACACTGTCAAAATCTCAATAAGGGTTCCGCTCGACCTGCTAATAGTATTGTACTAGTAACGATCGTGCGTACAGTAGTGCACCGCCGAGGGCTTGCGTGTTTGCGCTCGCAAACTGCGAGCGTGCGCCGTCCACGGTGCCTAGTTTGACCTTTGATCCTTTACCCCTCGGAAACATGCATTGTCTTCCATAAGTGAAACAGAACATTGGTATTTATACGCCCACTTTCCGCACTACAGTCAATTTCATATCTCACACATCGAAGTCTACGTAACTGAAAGCATCATCGGAAACGACAAATGCACTATCGCAGCAGAAACACTACCTCTCTGAATCGAGCGAATAAGAGACAAAAACATGTTACGACCAGCAATGTGCAACTTTGACACACACGTAGGGGCCTAGTTTTCAGATCTCTGCAGCGGCATAAAATGTGATAACTAGCTCGTACCTATATGATAAAACGGGTTTAAAATCTTGCGAAATCAGTAAGAGATAAATTCTACTGAAGATCATGAATTCTGAAAATCACAAGCGCTTGCGGAACTATAAAACGACAAATTTCGGGTGGGCGGTCAATCCAAGCTCTTGCTTTACGCGTTGCCACATGTCCATATTCCCTTGTCCGATGTCAATTCTACTTAGGGGTATCTTGTCTCTCTTCCTCTTTCTTCTCTTCAGTCCGATTCCGAGTCTGTCATTGTCGTCATTGTCGGCGGAGTCGATGATACTTTCTTTTTTTCTTCAGTCGCTGGTTCATCCGCCATCTTGTCTCTGATTGGTTATAATTATTATGCAGATGACTTGACCTAAGGTCGTATAGAATAGCTATGACGTCAGCTACCATCGCCTAGGCTATCAGAAGCAATTTTGTTACTGATGTGTCTCGTCAGAAAATTCCGGTTTACCTCTTTTCGCTTTGAACGGACGAATGAAAGCATTTGGTGGGACATATAGGTACGAGCTAGTTATCACATTTTATGCCGCTGCAGAGATCTGAAAACTACGTGTGTGTCAAAGTTGCACATTGCTGGTCGTAACATGTTTTTGTCTGTGCGGGCTCTTATTCGCTCGATTCAGAGAGATAGTGTTTCTGCTGCGATAGTGCATTTGTCGTTTCCGATGATGCTTTCAGTTACGTATGCAAACCAAGGGGTTTGCATACGTAACTGAATCTGGTTTGTGAGTTTCAGTTACGTAGACTTCGACGTGTGAGATTATGAAATTGACTACGGAAAGTGGGCGTATAACTACCAATGTTCTGTTTCACTTATGGAAGACAATGCATGTTTCCGAGGGGTAAAGGATCAAAGGTCAAACTAGGCACCGTGGACGGCGCACGCTCGCAGTTTGCGAGCGCAAACACGCAAGCCCTCGGTCACTGTCTAAGTGGGTATGTATACTGAAGCCCAGTAAAAGCTTTTTGCGAACTGAAGCCTTAAAAAAGGTCGGGCGTGCCCCTTTAACCCACATGGGTGCATTTCCCAAATTTTGGAAGTGTTACATAACAACTATGTACCAGTTGCAAGAGGTGGATTGAACATGACAATTCAATGGTAGTGCCAGTGCTAATCTGTTCGACTCTCTTCCGAAAGGTCCAGGGTTGGAATCCAGCTGGGGTCACAATGTGTTCAGACCCTATTTCGGTTCCCCGTCTTTGAAATCACCTTCGTGGTGGACACAAGACTTTAATCCCTAAACGTTTAACGTTTCCTGCTGTAGGTGTTGAGGCTAAATGGGTTAACCCATTCTGCCCTGACGCCCTACTGCAGGAGATGGGTCGACCATGATAATTCAAGGATAGTGCCAGATTAGCTCGGCGCCTGTCGGCGCCAAGCTAATCTAGCACTGCCCTTGAATTGTCATGGTCGATCCATGTCCTGCAACTGATGCATAGTCATTAGATGACGCCTCCAAAATTGGGGAAATACGTGCTTCGGGCTGAATGACTGAGTTAAAGAAATTAAATATCTTTCTGAGTTCTTTCTCTTCGCGCTTTTCAGGAACGAATTTATTTTGATTGTAGCACAGAGCCTCACGAGGCTCTACGCCTCTTACTCTTTGGGCAATATGACTCTTTCTTTCTCAGGCGAACAAAAGGGCCATAGGGAATTCGGCCTATTTTTTTTTTTTTTTTTTTTTTTTTACTTGTCCGTTCTCGTTCCGCGGGATGCATTTTTACCGGCGTAGTAAGTTTTCTTTGTCAGTGTCAGACTGCAATGGCTTATGAGAATCCACGCGTCTGGCTGGCACAGTTTGATTCGACCTGCCCTTCACATGCGCAGGGAGTCACAGAAAATGCATTGTATAGGTCTACGTTTTTCCCTTGTCTATTCTTGTTCGTTGGAACGCATTTTTGTCGCGTAGTTACGCGCTAGTCACGGTGCATAACCATTTTGCTAAAAGGACAGATAGTGGAACTGTGCGTAGTGTCAGGTATTGAGCGTATTGATTCACAGGGTCCGACCAGTTACCTCCCCGCCCGAGGGGTGGGGTGGGGGGATGAGGGGTATTTCCAACTTTTCTTTAAAAATTCAGGCTTGGGGGAGTAGGGGGTGGGTGGGGTCTTTGATATATAATAGCATTTAAAAGAATTGTTGGCCTTGGGGGGGAGGGGGCGGAGTGGGGGGGGGGGCGGAGGGGGGGGGAGCTGGGGATGGGGGGGGGGGGGGGTCAGGAACTCCTAGGATCCCTCTAGATTCATCCCTGATGATTCAGTTGTCTTTTTGGAAGTCAGATGAGTCTGACTTGAGGTAAACTAAGATCTCTAAGAAAAAAGAAACACGCTGATAAAAGACAGTTACGCCCAACAACAAAAAAGTATATATATAAACCTAAACAAGTCGGAGCGAGTGGTTCGACAAATAACACGTACATGACATAGCCACTGGAATTCGTAACACCAAAACGCTTACTTTCACTTTCACAACTGTTGTGTCAGCCTCAAACGAGTGTATGGGTGGTCTTTGGGGGGGGGGGGGGGGTGGCGGGGGGGAGGGGGGGGGGGTGGAGGCGAGGGGAGGTGGAGGGGAGGGGGTACAGTCATGACTGCATTGTTTTGTCAGTCACGAAAATTATGTCCAGATTTTTTTTTTAAAATCACAGATCACGACCATCCCATTAGATACAACACTCTCGAGCCGAGGTCGGCCTCAGTAGGCCCGCGAACAGCCGTGTGCGGGCCCACTCTCGAGCCGTGTGCTGGCCCACTGCGGGCCACTTCGGCCCGAGGACCTTTGCTTGCAGGGAGGGGTTTCAACGTGTCACAAAAGCTAAAACAAATCAATCACGCCTGACGACTTTTTTTCTCTCCATATATCCTCCCTCATCCCGCTCTGCGCGTTTCGTTAAGTATCGGCCCTATGTTGCTCACTCAATGGAAAAATTGGAAAACACATCTCACTGTTCGAGTATCTACCATCATAGTTCATATGATTCAGTAATTGATTTAAACAATCAGTCAGTCATATGAACTCAGATTTAACTCATTCGAGACGTGCCGCCTCCGGATACGTGGCTTAAAGCCGCGTATCCGAGACGGCACGTCTCGAATGAGTTAATCAGTCAAAACGGTGCATAACCATTCGATTATCTACCCTCTTAGTTCATAATAATTCAATCCATTCATCCATTTGAATACTGTTTTAATTTATAATGAATGAATGAATGAATGAATGAATGAATCAATCAATCAATCAATCAATCAATCAATTCCGGGTTTAAAGTCCACGGCACCGGAGTGATAATGGACGGCTCTAACGGGCGGGTCATGGGGGACAGTTAGTTAGTTAGTTGGGTTTAACGTCGAGCAGGCGACTAAGGCCATCTCACGGCGGTTTGGGGGGCAGGGACCGTCAAGTTATCATTTTGCCAATGGAGTACGACCTGAACACTGATCAGTTCAGGCCCACCGCAGCTGTTGTATGTTGTTGTTACAATTCGCAGCACCTGTCTTATGTTGCGCTATCAATGCAGAATACATGTACATGGTACAGCTCGGGTTGTGCACCGTCTTAGTTAAGCTGCCAAAATTGTCTTTTATGTGAAGGCTGATTGTTTTATGGGTGTAGTTGTGTGTATGTAGTGACTTAGCGTTTAACGCCCTTCCTCCTTGTCTCTTTCAACATTAACTCATTCAACTCCCTCACGCCACGGGAAAGACATGGATCGAGCGTGATAGTTCAAGGGTTGTGCCAGAATAGCTTGGCGCCTAGGCGCCAAGCTAATCTGGCACAACCCTTGAACTATCACGCTCGATCTGTTTCCAGAAGTGTAATAATACAGTAACTTCAAAATTTGCGGATTTCGGTCCTGGAGCAGAATGTGTTAACCCACTTAGCCCTGACGCCCTACATCAGGAGACGAGGACTGCTGACCCTTTTGATCCTGATACACGACTGCTTGGAATAAATTTGACTTATGATAGTTCAAGGGTGCTGCCAGAATAGCTTGGCGCCTATAGGCGCCAAGCTAATCTGGCACTACCTTTGAATTATCATGGTCGATCCATCACCTGTAAATGGCACATGGTCGTTAGGCAATACCTGCAAAATTTTGCAAATTCGTGGTTTAATGGGTTAAACGCAGCTTGTTGGAGATAGATCGACCATGCGGATTGTACTAGTTCAACAGTAGTGCTTGATTAGTTTGCCCGGCGCTTCAGTGAAGGCCTTTTTTGTCGTCTGTTTTGTTCTCCGTTCAAAACAGCTGCGTAGGACTAGTCGCTCGTGATAGCTCAAGGTTAACTCAAGGATAGTGCCTGATTAGCTTGACGCCTATACGGACGCCAAGCTGACTGCTCTTCACTTCACACTTTTCCGGTATTTTGATTTATCACTTTCGATTTGTAGGCCTAAGTCAGTATATAGGCAATATTTAGAGCTGACCCGCCATCGGTACCGAGAGACGATGAACACGACTCCCAACTGAAAGAAGGTATAGATCCTGGTGAGCCCCCGAAGTTGCGGGGGCTGATGAGGATCTATGCCTCTTGCTGACATCACGTTGAAGCCATATTCCTGGGACAGCTACTAGGGTGTCAACTTTTGGTTTTGCCGTACTGATTAACCAATATCATACTCAGGCGAGGCTAAAAGCTTCAAATTTGTAGACTGCCGTATGCAAGCTACTTTATATTACTTAGATATGAGGATATAGACCAATGGCTTTAGTTCAAGGGTGGTGTCAAAATAGCTTAAGCTATTCTGGCACTACCCTTGAACTATTTTAGTCACAATTATTTCACACACTGGTATATAGTTCCTAATGATAAGGGTTAACGAAGATTGCAGAAAAACAGTCTGCGTCAGCTGGCAATGAACGGGTTAAAAGTGCAACGACTTACTGACACTGAGCCCCTCAAAGTGGAGGCCTGAGCTGCATTCGTGACAGAAGTACAACGACTGATTGTGAAAGTCATACGCACAAAGAACAAAACACAACTTGCCCCTCCCAGCTCAACAAAAAGAGATAGCTCTCCCATATATGATCCCCCTCAACCACTGACCCCCCCCCCCTCCCCTCCCCTCCCCCACCCACCCAACAAAAAAGGCTCAGTAATTAAATTATGCACATTTGTTAACCCTTTGACCGATACTGACCATACCGTAACCGCGCATCTTGTTCTGCGGAACGGTATGGACAGTATCACTCAAAGGGTTAACATCATGAATGTCTCTATCTCTCGACTGATATCCTGAAAATAATGGCTGGCCTGTACGTGTCATTATTAACTGCATGCTTGTATACTGTGGTATAAGTGTATTCTGCTCAGGGCGGTCAAGATGCCAGTGTTCGCCGTGTTGCCGTTTGTTATTGACTCCTGTTGTTGACGACAACAATGAAGTCGATGACGACGAATGACGACGGAAGACAACCGGATGATGGCGATGATAATGATAATCAGATAATCAGATAATGACTGGTGACGTATGCACAGTTACAGCCACGCCTTCGTAAACGACACACTTACCTCCTTCCCGCGTGCCTCCAGAGGGGGTGGCATTGCCATCATCTACAGGGACTGTCTTTCCCCTCATCTCTCCTTCTCTCAGTCTCTCCCTTTTGCTCATCCCTCCTTTGAATCTGTTGAGGCCGTAGCAACACTCCCTGGCCAGTCCCTCATCTTCTCATGTATCTATCGCCCCCCTCCAAGCTCTCAAAACAAACTCACAAACTCCATGTTCCTCACCGAGTTTGACCTCCTCCTCGACCACTACAGCACACGACCCGGAAAACACATCCTTCTTGGCGACTTTAACTTCCACTTCGACAAACCCGACCACCCTGACACAAAACGCCTTTGCACATCACTTTCAAACCACAACCTTACACAACACATCACCAAACCCACCCACCGGCTCGGCCACACCCTCGACTGGATCATCACCCGCACCTCCGATCAACTCTTTCTCGACTCTGACACCTCCTCTGTGCTTCCCTCTGACCACCTCGCTATTCTCGTCTCCCTCAACCTACCTCCCCCGAAAAAACCCAAGCTCCTTGTCTCTCGCCGCAATTTAAAATCTGTCAACCGAGAGAGCTTCTTCGACGAAGCTGTCGACCTTCTCTTGGACCCCGCCTCCTCTCCTGATCTCGCATCCCATTTCGACTCCTCCCTTCGAAAACTTCTAGACACCCATGCCCCTGTCACCACCTGCTCCATACCCAACCGACCCCCCTCCCCCTGGCTCACTGACGACATAGCTGAGGCCAAGCGCGAGCGCCGACAAGCGGAACGCCGCTGGCGCTCATCCGACCTCACCGTTCACAGACAGATCTTCCAAACAACTAGATCTAAAGTCTGCAGAATGATCTCCGACTCCAAACGTAAACACCTTCAAAACAAAATCCTGGAATCAACTTCTTCCAAAACCCTCTACGCTACCATGAACACACTCCTAGGCACTTCTAAAAACTCTCCTCTCCCCAACACACACACAGCAAAGAAGAACTCCCGTCCGCTTTTTTCACCTATTTTTCCGACAAAATTCAAACTCTGCGCAACACATTCGACACTCTGCCTTCTCCGCCTTGCCCTCCCGACCCCCCCTTTTCCGGCACCCCCTCTCGTCCTTCCGCCCCGTCTCTCAGGATGAAGTCCTCAAGACCATAAAGTCCATGCCTCTCAAAACCTGCGAACTAGATCTCCTCCCAGCTTCTCTCTACCGAGACGGCCTTCCAAAACTTCTGCCCTTCATTACCGACATCATCAACACATCTCTAGAGGACGGCTCCGTCCCCGATATCTTAAAGTCCGCCATCGTCCGTCCTCTCCTAAAAAAACACAACCTCGACCCAAACGAACTCAAAAACTATCGCCCAGTCTCCAATCTCTCTTTCCTGTCCAAGCTTCTTGAGAAGGTCGTTCTCAACCAGCTCAACCTCCACCTCGCCGACAACAACCTCCTCAGTCCTTTCCAGTCTGCCTATCGCAAACATCACAGCACTGAAACAGCCTTTCTGCATATCTTAAAAGACTTGCTTTTCTTGACCGACTCAGGCAACATCTCCCTTCTTACGCTACTCGACCTCTCTGCCACCTTAGACACTATAGACCACTCTATCCTCCTCCACCGCCTTCACCATTTGGCATCACTGACTCTGCTCACTTCTGGTTTCTCTCCTACCTCTCCGACAGACAGCAGTCCGTCACCATCGACGGCGTCTCCTCCAACCCAGTCACGCTCTCCTGCGGAGTTCCACAGGGGTCCGTCCTGGGCCCGGTCCTTTTCACACTCTACACCTCTCCCCTGTCCAACATCATCCAGTCTCACCACATACACCACCACCTCTACGCTGACGACTCACAACTAGTAGACAAAGACAAACTCGACAACACTTAGTCACTACTGACTCGCACGGCTGACTGCTACAAAGACGTGAAAAAAATGGATGACAGCAAACATGCTTAAACTGAACGACGACAAAACGGAAGCCATGCTGGTAGGCACTCGTCAGAAACTTTCCCAGCTCCCTCCCTCTCTCCACATTCAACTCGACAGCACCCCCTTCTCCCTCTCTGACTCGGCCAAAAACCTCGGCGTTATCCTCGATTCCTCTCTTTCCATGACCAGCTTCGTCTCCGCCACGGCCCAGGCATGCTATTTCCACCTCCGCCGCATCAGTCAGATCAGAAAATACCTCACTACCGAAGCTGCCTCCAAACTTGCTGTCTCTCTCATCCTATCTCGCATCGACTACTACAACTCTCTCCTTTCCGGCCTCCCTCAATCCACCACTTTCACTCTCCAGCACGTCCAGAACAATGCTGCCCGCCTCGTCCTCAGAAAGAAAAAATCCGACCACATCACTCCCCTGCTCAAACTCCTTCACTGGCTTCCCATCCCCCAACGCATCCAATACAAGATTCTGTCTCTCTGCTACAAATCCCTGAACAACTGCGCTCCTGCCTATCTCTCAAACTTACTTCACCCCTACACTCCTCCCCGCTCCCTCCGCTCCGCCTCCGACCCTCTCCGCCTCCACATCCCCCGCACCAAACTCAGCACCTTCGGCCCCCGCTTCTTCTCTGTATACGTCCATCCACCTGGAACACTCTCCCACTCTCTCTCCGTCAGAAACACACTCTCTCCTTCTTCCAGTCTGCCCTCAAAACTCACCTCTTTCAACAGTTCTAGCACTATATCACCGCACCCCCACCCCAAGCTGACTGTCGTAGTGTATTTCACTATTTGTGGTGCGTGAGTCGTTGTCTAAAGATTGCGCGAGTTGTGAGTGCGCGCTTAGAGTTATAATTATTCAGTTATATCTTGAACCGCTCGGAGATTACTCTGCACTGAGGTAGTCGCCACAGCTCCAAAAACACATGGCCCCACGAGCTCCTTAGCATCCGCGTTATCGCGGAATTGTTTTATTACAGCGGACGGCATACGCTTTCCCTTTCCTTTTTGTCCCTTGTCTCGTTGACTGCGTGCGCAAAATAAGGCGAACTTGTGTGAAATCATTGAAAATTCGCATCAACTTCATTTAAAAAAAAACAAAAAAACTTTAGAATGTTTTAGTGCGTGTACTGGTTAGCGGCGCATTCTTTTGGAAACAATAGGCGCACAGGCCTGTTTTCGTGTTTGTCCTTGCTAAACTACAACATTCTTAGAGAGAGAAAGAGAGATGAAATTAAACTTTATAAAGAGAGAGAGAAAACAACAGCCTAGTGATAATAAAGTGTAAAAATGGTTATAACTAAATAGTGTATACACGGCCAAGTGAAGACACAGTCGTACTATCCGTGAACTGAAAAACTCGAAAAGCTTTTGGTCAGGCATGGAGCCGCAGGAGCCAAAAGGAGGGGAGGAAATACGGTCGCTGCGGGTTTGATATGTGCCAGATATCTCTCACGACAGCTTGATGATAACTGACTCGCACCCACACTTGCCGGAATTCAGGGACCTTTTTTTTCCTCTGTCCGTTGAGTTATAGACTGTATTATAAGATAAGCGCATTATAAATTCCCGTAATTATTATTATTATTATTATTATTATTATTATTACTTACGACAGCCGAATTTACGACAGTAGGTCCTAAACAAAGGTCCTCGGTCCTACGACGGCCGCAGTGGGCCCGCGCGCGCACGGATGCGCGCTAACTCACTGCGGCTGTCGTGGGACCGAAGACATATTGCTTCTGGGTAAATTATATGTTGTATATTTAGCCGTAGTGGGAAAATCCGTACTGATATAATCAAAACGAGGGATCGCCGACAGTTTGTGTCAGCTTTATTATTATTATTCCGGCAGAGACTCCTTGTGACTGAAAGCGCAGGCACCAAACGACCAACCGCCATTTGCAAGAGGCATAGATCGTCATGAGCCCCCGCACCTGCTCATTAGGATCTATGTCTCTTGCTGGCCGGGTCGAATTACCTGTATGCTGTTATTATGCAGAAGGCTTCGTCACAGTGTGCTCGGTCACCTACCCTGATATTACTCACTCGCTCATTACTGATTTGACTGTCTCTGCGGCTGTTGCGCCTCTTGCGAACAAGGTCTAGCAAATCTTTTTATTTGTTAATAGGACGAGTAAAATCACTGCTATCACCAATGGTCCATTCACCGATGAGACGCCAAGCTACGAGATCTGGCACTCCCCGGGCAGATCTGTCCGGCTCCCGACTGCAGCCGAGTGTAATTTAAGTCACGTAGATATTTACAAGCGTCTTCGGGCCCGGTCACGACTGCCGCAGTGCCCCGCGCACGACCGTGCGCGGGGCCACTGCGGCCGGCTGTCGTGAGCCGCGCCTGAGGACCTTTCTATGGTCTGGTCCCAGGGAGTACCGCTTCCCATCGCGCTCAGACGTGCCATCCGTGGTAGGCCCCTATTTCACTGACAAGTTCATTATTTTTAGAGCGTTAATATCGGCTACGATTCGTAAGCGGCTGCTTCAGTCAGTATTTATCAGGCTTTGACCTGTGGACGGCAACCTAGTGCTAGTGCTAATTTTGAAGGATACGGACTTCCAGCTCTCGCTGATTTCGTCCAGGGGGGGGGGGGGGGGGGGGGGGGGTATGTTCTGACTGTTTGTCGCCGATGCTCGCGCCTCAGCGAGTCGCTTTGATCAACCTTTCGTCACGTCCGTCCGCGCCTTGGGAGGCTGGGTCGTTGGGGGGAGGGGGGGGGGGAGGGCGGGGAGAGCTGGTGTTCCCTTCTTTATTCGTTGGTGGTGTCTGGCTCCTGCTTCCTCCTTTGGGGTCACAGTCCAAGGCCCGGTTTTTTGGCCCGCACCCTACTTCCCCATACTGATTGAGGGGGGTTGATCATGTTTTTAACTACCCCCCCCCCCCCCCCTATACTTGTTTCTGTATTGGACGGCAGCCTGAGGTAGACCTCAGCTTTTCAAACCGACGGAGGTACACCAACAAAGCCAAAGAGCCCCCCTGGTCATCGGCGTCAATGTATGGTGTTCCACCGGCCCTGCTAATCCTTCCGTTTGAGTTGCTGAGAACTGAAATGGCAGGGGCGGAGCGGCGACTTAATGATCAGTAACTGACTCCGCCACACGGCCGTGCGAATGCTGTCATCATAACGTTGACGCGATATCATTATGGAGAGGTGGGCCGGAATGGGAGTAACTTGATAGCTCTTGCAAAGTCAGTCAGGTCAGTTTATCAAACCGTGATTACGTAACTGGCTTACTGACATATTCACACATGACTGTAACTCACACCACCAGAGAGAGAGAGAGAGAGAGAGAGAGAGAGAGAGAGAGAGAGAGAGAGAGACCTGGTCAAGTTATGCCACAAGGTAGGCCTGTCCTCATCAGGGGAGTTGTCAGTACCCTGGCAGTGATTCAGCTGTCTCACGCCTCTGTAGGTAAAGGAACAGGTACTTATATCTGTGTCACAGGCGTTGGACGTACGGTCAGCTCAGTGACGGGAGGTCAGAGGCGAGACCAAATGCGCTGTTTGGTCTAACCAAACTGGTGATCGGTTAACCCTTTTAGTCCCAAGATCTCAATTCTCAACTGAAATTTGGAGGTGTTGCCTATCGACTATGTACCATGAGTTAAGGCGCCAAGCTCATCTGGCGGCACTACCCTTGAATTATCATGATCAATCCATCTCCTGCTGCAGGGTCCCGGGGCTAAAGAGGTTAACCACTCGTGTGTGCACCCACCGGTACTGAGAACGGCAGTAACGCCTGGTAGCTGCATGCACAACTCACTGACTGAGGTGTGTGTGTGTGTGTGTGTGTGTGTGTGTGGGGGGGGTGATTTTGACTTAATCCATTCAGCCCTGACGCACTACAGCAGGAGATGGGTCGACCATGATAATTCAAAGGTAGTGCCAGATTAGCTTGGCGCCAAGCCAATCTGGCACTGCCCTTGAATTATCATGGTCGATCCATCTCCTGCAACTGGTGCATAGTCATTAGATGACGCCTCCCAAATTTGGGAAATACGGCAGTCGGGCTGAATGAGTTAACTCATTCTGCCCCAGACGCACCACAGCAAGATAAGGATCGACCATGATAGTTCAAGGGTGACTGATGCCAGAATAGCTTGGCGCCTATGGGCGCCAAGCTATTCTGGCATCACCCTTGAACTATCATGGTCGATCTGTGTCCTGCACTGCTAATGCAGTCTTCAGAGGACAACGGGCAAAATTTGGGGATTTCGATGATGGGGTAGAATGAGTTGATGTATCGTCCGCTCACAGTGCATTCCATTCTACTAACACAAGGTGAACGCGGACCACAGAGGCTCCGCAGCCGTACTAATACAACACTATACGGCGTAAATAAAGACTTGAGGGTTTTGCACAACTTGACTCAGTACTACTGCGTACCCGCCTTGGAACAGGCAAGCAATCAAACGGACAAAAGAAAGAAAGAAAGAAACAAACATTACTGCTATTCGATGCTTGACATTATATCACTGAATATGGCCCGCTTGGCCTACGGTACACACAGAGAGAGAGAGAGAGAGAGAGAGAGAGAGAGAGAGAGAGAGAGAGAGAGAGAGAGAGAGAGAGAGAGAGAGAGAGAGAGAGAGAGACGAGCTGACGAGCAAAAGAAATGCAACCTTTTTGGAATAATCGGAAAAACATCAGGGGATGGACCGGTGCGTGTGTGAAAACTCGCCAAAATATCAAATGTGTGGGAGAGGAGTAGGGGGGGGGGGGGTGTTAATCCGGACACCCCCAAAAGGACTTTGTTATAGCATTGCCGGGAAGCCCTCTCTCTCCCCCCCCCCCCCTCAGTCTCAGATCCGCTCCTGTATCAGTCATGTATCATTTTGGCCACATTAGTTATTAAACCCGTTACGTTTTGAGGTTGATTAAAAAAAAATGCTTATTGTCCTATGAAGGCTACATTACAGGTTAGGAGATAAATCAGTCAACCGTTTTAGCTCAAGGGAGTGGTGCCAGACTAGGCTGGGCGCCTCAGGCACCAAGCTATTCTGGCATCACCTTTGAACTATCATAGTCAAACTAATTTCCAGCAGTAGTGCGTCAGGATGAAAAGGGTTAAAAGAATACTAAATGTGTCCCGATTTCAGCCAGTTGCTGGTGTTTATCGAATGTGCGTTTAAGTGTAAGTAACTTGATACCGTGACAGCTTGTATCGGATGACGTTCCGAGAATGATGAGCAAGACAGACTGACTGACAATAAGGGGGGATTCACACCCGCTCTAGTGCAGGGCTGCATGAGTGAGAAACTATTCCTCACTGGCAGAAATTAGCTCCATTTGTATCCTCAGATCATTCTATCCGGTCTGTGTTCTCACTAAACTAACACCCCTGACGGAACTGCGGCCACTGACGGTCCTCTTTCTCTCAGTGTTTGTGCTCACTCGGAAAACCCTCGGCACGTATCGCAGTAAGCTCCCTTGGTTCGCGTGCGCTCGAAATAGCTTGCTTGTGACGTCACTCGCAAAGCGCCCATAGTGTAGGCCTCGGCCGTCTGACACACATGTGTATGTAGGGGGAAATGCGCGCCGGCGGTTAGGGGTGCTCCACAAAATTGTTTCGTTCTCCCCCCACAGAGCACCTACGGACTAACGGATTGTACCCAACGATAGAGAAAGGATCGCTCTATCTGGCTGGTAAGTCGTTTGATTTTGTTAGATCGCAAGAATTCGAGGAAAACGACCACACCCACCCATCGTTAAGTTACTGACCTACATCGTGGCTAAACTGTACGCTCTAACACTTGTGTGTGAGAGACTAGACCAGTAAGCTGTGAAGGTTTCATAGTAGGCTCCTGTGCGCTCAAGTACTGGCAACTGTTTTGTGTTCTTCCGAAACTTCTCAGGACTTACAATCGCAGATTTTTTACAAGGATCCCAGTGAGTTCCACCCGACTGTTACGGAAAGTTCAGAGGAGTTGCAAGTCTGGGGGAAGCCCCCCCCCCCCCACCTCCCCAGTACGCATCGATAGCCTTCGTGCCGAAGTCAGCCGTTGTAGGACCGCGCACACTTGTGTCCGACAACGGCTGACTTCGGCCTGAGGTTTTGTGCTTACTAGGAACGCCGTGGCCACGTGTGTGTCTGTGTGTTTTAGTGCTTCGCTGAATTATTGAGATGCCGCTTGGAGTAGGAATCGCAGAGAGAGAGAGAGACAGACCATCCCTTGCACTCTGTGAGACCGACGCCTCTTCAACACGCGTGTTACACATTTAGCGAGCACGTCTGTGGTGTCTGTGTTGCTTTCAGATACGGCGTGCGTTGTGTCTAACGGCCAGCGAGCATTGCAAGTACACGTTCTCGTCGAAGTTTCTAAGAGGTGTGAAAATACTTAAACGAAATGAGCAAGCAGCAAAGAACCACACGCACTCCTCGACGTATAAGAGATAAACGAAAGACCAGCGAAACCTGCGCGTGTGTTATAGGTGTGAAAATACGTTCATAAGACCAGTTAGCACCACACGTTTTAACCACGTATTGTAAAATCGTGTGAAATGCGTATGCGCTGACGCCGTTTGTCTCAGAGTGTTTTGGGAGGTGTGAAATCAAGTGTCACACGTACTCAACAGAAGCTACACAGTGTGTATGATATATGGATAAACTGAGCGTGTACTCTGTACTGTAGTGTGTACATGGATAAGATGTGTGGTCAGGTGTGTTTAATGTACACGCATGTAATCTGCTTCACCACCCAGGA
This sequence comes from Semisulcospira habei, assembly GCA_036245525.1. Lineage (NCBI taxonomy): Eukaryota > Metazoa > Mollusca > Gastropoda > Semisulcospiridae > Semisulcospira > Semisulcospira habei. The sequence goes on along the minus strand of BTPG01000004.1, from coordinate 205,719,463 downwards.
AATGTGTAGTCGATAGACCTTATGTTTTCAATGTTTCAGTATGCCGTTATTGCTAATCGGTAATCCCTTCGATCTGTCTAGCCATATTATTATTAGCGTGCGCGAGTGCTTGGTCCTTGAAAAGTTTAGCTGATCTGCACCCGAGAGTCCTGAGTCAGCTATATAGACGGGATGCTTGCCAGTAACAGTAATGCTATGGTGTGCTGCTCTGTGAATGTGGGCCGTATGTGTGTAGCATTACATTGCGTGGCCTGTCTATGAGTGGCCACTGCACCTTACGGATATGTATTAACTCATTCAGCCCGACGGCCGTATTTCCAAAATTTTGGAGGTGAGTCATCTAATGACTATGCACCAGTTGCAGGAGATGGATGGACCATGATAATTCAAGGGCAGTGCCAGATTGACAGGCGCCAAGCTAATCTGGCACTGCCCTTGAATTATCATGGTCCATCCATCTCCTGCTATAGTGCGTCAGGGCTGAATGGATTAATGTATTGTGTGGTGGCCTGCGACTTGGCAAGCCAATGCATCACAGTTAACCCTAACTACAGCAGGAGATGGATAATTCAAGGATAGTGCCAGATTAGCTTGGCGCCTGACGGCGCCAAGCTAATCTGGCACTACCCTTGAATTATATTCAGGTCCTGTCAGTACATGGGTGAGACTTTTCCGGCTATAGCCGGATTTCAGGATTCCCAATTTTATTTTATTTTTTTCACTTAAAAAGTGCCCCCCCCCCCCCCCGACCCCCGCTTCAAGATTCAACTTTTTTTTTCAGGATTCAACTTTTTTTTTTCTGTCCCACCCACTGATCACCAGTTTCCAAAACAAAAATTGTCTGTGTGGTCAGTTACTGCTAAAGCCTAGCAGAATGGGTAGTGTACACTGGTTGTCTCCGGAGGTACGCTGCTGCTTAAATTGGAGGGAACCAGTGTGTGTGTGCTGTGGTCTGCGAGGTTAGCTCATGCGACTATCAGTCGTATGGTCCAGAATGATATCACAGACCAGAATAACTACTGACACGTACAATAATTTAACCCCCTTGCCACCGGTAGCTTTAACCCGTTCACTGGAGAGAAAACAATTGAACGCCACCCAGCTGCAATAAGCATAGATCCTCGAGCCCCCCGCAGTTTTTGCCGCGGTGGCTTATGAGGATCTATGCATCTTGTGGAAACCAATCTGTGACGGCTTCAGGATCCCTGGGGCTGAATTTACAATGAATTGAAAATTAAAAACAATCTGATTCCACTATCGGTTGAGAGGTCAACAGTACTACCGGTGGCTGCATGCGCAAGGAGGTTAAAGGCCCTCTTCCGCCGTAACTGTTCAAAGACGCACTTCTGTAACAGATGGTTACGAAACGCTACACACAGGTCTAGTTACGGTTCATTCAGACACAGGACAATCCAGTTCATCAGTCTGTACATCAAGTAATCTGACAATGACTCCGCTCCGTTCTAGAAATACAACGCTTTCAGTGTACGAGAAACAGCTAAAAATAGATTGACACGCTTACGGCAGCGCAGAATAAACTAAGTGCGATTACGCTTGTGCTTGTTGCTGCGTGTCCAAATTGCTGTTAAAGTTCATTAGGTGTGTCGACAAGGCATAACAAACACAAATGGTGCTGAAATGTGTCTTCAGATTTATGCGTAATGATACTTTAAGTTAACCCATTTAAACCCAAAAGCCGCATTTTGGAGGTGTAACATAAGGACTATGTACCAGTTGCAGGAGATGGATCGACCATGCTAATTCAAGGGTAGCGCCAGATTAGCTTGGCGCCGGCAGCGCCAAGCTAATCTGGCACTACCCTTGAATTATCATGGTCGATCCGTCTCCTGCAGCAGAGCGTTGTGACTCCATGGGTTAATTTTAATCACAAAATGACGAACCCATTTTTTTTTCAGGATACGTACAAGGGAAAGGGGCGCCGGAGCGATTGCCTGACTGAGCGTGTGGAAGAGTAACACAGACAGCAGTTTGGGAGAAAGCATGTGAGCCGTTGGGCTGAGGCTGACGTCGGCTTGGGGGACAGTAATGCGGCAACATTTGCTGTTGTTGTCGTCGTTAGCACCGACGCACATCGCCTACCCGCTACACCACCATCGCAGTTACTGCAGTCGTCATCCAAGCTGGCACCCACACCAGCACCTCTGCAACGACCACGGCGACGACGACGACGGCGCGGTGACGGCGACGGTGTTGAGTCGAGTGTCGGCCGCGGTAGCGCGTAGTGTAGCGGGTTACGACTGTAGGGATCGTGAACACAGCTGTGGCAGTCAGTCGCCGACATGAGTTCTGATCATCTTCTTTGGTCGCGCCACCTCCGTCACCGACACCGCAACGACCCGCCTACGACGACCACAACAACAAGAACGAACACACAAGCATCAGAAAGAACAGACAGACTTCTAACCGCTGTGCCCCCTCGCTTGTACTATGCCTCCCTCCCCACCCACCAGCCTACCGCTTCTCTCACTGCAGCCTGTGTCCTCAATGAGGAACCTACAACGACGACGACGCCAAGTACAGCAGCACAAGCGACGACGCCCGCCTCATCCCCCTTGCCTTGGCGGCGGCCGCTCCCTGCCTGTCTGACTTCGCCCCTCACCTATAATGTATGTGGATGTGGGGACACTCTGGTGCAGAGTACGTCCTGCCGCTGTCACCTCCACCACCGCCACCACCACCAACAACGCCACCACCACGACATCAACAACATTATTACCCACGCCCTCACATTCCACCACCAATACCACCACCACCACCACCGCTGCAACTCGCAGACCGGTCACCCATCGCCCGCGCGGCCCTCGGAGAAAACTCGTTGTGTCCCAGTGGTTAGTACTGTGCCTGACTCTACAGTCGCTGTGCCCTCCTTTGGCGGCGGCGCTGCCGCTGTCGCAGTTCTATCCTTTTAACACCACGGTCGGCGACAACCAGACAGAGAAATCGGACGACGGGGGGTCAGGGAAAATTAACCTCAGTCAGCGATTTCCTTTCTTCGGTAAACGACACGACAAGCTTTACGTGAGTACAGACAGTTTTCCAACACGCTCATAGTTCACTTGTTTGCTTGCGCACTCAGTATTTAAACACTTTTAGCCCCGGATCCCTACAGCAGGAGATGGACTGACCATGATAATTCTAGGGTAGTGCCAGATTAGCTTGGCGCCTGAAGGCGCCAAGCTAATCTGGCTATACCCTTGAATTATCATGGTCAATCCATCTCCTGCAACTGGTACATAGCCGTTAGGCAACACCTCCAAAATTTGAGAAATGGGACCTTGGGCCAAACAAGGGTTAACAAGTGCTACCCGCATTCAAAGGGTGCATTTAGTTTACAGGGTAAATGGAGCTGTGTAACCTAACTTAGTCACTGGCGTTCTTTAGTATTTTAAATGCGTGCCTTAGTCAGTGTGGCTCGTCTCTCCAACTGTTTACCGAGTGCTGGTCACAGACCTGCACTGGTTCGTCCAAGGTGACAGAGGTCACAAAATATGGTAGCGGCCTTTGAATTGAATTGAATAATTGAATTGAATTGAATTGAATCGGGATCACAAACACACGAGCAGCAAACAAGTGACCGGTTGTAAACAGACAAATAAGCCAACAGGAAAGCCAGGATGAAACGTAACAAACGATCGAAGAAACGAAACAAAATGGCAAGAAAGTTTACAGTTTTAACCTCTTGACTGCTAAGTACTGACGATAACGTTCGGCGAAAAAGACACGTAATTTATCGTAAGTAGCGGTCAAGGGGTTAATTCGACGTGCTTCCCTCGCAGGATGTGTACATGTCTTTAAAAAAAAAAAAGTGATGCCTTGTTACGAAACCTGAATGGCTTTTTCAGACCGCAAGCAAACGAATCGTTTGTTTTAGCGAATCAGCAGAAAGTTATCTCTTTGTGTGTCGGTAGCGGTTGCCGGAACCATCGCGACTAAAACCGCTCCGACACCCAAAGTGTTAAAGAATACTTTCAGATTGAAAAAAGCCTCCTTAGCTCAATAGTAATGTTCATCGCCTGTGGTCCCATAGTCTGTGCTGTAAAACAGAACCTGTTTTGAGGGACCACCTAATAATAGGTCACCTGTCATTAAAGACTATCATTTAGTCGTCGTAGACTCCTTTGAGAGAGCACCTTCTTTTTCTCCCAGAGACAGGTGGTTGTTCAAACCAGACTTTGCTGTATTTAGCATCAATGATTATGTCTCTCGCACCCTTCTGTTTGTTTGAACCTGCCTCCGTTTGTCTCAGAGTTTAATCCTTTGGCTGTCTGTAGCGGTTTTTGTCGCGATGATTCCGACAGGAATCAGTCATCGCGACAAAAAGCGCTGCCCGCAGTCAAAGGGTGCGTTTAGTTTACAGGGTAATGTAGCTTTGTACGTAAGTTAGTCACTGGCATTATTTAGTATTTTAAAAACGACTACCCGCAGCCAAAGGCTGCGTTTAGTTAACAGGTAACGTAACTATGTACTTAGTCACTGGCGTTCTTCAGTATTATTAATGCGTGTATTGTGAGCCATAGCCAGTGTGCTCGTTCTTACAACTGTTTACTGAGTGCTGGTCTGTGATTTCTAATAGCCGCAAGGTCCGAAATCACAGACCTGTGCACATTAGACTGGTTCGTTCAATGTGACAGAGTTCAGAAAACACGCTCGTCTCTAAAAGCATGGTGTGTGTGTGTGTGTGTGTGTGTGTGTATGTGTGTGTGTGTGTGTGTGTGTGTGTGTGTGTGTGTGTGTGTGTGTGTGTGTGTGTGTGTGTGTGTGTGCTTTGCACTGTAAAGGCAGAAGGCAGTAAGTACATTTTTGTGAAAAGCGTGATGTTCCTCATAGTACAATGAAAATATCGCTTTTCACAAAAACGCACTTGGTCTTTTTCCATCATACAGGGCAGTCATTGCGGTTTTATACCTATTGATTGAACGGCGCTTTCACAAGACAGTCCGGAAGGTTGAGAATCTCAAACTGAAGCACAATTTATGAAATATCCAATGCGCAAGTGGCCATCGTGCCGACGTCAGCCCGAAGGCCTCTTGCGCATTGGGTAGGAAAGGCTGAGTGCGGCACACGCCACAGTGCTTTGTCAAGAATAGAAGAAACCTTGCTGTCACTTTTACTGAGTCGGTGTAGGCTCGTGCCCTCCTTGAAAAGACATTAAAATCTGATGACGTCAATTCGCACATTATTCTTATGACGAGGGTGTTCGTGAGGTCACAGGTTAATGTCTGGGTGAGCGAAAGGCCGATGTACGTCATCCGCCGTGCGGTACGGCTAAAGCTTGCCGTCGGCCCGTGGATGTGTGTGTGACTGGGCGTCGCGAGGCATTGAACTGTGCTGCGCAAAACATGATCCAGGGTGGCATTAATCAGTGTATAGACTCGAGGCAAAAAGGCGGTGCTGTTTTTGAGATCATGAAAAATCGAAAGCTGAACCCCTCGACGTGACCGCCTCATTTTGAGGGACAGATGAAGCTGTATGTTTGTCAGCAAGAAGTATAGAGTCACATTAGTCCCTGCAGCTGCAGGTTCTCATGCGGATGCGAGGCGTTGGTTGAAATACCTCGGCTTCCTCATTTTGAGTCATAGATGAAGCTTTCTGTCTGTCAACAAGAGGCATAGAGGCACATGAGCACCTGTGATTGCAGGGACTGATGGGAATCTATGTCTCTTGCTGATGGAATGGTGTGTGTGTGTATGCGTGCGCGTGTGTGTGTGTGTATGCGTGCGTGCGTGCGTGCGTGTGTGTGTGTATGCGTGCGTGCGTGCGTGCGTGTGTGTGTGTGTGTGTGTGTGTGTGTGTGTGTGTGTGTGTGTGTGTGTGTGTGTGTGTGTGTGTGTGTGTGTGTGTACGGTGGTTCGACCATAACCTGGGCTTGCGGAGCACCTTGCTTAGGCCCCGCACAGGACTAAGCTCACTGTGCAACTGAGCCCTGGAGATAACCCGTACAATGTGCGCACAGTGTCAAATTCAATAAAAGTTTTTATTTGCTCCGGCATGACTTGTTTGCGCAATTTGTTACCCATTTTTGAATCATTGCTTGTCGTTTTCAAAGTGAGTATATTTTATTACACCCGCCACCCGGCACCTCAACCGAAAAGTCCCCAACCCCCACCAGGCATTGACTGATTCATACACACGCCTGCGTTGGCGCGCGCGCACACACACACACACACACATATATATATATATATATATATATATATATATATATATATATATATATAATATATATATATATATATATATATATATATATATATATATATAACGCACAACACCCCCCCCCCCTCCATACACACAGACAATTAGCACGTGCATTCACATTGACATGATTCATAAAATAGCACTTAGATGTATTGATATAAACCCATTTCACGGAGAGAAAGGTGTCCGCCTTTATTTATTCATGAATTTTTTTTTTTTTTGAAAGGGCATTAAACTGCCTCGTGCATGCTTTTATGACTGGCAATTTAAAAAATATATATATATACAAATACAGTGTAGAAAGAAAGCACGAGAACATTCGACCGAATAATTTGTGCTGTTTTGAATGCTAGTCAGCTCCAAAGAACACATGTCAATGTATACATTGTATTACATTTATGAACAGATATTAATAAAACACGAAGGGAAAATACTTTTGTGAATTAGACAAAATAAGACCGGGGAAAAAAAAAACACGAACAAACTATAGGAAGAGAATTATATATATATATATATATATATATATATATATATATATAATATATATATATATATATATATATATATATATATATATATATATATATATATATATATATATATATATATATATTTATTTATTCTCTTCCTATAGTTTTTCCTTCTTTGACACATGTATTGATATATTGTACGACAAGCATTGAAGCAAATTAATATCAAAACGGAAACGTGAAGTATTTTCATACGGCAACATTAACAAGCTTTTTATTATTAGTAGTAATTAAATACTTCTTCGTCTGTGCGAACGCTCGAAATTTACATCCTGTACACAAACACGAACAAAGCCGAACAGACGCCAGGAAACGTGCGAGTCGCTGGATTGACTAGTGAAATTGACGAGATGTCAGCTGGCGATATCGACAACCTGAGAAAAAAACTAAATAAACAAACCTGCTGGCATTTTCCACAATTATGCGTGATCTAGTAACAAGTAGAATTTACTCAGTAACACACACGGTTATACAAAACACTGGATGTGCTCATAGTCAGACGAAATCTATGCGCTGAGTCGACAGCAATATGCAGTCGTCTGCCAGTCATGTGTTTTGTCTAAACACCGCAATCAGCAGCAAAATGAATGTTTTGTTTTGTTTTGGACTGGGTACATAAATTATATTGAGCAACATTTTGCTTGATATAGAGCCGATAACCGACAGATGTGATTACTTGACCCACATAAAATGTTCGCGTCTTACGTCTTGGACATTTTGATTCGGGTTTCGTGATCACATCTGCCTGTTAACGGCACTATATCTAGCAAAATGTTGCTCAATATAATATAATATAATATAATATAATATAATATAATATAATATAATATAATATAATATAATATAATATATGTAAATTTATTTGAGCCTGTTGTATTAACACATTGCTTGCTCGCTTTTGTAGATGTTCCTTGTAAATTGTTCAGGAGTCTCTCTCTCTCTCTCTCTCTCTCTCTCTCTCTCTCTCTCTCTCTCTCTCTCTCTCTCTCTCTCTCTCTCTCTCTCCCTCCAACGGTAATACCAACCGACCATGATTGTTCAAGGGTAGAGCCAGATTAGCATGGCGCCTCAGGCGCCTAGCTAATCTGCCACTACCCTTGAACTGTCATGGTCTCCGTGGATGAAAAGTAGTGCTTGCCAGAGAGAAGTTGGTAAAATATAAGTCTGTTGGCAGTGGGTGGGAAAAAAGTTAAACACAGGGCGTAACTTAACATTCCATGTTTGCTCACTTAATGCAGACTTGCAGTACCTGGGCCAAGTGTGGAAATAAGTTTCTGGAATTAACAGCAGGTTTGCATTCTCTACTTCGTATTTCTTTCTCAGTGCTGTGTAATTGCATTGTAATGACATAACCACATAGCAGGATTTTCATTCAATGAGCCAGGATGAGGTTTTCCTACTGTTCTGCATGTTCCGTCCATTTCCTAATGTTGCCATCAACTTTCAAAAATGCTGGGGATTGTACACATTAACCTGTTCAGTTGCAGCTGATGCAAAATGTGTTTCTGCAATCCTCTTTAATGCAACGCCAAATCACCCGAGCTGTCCCAGAACACGGATTTAAAGTGGTGTCAGCGAGAGGCATCAATCATCATGAACTCCCTCAACTGCTGGGGAGCATGTTGATCCCTGCCTCTTGCAGTAGGTTGGTGTTAAGATTTTCTGAGCACTGAATGGGTGAAGTTTTCATGACCTTATGTGCAATATCTGGTTATGTGCGTATAAGCGACATATTCTAATGCAGCATATCTCGCATGTGTCAACTTTTATAAGGAAAGAAGTTTGGGGTCAAAATTTGTTCAGGCCCTTTTTCGGTGCCTCATCTTTGAAGTCACTTTATGGTAGACAAAAGACATGATGCCCGATACATGAAACATTTTGGGTTATCCATCATCCAGCTAAAATATTACAAATTATGTTGTATGTGGTATTTTGCTTAGTATAACACTATTGTAAATGACTCCGCTTAGCAGTAATGACACAAATGAGATTTAGAAACTTAGAAAAGACTATCTTATTTTGCTGAGGGAGCAGGGGTCAGTTGCATGAGCGAGCTTAGTCCTGCACCAGCCACTTAGCAAGATGCGCCACTATAGTGGCACTCTTTGCTTAGTGGCTGGTGCAGGACTAAGCTTGCTCATGCAACTGGCTCCAGATCTGTAGAAATATGTAGTTACGTGTTCATGGCATAATAGTTAACCCTTTGCGTGCCGGTAGCAGTTTTAGTCACGATGAACCCTGTAGAGGGTTAGTACAACATTTTGTTGTACACAGGCCGGCAACAGCCTCGAAACTCCAGTAGAATTTTCCCCTCGGCTCAAGAGGTATGGCTTGGTCAAGCCCTAAGCTCGGAAGGTCTGGGAACTTTACTAAGCGTGATGCTGTGTGAATGAATTACAGAAATATGACACACTCACAATTCTTTCATTTTCTGCCTCTGATTAACATAGGTGTATATTTGCCCGATGCGGCATAGCAAGAGGCATAGATTCTCATGAGCACCTGTGGATGCCGGGGTTCATGAGAATCTATACCTCTTGCAGATGGAAGGCCCTTAGCTAGCAAGTGGGGGTCCGGTTAAGGTTATAACGATTTATGCACGCGGGATGTTTTACACCTATTAATCAATTTGTAAATTACGCGAGTAAATGTTACGTCAGTTGGTAGGGGGGAAAAAAAGCAACGCTGCGTGTTTGAACTTTGACGAACTTTCTTTCTCAGCGCTGAAAGTTAGCTGACAAGCGAAATAGACTAAAATACTGAAAAGTTAATACTCGGCTTGTTAGATTTTCTATCATCTTAGCTTGGTGGTCTGGCTTTTTGTGAGTGGTAGTCTTTATTTATTCAGAGGTATGTAGCTTCCTCCTCCCCCCCCCCCCCCCCCCCCCATCCTTTCCCTGTGTTAATTGAACGCGGAAGAACTCCGTCCATCCAAGGCACATGGACACAAAGTGGAATGAGCAAGAGGTATAGATACTCATGAGCCTCCGCGACTGCGGAGGCTCATGAGGATCTATACCTCTTGCATTTGGGTCTTTGTCTGTCGTGTTCTAGCATTCAAGGGGTGAATCAAAAAGATTAAACCTCAAAGACCAGCGCAGGTATATTAGTCACATGATATAAACTCTGTAACATTGGAAATTTTATGGTCTGTTCATCTCCAGCATGGTCGATCCATCCACCTGCACCCGCATCCATCTACCGCGATTCTCTCTCACTCTCTGTGAAAAGAAATAACACAACAGACTTCAGTGCCAAGGTGTCAGAGACAATCAGCGAACAATCAGAGAAACTACGGCGCAGTTACACGTGACTACTCATTTCTTCAAGACAACTGTTGTATTGTGTGCTGCTCGGCCGCTGAAGCCGAGCACGCAGCAGCTGCAAGAGGCCCAGATTCTCTCGAGCCCCTGCCGGCAGCAGGGGCTCGTGAGAATCTGTTCCTCTTGCTGGCTTTTATTTAGCTTATTTGCATCCTCTGACCGAGGGTGTTGAACAATCTTCGTCGAGTTGTGTTGGAGTGCATTGAAGTTTTGTTAGCCCATTGCATGCTGAAGTTGCAGTTATCAATGTTCGTAATTTACTTTGAGGTCTACATCACAGTGTGGGAGACAGATCGACCATGATAGTTCAAGGATGGTGTCTGAATAGCTTGGCGCCTACAGGCTATTCTGACACCACCCTTGAATTGTCATGGTCGACCCTGTCATAGCACGTAAGGGTTTTATGGGTTAGTGATAATATCATGTAAGATGTGTTTCAGGTCTTGGTTTTGCTGGCGTTGCATGAGGCTGAATTGTTCATAATTCACTGGACGAAAAGTTGTATGCAGTGTGAATTTGAAAAGACGTGACTTGAAAAATTGAACGGAATGGAAGTTACATTGAAGTTTGTAACGGAATCACCTTTTGCTTAGATGACGTTGTATGCAGAGAAGAATTCAACGAGTAACTGTCATTTGCCATTACGCGTAAATATGAAGACATGTCACCACCGGTTGTGTCCCTTTATGCCTTATTGACACAACTAATGAACTTTAACGGCAGTTTGGACATGCAGCAAACACACAGGCGTAATCGCACTTATTTATTCTGCGCAACCGTTAGAGTGTCAATCTATTTTTTTTTTTTTTAGCTATTTCTCGTACTGATACAGTTGTAATTATAGAACGGAGTGCAGTCGTTGTCAGGTTACTTGATGTTACATTATTTGAAGTCACGGCGATAGTGGGCCTTCAAACCCCCAGAACTAAATGATTTCCATTCTGTAGAATGGAAATCATTTAGTTCTGGGAGTTTATGAGTTAAAAGATGTGACTTGTTTCATTAAAGTTTTTAATGGAATCACCGTTTGCTTGGATGAAGATGTATGCATTGTAAATTCGAAAAGATGTGACTTAAAAATAAGAATGAAACTTTCATTCCAGTTTTCGATGCAATCACTGAAACTTTGATCGGAACATTTCAGAATCGGTGTGTTTGCCCGTCTGGTACCACCCTTGAACTATCACGGTCAGTCAATACCTTGTCAGTTGAAGTGTCAGTGCATGGGCTGAGGCGCCGGGCTATTCTGGCACTACACTTGAAGCAGCACAGTTTGTCCATTTCTCGTTAAAGCGATCCGCTCCAAGGGCGGGGGCATTGACCGCTAAAAATGGCCGATGAAACGGATTGTCAATGTTGTCTTGCCTCATCTAAGACTTTTCTAGCCTTCTTTGCACAATCCATGTGAGACGGTACGCACACACACTAGAGGGTTTCCGCTGCTTTTGGAGCGCAGCGGAAGGAATTCTCCTGCGTACAGAGGAGAAGAAGTGCTGAAAAGGCGCTCATTTTACGACATTCCTTGAAACTTTTGTCATTTAACCCTTTTAGCCCCAAGGTCCCATTTCCAAAATTTTGGAGGTGTTGCCTAACGACTGTGTACCAGTTGCAGGAGATGGCTTGACCATGATAATTCACGGGTAGTGCCAGGTTAGCTTGGCGCCTTCAGGCGCCAAGCTAATCTGGCACTACCCTTGAATTATCAGGGTCGAGCCATCTCCTGCTGTAGGGATCCGGGGGCTGAAAGGGTTAAGTCAGCCGTCTTGTCCAGCATTATTGTGAGACGTACTAAGAGCGTTCATAAAGGAGATACTGCGATCTATCATATCCTAACCCTTTACCGCCTCAGTGGAGTAGGGCGCTTTAAAAAGAACCCACCCCTTCGCAAATGGTGATCGGGCCGGAGTCGGCCTCAGTGGGCCCGCGCACTTTCGTGCGCGGGCCCATTGCAGCCGACTTTAGCCCGACGGCCTTTTGTGTTAGGGTCTTGTGCGCATCGGGCTGAAGAGTCAGGTTCGGTGAAATTCCCCGCACCCGCAGATCGGCTTCAGGGAACAAATATTTACTTTCAGCAAAACATCTGCCGTTAGGAGGAGAAAGAAAAACTTCGTACAGCGACGCAAAACTTTAGAACACAGAGGCAGCGAAGTGTACACACATGTATGTAGGCACATTCTGCAAAGAGAGAGAGAGAGAGAGAGAGAGAGAGAGAGAGAGAGAGAGAGAGAGAGAGAGAGAGAGAGAGAGAGAGAGAGAGAGAGAACTGCACTGAACTTTATTTTGTAAAGATAAAGACAGTAGGCACGCAGGCCTTTTTACACGTCTGTCCTTAATAACATTATAACATCGGAAAAGATAACAAAACAAATACAATTACATTTAATAATAATAATAATAATAATAATAATAATAATAATAATAATAATAAAAATTAAAGACACACAGACACAAATCAGTTACTGAAGTCAGATGTAAGGCAACACTCGAGTGATGCGTTACAATCACGCTCGCGCGCGCGCTCTCACACACGCACACACACACACACACACACACACACACACACACACACACACACACACACACACACACACACCACGCACGTACATTAGTATGAGAGAGAAGAGAGAGAGAGAGAGAGAGAGAGAGAGAGAGAGAGAGAGAGAGAGAGATTAGTGTAGCATTGTGTAGTAGGACGGCTGAAAAAGTGTACGATTATATCCGCCTTTTGTTATGTATGTCCGACCTTGTCATGAAGGAAGTCGACTGTAGTATATTAGACACAAGTGCACAAAATTAACACATTCGAGACGTTCTACATCCTTATACGTTGCCAAGCGTAGAACTAGAGTATTGTGTTTATTTTAACTCATTCTGCCCGCGACACACCACAGCAAGATATGGCTCGACCATGATAGTTCAAGGGTGGTGGCAGAATAGCTTGTCGCCTAAAGGCGCCAAGCTATTCTGCCACCACCCTTGAACTATCATGGTCGATCTAGTGTCTCCTGAACTGTAATGCAGTCCTCAGAGGATAACTCCAAAATGTGGGTATTTCGTGCCTCTGACGCAATGAGTTACAATTTTATTTTCCCAGGGGGAAGGCGTGAGTGCCGCCACCCAACGTACAAACTACTAATCGGTTTTTAATTTTGTTTTAATTTTTTTTTTTGCACATAGCTTGTTATCATGTCATAGTGTGCCAGGGTTGAATAGGTTAATCCCCTATTTACGCACCCCTTTAACCCTTTGACTGTCGGTGGCGCCTTTTGTCGGAGTGATTTGGGCAGGAATCACTTCGACAAAAAGCGCTACCGACAGCCACAGTGTCAATGCTTACTTCTTACCTGTAGCTTTTCAAACAAGTTTCTGAATTTAACATTTTTGTTCAGCGCTGCTTATGCGAAGCGTTTGGCATTGCTATTATCTGCTGGCTTACCTGCGATAAAAGACCTGCCCTGGTCTGTGAATTTGGCTGTCACGACCAAAAGCTCATAAGACCAAAATCATAGATTAGCGCACATCTTGTGAAAGACTCTTCTGTAGTTAACAAATTGCGTCTGGGGGCGTCGCGCTGTTTAATTGTTCAGTAGCGAGCACTTGACACTTTTGAGTGGTTTCACTGTGGTATATCAACCCCTTCAGTGCAGAGAAAAGTTGAGCACCACCCAACTGCAAGAGGTACAGATCCTCATGAGCCCCCGCAGTTGCGGGGGCTCATGTGGATCTGTGCCTCTTGCTGACACCACTTGTATCCGTGTTCTTTTGACGTCTTGGGCTTCCGTTGACGTTGAATTTACGATTTCGACAACACTAAGCTAATCAAGCTCTACCCATGAACTATCATTGCTGAGCGCTAAGACATATTAGGCACTACGCATGAGCAATTGTTTAAAAGAAATTATCAACAGTTCTTTGCTTTTTTTCACGCTTGGCAGATACCTTTTCCCTCTGTATTATTATTTCAAAGCGGTCAACCTATGATCTCGGGGATTAAAATTTTTAGCGTATGCAATTAAACACTAATTAGCATGCATTAGCATAGATAACATAGCTATCAGGCACCATCTCTGAGCTGTCTTGGTCGCTCTGTTTCCGGTAGTTGGCAGCTGGATGCGAAATAGACATTTACCTACTTGCGTAGGTGGGAGTTTTTGAGGTGATTAACTGTACAAAGAGAATACCCCAACAGTTCTCAGGACGGAATTCAGGATGTTCGTTCGCATATGGCTGACTGACTTCGAAGTTGTTTGACATTAAAGGAGCATGCATGTATTATATATATAACAAGATCGAACGTAACAAAAATCGTTAGAAATATATATGTCAGCTCTTGTACAGAGGTCCTGGCAACACTTCGTCTGTGTCACACTGTGGCACTGTGGTCTGAGTCGATCAGGATGTTCACAGACGCTCATTAGACAGGCAGTTTAGGAATTAGTAAGTTGTCAGGACTGCAGAAAATAACCCAAGGAAAGAAGCACGCTTAAAAAAGCCAATTACAATACAATTTATTATTTAAAAAAAAAAGACAAACAAGTATTCAATTTGCTACTTGCCTGTTTTTATAAAGTAAAAAACTCTTAACGTTAATACTGTCGTTTCTAAGTATGCGTCTTTCTTGGTTGGGTTAATTTCTGCATTTTACACGCTTGGCAGTCACCTTATTGGTCTGGATTTAAATTCCCACTACCGCCGTAACTGTTCAAATATACACTTTTGTCACAGATAGTCACGAAACGCTACACACAGGTCTAGTTATTTTTCATTTAGACACAGGACAATCCAGTTCAGCACAGGTCGTTTTTATATCAAGTATCCTGAATCCTGACAATGACTCCACTCCGTTCCATATATACAAGGGTATCAGGGTATCGGTATGAGAAACAGCTGAAAATAGATTGACACGCTAACGGGTGCGCAGAATAAATAAGTGCGATTACGCGTGTGTGTTTGCTGCGTGTCCAAACTGCTGTTAAAGTTCATTAGGTGTGTCGACAAGGCATAATGAACACACATGATGCTGAAATGTGTTTCAGGCGTACTCATAATGGTACTTTAATGTCAGGACTGTCCTGAGCGACGGGTTCGCCTTGAAAGGTCACAGTATGTTGAGAGGCTCCTTTAAATAAAAAACAAAACAACAAAAAAAAACCCCCCAAAAAAAAAAAAAAAAAAAAAAAAAAACCGGTTTGCCTGGATAACAGTGTGCTGATAGAGGCTCCTTTAAAAAGCGGTTCGCCTGGAACGCTCCAGTGACCAAGTTACGCTGCTTTGTCCTCAGTACTGACTTGCTTCATCGTACGTTAGCGCAGAACACCCAGAGACCTGCTCTATGGGTGGTACACTAATGTAATTGGGGACAGCATTTGCAAGAGATGTACAAAATGTAGTGTGGGTCGTTATGAGCCGTCGCAATCTGTACGCTATAGTTCCTTAACTCATTCAGCCCCGACACACCACAGCAAGACATGGATCGAGCATGATAGTTCAAGGGTGGTGCCAGAATAGCTTGGCGCCTATGGGCGCCAAGCTATTCTGGCACCACCCTTGAACTGGGCACCAAGCTATTCTGGCACCACCCTTGAACTATCATGCTCGATCTGTCTAAAATTTAATAGAGTTCTTCAGAGGAAAACTTCAAAATTAGGTGATTTCGGTCCTGGGGCAGAATGTGTTAAGTTAACCCTGACACACTATCGCAATATAACATTATTGATTGACCATGATAGTCACGTTCAAGGGCGGCGCCAGAATAACTTGGCGCCAATGGGCGCCAAGCTATTCTGGCGCCGCCCTTGAACTATCATGGTCGACATGGATTGTAATGCAGCTTTTCGATGACAGTAGTGCTCCGAAATGTGATAACTTCAGATCTCAGGGGACACTGGGTAAAGAAAGCCGCATCGATTAGCAGCCCCTCCCCCCCCCCCCACCCCACACACACACAGACCTCCCACCGTAACCCGCATGCAAACTTTAAATAGATTCAGATCCTCCCTCGTGGCAATGGAAACAGACCCTCATGTGCTCTAGCACACCGCAGGGACTCGCACCAATCTACGCTTCTAACAGCCGAATTGTCGATCTTTGCGTTGTTTGTTTTTTTTGTTGAACATTCCATGCAAGAGGTATAGATTCTCATGAGCCCCTGCTACTGCAGGGGCTCATGAGAATCTATGCCTCTTGCTCACTTAGAGATTGGTTTCAGCTCACTTAGAGATTGGCTCCTCCATTTGTGCTTTGTGCGGTTATTTTATTAGGGTTGAAAATTGCTAAGCCAAGCTGGAGAGAAAAATGCGAATTGTACACACAGTAGGCAATAATGGCATTTAGCCATGTTTTCAACCCAACCCCCCTCC
Source organism: Semisulcospira habei (assembly GCA_036245525.1). Taxonomy (NCBI): domain Eukaryota; kingdom Metazoa; phylum Mollusca; class Gastropoda; family Semisulcospiridae; genus Semisulcospira; species Semisulcospira habei. The sequence continues at coordinate 205,703,032 of BTPG01000004.1, read as the reverse complement.
CCCCACCCCTTTTATAATCCCCTCCCCCCCCCCCCTCACGCCCCACCTCTCGTTTATTTTCTCTTACTCTCTCCTCCCGCCCCCTCCCAATCCGTCCCCCTTTCATCCCCCCTCCCCAACCCCCCGGCACCCCTGACACAGTGATCCCGTTTTGTGCAGTGTAAATATACACAAAGTTTGCGTAGCATGACCTTTGCACATGCTGCACTGGTGCTGTGGCAACTTGTGTTGTAGTTTTTGCGTGTTTGTTTTAAAAGCGCGCTAGTACCAACCGACGGACAGGCAAGCGGACGAACAGACGGAAACACACACACACACACACACACACACACACACACACACACACACACACATGGGCACACACGCGCGCGCGCGCGCGCACACACACACACACACACACACACACACACACACATGGGCACACACGCGCGCGCACACACACAACACTCACACTATGAGTAACTGACTCCTGTCAGTGTAAGTTTCGTTAAGGACTCATAAGCCTTGCAGGCAGATTTAGCTTGCGTCAGAGCACACGACATAGATCCTCATGAGCCCGCGCAACTGCGGGAGCTCATGAGGATCTGTTTTCGCGTGCAGATCATGTTTGAAGTCAAAAGCACATGACCAGAAACCATCCCCGTCCGACCCCACCCAGAGATAACATTCAGTGGTGTTATTACTATTAGGTCAGCTGACGCGAACGCTACTACTATACATGTTTATGGCTTAGTTAATGCCCAGTGAGCAAAGGTCCTCGGGCCTACGACGGCCGCTGTGGGCCCGCGGACGATTGTGCGCGGGCCCACGAAGGCCTTCGTGGGCCCGAAGACGTTTTGTTGCTTGGGTGGGGGCAAATAACTACTGGCGAAGGTCAAGTGGCTGTTTAAAGTGCATGTGAGGGCATTTGTGTAATGAAGATTTTTCTTGATTTGTACTCCTAACAAATTAGGTTTATTGTCAGTCTGTGAAAATCGTTATTTGTGACATTTATTTTCTATTTACTCGTAAGTTGTAACATTCTTTAACATTTTATTTGTACTTTTAACAAATTTAATTGAATTAGTCTATGATTTAAAAAAAATTATGACTAGTCTCTTCCAAATAGTGTTAGGATTACCGGTTAACGCGAATACTGCAGTATTGTGTTGGATGTTTTATTTTTCTTTATACATTGACGTTAGACCGAAAGGGTTGACTGCCAGTGCTTGTAATTTAGAAGAAACTACCAAGTGAGTTGGAAAAAGCACTGTCAAGGGAGAGAAGTGTGCATGATAGACCAATGATCATAGATCTACTTTGGTCCAAGCACACAAAAAAAAAAGATAGGAAAGAGGGGTGCGCTAAGTAAGTGACTGGAAGCAATGCAAATGGGAGCCCCCGAAGGGGGCGTATCACATATCCCACTGTTCACAGCCCCTTTGGTGCATGGAAATTTAAATCTAGGTCCCCCAAGTGGGGGTCCAGATATTTAGCCGGTGTGGACAGCTGTTTCGGTCTTGGCGACCTCTTCAGCACACCATCGGCAATACTGGAGGAAGAGAAGGAATTTTTGCCTACCTGCAAAGAAGACCACATTTTACTGTGGTTTCTGCAGGGGAATACATTCCATGCCTCCACCTAGAGCTAAATTTCCATGCACCCTAAGAGAGAACCTACCAAAAAGGGGGAAGGGGTTGCAGTCGAAATTGTAGTAAAAATCTAGACCGAAAGGGTTGACTGCCAGTGCTTGTAATTTAGAAGAAACTACCAAGTGAGTTGGAAAAAGCACTGTCAAGGGAGAGAAGTGTGCATGATCGACCAATGATCATAGATCTACTTTGGTCCAAGCACACACACACACACACACACACACACACACACACACACACACACACACACACACACACACACACACACACACACACAAAATAGGAAAGAGGGGGTGCGCTAAGTAAGTGACTGAAACCCCCCCCCCCCCCCCACCCCTGAAACAGCTGTCCACACCGGCTAAATATCTGGACCCCCACTTGGGGGACCTAGATTTAAATTTTCATGCACCAAAGGGGCTGTGAACAGTGGGATATGTGATACGCCCCCTTCCAGTCACTTACTTAGCGCACCCCCTCTTTCCTATCTTTTTTTGGTGTGCTTGGACCAAAGTAGATCTATGATCATTGGTCTCTCATGCACACTTCTCTCCCTTGACAGTGCTTTTTCCAACTCACTTGGTAGTTTCTTCTAAATTACAAGCACTGGCAGTCAACCCTTTCGGTCTATTTTTTTTTACTACAATTTCGACTGCAACCCCTTCCCCCTTTTTGGTAGTTTCTCTCTTAGGGTGCATGGAAATTTAGCTCTAGGTGGAGGCATGGAATGTATGCCCCTGCAGAAACCACAGTAAAATGTGGTCTTCTTTGCAGGTAGGCAGAAATTCCTTCTCTTCCTCCAATATTGTCGATGGTGTGCTGAAGAGGTCGCCAAGACCGAAACAGCTGTCCACACCGGCTAAATATCTGGACCCTCACTTGGGGGACCTAGATTTAAATTTCCATGCACCAAAGGGGCTGTGAACAGTGGGTTATGTGATACGCCCCCCTTCGGGGGGGGGGGGGGGGGCTTCCATATGCATTGCTTCCAGTCACTTACTTAGCGCACCCCCTCTTTCCTATTTTTTTTTTTTTTTTTTTGTGTGCTTGGACCAAAGTAGATCTATGATCATTGGTCTATCATGCACACTTCTCTCCCTTGACAGTGCTTTTTCCAACTCACTTGGTAGTTTCTTCTACATGGAAGTTAGTAATATTGACCCTTTGGCTGTCGGTAGCCGTGTCTGTCGCGATGATTCCTGCTGGAATCATTGCTACAAAAGCCGCTACCGACAGCGAAAGGGTTAACATGTATATATGTGTGTTGCTTGTAAATCTTGTACCATGAGTCTCAACACAACAGCCGGGGTCAGCAAACAAATATATATGTTAATTTAGATTATAATAATAATAATACCGGTATTATTATTATTATTTATTATTAATTTAGATTCAAATTCCCGTTTTCACACGGTTAGATGTGATTTGCAATTCAAAACAAGTCCGGTGTAAGCAAGTAAAGCTGGGTTTAATATTTTGTTGCACTTTTGACTTTTTTATGAGGGAAAACACAGTGTTTACAACGTAAGTCTGTCCTTGACAGCGTCATCAGGTTACCCTCAATAACCTACCGCTGCGTTAGTGCACTCACAGTTTCAGCTTCAAACTGATTTGACGCAAATCTGTCTGTTAAAAAAAAAAAAAAAAAAAGGAAATTTATGCAAATGTTTAACCCTATTAGCCTTTCTCAAATTTTGGAAGCGTTACCTAACGACTATGTACCAGTTGCAGAAGGTGGATTGACCATGATAATTCAAGGGTAGTGCCAGATTAGCTTGGCGCCTTAAGGCGCCAAGCTAATCCGGCACTGCCCTTGAATTATCATGGTCACTTGGTCTCCTGCTGTAGGGTGTTGGGGCTAAAAGGGTTAAAGTACCATCACGCGTACATTTGAAGACCCATTTCAGCACCGTTTGCGTTTGTTATGACTTGTCCACACACCTAATGAACTTTAACAGCAGTTGGGGCACGCAGCAAAAGCACACGCGTAATCGCACTTATTTATTCTGCCCAGCCGTTAGCGTGTCAATCTATTTTTTAGCTGTTTCTCGTACTGAAAGCGTTGTATTTATAGAACGGAGTAGAGTCATTGTCAACTAGTACTTGATATCACAACGACGACGCGTGCTGAAAATGTAATTCTTCCGTGTCTAAATGAACCATACCTAGACCTGCGTGCAGCGTTTGGTAACTCATCTGTTGAAGAAGTGCTTCTTTGAACAGTTACGGCGGTAGTGGGCCGCCTTAGCTCATTCTACCCCAGACACACCACAGCCAGATAAGGATCGACCATGATGGTTCAAGGGTGATGCCAGAATAGCTTTGCGCCTATGGGCGCCAAGCTATTCTATCATCACCCTCGAACTATCATGGCCGATCTGTGTCACTCACTGCAATGCAGTCTTCAGAGGACAAGGGCAAAATTTGGGGGGTTTCGGTCTTGGGGTGGGATGGGTTAACCCCTTCGCTGCCGCTGAGGATGGGCGTGATGACTACGGTCCATCCAGCTGCAGGAGTCAAAGAACCACATGAGCCCCCGCAGTTGCGGGGGCTCATGTGGTTCTTTGCCTCTTGCTGTCCTCACGCGTCTAGGGTAGAAGGGCTTAGTTGGCCTTGGGTTCCGCTTTTTTACTGATTAAAAAAAAAAAAAAAAAAAAAGAGAAAAAATAAAACCTAATTCTGGGCCCCTGGCAGTGCTTTCAAAATCAAAATAATGTAAGTTCACAAAGGCAAGTTCACTCAGATATCATTTGTTAAAAAAATTTTTTTTTAAAAAATTGCGTGGTAGGATGCACTTTTGTATTATTATTTTTTTTTTTAGGATGGGGGATGCAATTTACACGCCACAGAGCGCACACTGAATAACTGATGATATAAATATTGCTCTGTTCGCACAAAGCCTGCAGTTCATGGATTATCCACGGGACCCCCCCGATGACTTAAATTGCGAGTTTCAAGGGAGAAGAGGACATTTAAATACATCGTGTAAAAAATATTTCGAATTTATGCACTAATGTTTTGGTTTGGGGAGCTGCAACCAGAGAGAGAGAGAGAGAGAGAGAGAGAGAGAGAGAGAGAGAGACTATCCGGTATGGATACACGTTGGTAGAGAAGTCCCCCATTATGTGCAAGTGGCATAGATTATCATGAACACCCTGTCGAAGCATGGGTTCATGAAAATCTATGCCTATCGTTAACTTTGGATCGGTCATATTTATACTTCTCCTCAAACCGACGATGTCGGGGGAGTTCATGGAATGACTTTGCAGGTAAAAGCGGCTCCACCCAAAATCATTCTCATGTTTGGGTTCAACCTGACTCTTGGTAGCTGTGGTATTGCGAAGAAGCTAGAATCCTCTACAACAGGTGAATGGTTCTCATCTTATGAAAACATCCAAAATCATTCTCATGTTCTCGCTCTCATTGACTCTTGAGTCTCTGTCGTGTTGCGGGAATGCCAAAATCCTCTGTGTTCGAGAATGGATTCCATGTTAATTTTCGCATTTCTCGCTTGTTTTCGGCGCGACGATATGCGATTCGTGCTGATCCTCATGAGCCTGTGCTTATAGACTGGTAAAGTTTATTCGTGTGTCTGTAAGAGACATAGATCCGGGAATAAATACGACACCTGTTATGCGTTGGTAGGAGATAAGCATCTTTTATCACCCCTTGACACAACAACACACATGTGAAAATAAGAAGTGCCCCCCCCCCCCCCCCAAACTCCCCACACTCATCCCTCGCATTCCTTTTCTCTTACATTATGATCTGTACACACATTTTGAACTGCACTGACGTAAACACAGTCACTCTTTGTCTGTTCATGTTTTCTAAACACTGTTTTTTTAAACGGTTTTAGGCTTAACGTCTGTAAAATTGCCACAATTGATTTCAAGAATGGGGCACAGAAAAGGGTCTGAAAAAAACTGACCGCACCCAGGTTCGAAACCAAGACCTCTCAATCTCAAACAAGACTCCAACGCTTGGTGACCAGGTGCCAGTTGCATGAGTGAGCTTAGTCCTGCGCGAGCGACTAAGAAAGGTTCACCACTATGAGTGAATTTAGTCCTGCGCTAGCCACTAAGCAAGGTGCTCCGCTACATAAGCTACAGCCGAGCACCTTGCTTAGTGGCTGGCGCAGAACTAAGCTCACACGTGCAACTGACCCAAGTCCTCTTCGCAGAGGCTGGTTTAGGAAACTGCTTTTTTTTTTACGCTACGTACCAGTGACAATGTACAGTATTTTATTTATTCTGGTCGCTGTAAACAGAGATCCAGATTTTAAAAACGGTAACTGCCACGCGTGCAAAATGCACAGAATAGCCCAACGAACAAAGAAGCACGCTTAGAAACGACAGTTATTACACAATTCATTAATATCTAATATAAGTAGGGGACAGCCAAGGGATGGTCACACCCTTGCGTGGTCACTTACTTTCTCCCCGCACTGACATCAGTCGCGAACTGTATACTTACAAGTTTGTTTTGAAATATTATTAAACAGTGTTGTAATTGCGCTTTCTAAGCGTGCTCCATTCTTCTTTGGGTTATTCGCTGTAAACAGAAGACAAGAAGAAATAATTAAATAGTGCATTGGCCTATGCCCCTTCCTTATACTATTGGTTTCATCACGTATCAGGAAGTGAAGCTTGGCAGTTTTCTTACACACCCATTTAAAAAAAAAAAAAAAATTAATGGGAAGTTTGATACTGTACCAGTGTGCGGACACATTCTGGTTTCATTCACTGATTCAGGGAAGTGTATCCGGTTTAATGACTGTTGTTACAAGTTTCAACTTACTGGTGTTATTTATCGGCGTGTGTGTGTGTGTGTGTGTGTGTGTGTGTGTGTGTGTGTGTGTGTGTGTGTGTGTGTGTGTGTGTGTGTGTGTGCCAGCTTTAACTGGCTCATACGTATCAGGTTAACTCAAGGGTTGCGACAGATTAGCTTGGCGCTTCCAGGCGCCAAGCTAATCTGTCGCAACCCTTGAGCTATGGCGCCAAGCTAATCTGCCACATCCCTTGATCCATCATGGTTTCATAATGCGGTCTGTATGTGCAGACGATTTCACTGAGGAAAAAGGGTATTTTCTGAACTTGACGAGTTGTAAATGTAATAATCTTATACACATATGAAGATTCAAAAATAGTACGAGTTCTGAATTATGACGATTCCAAAACGTGTCTATTCCATAATTTCGCAGTTTAAAAATATTTGGACCCTAAAATGTGACGATACAAGAATTACATGCTTCTCAACTGTGACTATTCCAGAGCGTGAATCATTGAATAGCTTCATACAAGTGAAAGGTTTAATCACACTGAGGATTATCTACCTGTAGAACTAGGCAGAGCGGGACATAGCTGCGCAATTGGCTATTTATGTCTGAAAGATAAGCAATCGGGGACAGGTAACAATTCAAGTGCGTAGCCTATACGTATGCCAGTCTCTCAGACACTTCCTAGTTGCAGCACGGTCTACTTTTCAAATTACTGCTCAACACGCACGCAATGACCCCCCCTCCTGACCCGCACCCGCACCCCGCCCTGACCCCCACCCTGACCCCCCCCCCCTGACCTCCCCCCCCCTCACCTGACCCCCCCCCCCCTGATCCCTCCTGACCCCCCACTCTCCACACACACACACACACACACTTTAAAAAAAAACAACGCTCGCACCACGCATCAACGCACTCATATGTTAGTTGTTTGCAACCCCCCCCCCCCCCCCCCCCTTAAGAAAATAAAAAAAAAATAACCTCATAACAAACAAAACAACATCAGCAACAACAAAAAACAATAAGAAAACAAAACAACAAACAAAACATGCACGCACGCACTCAAGCATGCACACACACACACACACACACACACACACACACACACACACACACACACACACGCGCGCGCGCGTGCGCACACACACACAACACACACACACACACACACACACACACACACACACACACACGCACACACACACACAAGTCGGCTGTTTGTCGGCTACATTTGCCTCCAAGCCAAGCAAACTTGCAATGTCATGTAATAAACCGTACCGCTAAGACCTGATTACAAACGTTTGATTGAGAAGATTTAACTTCTTCACGGCCGAGAAAAATCGAACTCCACCCAGCTGCAAGAGGTATTGATCCTCATGAGCCCCCGCAACTGCGGGGGCTCATGAGGATCAATGCCTCTTGCTGAAACCAATTTGTATCCATTCTGTTGTTATTGTTGTTGAAATCTTGGGATCTGTGACTTTGAACTAATTACGATTCCCCTCCCAAAAAAAAAAAAAAAAAAAAAACCCCGCAATCTGCGTCTACTAGCGGTAAAGCGGTTAAATTGGACTCATTGGAGCCACTGTTAAATGAGCGCCCTGTTGCCCATCCCAAAGAGCAAGTGGCTAGTTTACTTTATTAGCTAGCTGGGCCCTTTCCATTTTCAAGAGGCATAGATTCTCATGAGCCCCTGCATCCGCACCACGCATCAACGCATCAACGCACCACGCATCAACGCACTCATATGTTAGTTGTTTGCACCACCACCCCCCCCCCCCCCCCCCTCCTTAAGAGAAAAAAATAAAAATAACCTCATAACAAACAAAACAACATCAGCAACAACAAAAAACAATAAGAAAACAAACAAACAAAACATGCACGCACGCACTCAAGCATGCACACACACACACACAGGGGCTCATGAGAATCTATGCCTCTTGAGTGTATAATTATAGAACGTCCCCATTACACTTTCATTCTATGAGGAGATAGTGAGTGTTTAAGTCTGCGCCTTTTTTTTTTTCTCAGTCACCGTCCTCCTAGGTCTTGGTTTGATGACTTTGTCTGCCAGTTTCTTCTATAATCAGCAAGAAGCATAGATTCTCATGAGCAACTGCAGATGCTGAGGCTCATAAAAATCTGTGCCTCTTGCTGGCGTAGATAAATCATATTTAACTCTGTGTCTGCTACTTAGGAAACCAGGAATGATTAAGTGTCATTTTTTTTTTTTTTTTGAGACCGTTTTCTTCCTTGCTTGAGTCTTGTGGCTGTCTTGACGTTAACACTTTTAGACCCAACGCCCTACAGCAGGAGATTGATTGACCTGATTATTTACGGATAGTGCTAGATTAACTTGACGCCTTCAGGCGCCAAGCTAATCTGGCACTACCATTGAATTATCATGGTCAATCCACCTCCTGTAACTGGTACATCGTCGTTAAGTAACACTTCCAAAATTTTGAAAATGCACCCGTGGAGCTAAAAGGGTCAATCCAGACACTAAAGGGTTAATAGATCGCGATATCTCCTTTATAAATGTCCTTAGTATGTCTTGACAGTAATGCTGGGCAAAAGGGTTAACTTTAAATACGAAGTTTGATTGTCGTAAAATGAAAGACTTTTCTCCTCTTTTTTTTTTCTTTTTTTTTCTTCCGTATTTTGTACGCTGGAGAGTTCCGTCCGTTACCCTCCAAAGGCTGTGGAAAACCTCTGGTACGCGTGCCTGCTTAGATGGATTGTGAAAATAATGGTAAAAAGGTCTTTATTGAGGTAAGGCAGCGTTTTAGCAGGCAAAGTCCGCCATGGAGCAGATCGCTTTGAGCAGTGTACAACCAACACCTTCTTTGCTCGAGTATTCTCCTCGTGAGTGACACAGACTTTCATGAGCCCCTACGTCTGCAGGGACTCACGAGCATCTGTTCCTTCTTGTAGTCATGTGCTAAGCGCATTAAACTCCCTCTCAAGGAGGGGGTGATGGGCCATAGACAAGCGCGTGTACAACATGTCTTCTGCTCTACTTCTTCTTGGCTTGAGGAGAATTCTGACCCCGCCCTGCGCAGCACATCATAGATGTCTGTCTTCATCACCTCGCGTCATCAATCACTGCGTAGGGTGGACTCGCCCTGTTCACCTCGACCCTGTTAGCGGTCACTCTCGTACCAGGATCTAGTAACTGCGAAGAAGATTTTGGGTATCTATAATTTTTCCCATCTGTGGAGGCACTTGCTGAGTGAATCTTGCTGGCTTTGGGACGTTAGCCGTTTGTTAGTCGGTAGTGCCTTTTGTTGAGGTGGTTCCTGTAGGAATCACCTCATCAAAAGGCGCTTCCGACAGCCACAGGGTTAAGTGGGAGGGTGTGTGTGTGGGGGGGGTGGGGTGGGGGGGGTGGGGAGGCTTTCAAACCTTTCCTGCCATGCTGCAGACACACTCGTTTGACTTCCTCGTTTCGAGCATCAGAGAGATATCCTGTTTTTGTAAAAAGGCGTAGCCCTTACTATTTAGCAAGACGTACTAGGTCTGTGTGTCGACTACATGGGCACATGAGAGTCTGTACCTCTTGCAAACAGACCTCTTGTCGATGGAAGCAGATTGGCAAGTGACTGACCATGTAAAAGGGTGGATGCAAACTTTGACACCTTGGTTTACTTGGCAAGATCGTTATTTCTGGGAGGGTAGGGGTGAGAGAGAGAGAGAGAGAGAGAGAGAGAGAGAGAGAGAGAGAGAGAGAGAGAGAGAGAGAGGGGGGGGGGGTTGTAATGAAGTAACTGAAGGCGGCATTTGAAAAGAAAATGAAAAAAGAGAAGTAATTTTTCACTTGACGTAATTTGATTACGAGAAACTCCAGCTTTTTTCTTTGAATTTTTTTTTCCAGATAAAAAGCCCATTAGGCAAAACCGATCAAAAAGATGTAATGTAATTAAAACATATGTATTTGAAACTTATCATTGCTCTCAGACTGTACTTTTAACCCTTTGGCTCTATCGGTAGCGCTTTTTGTCACGATGATTCCTACAGGTATCATCAGGACAAAAAAAGCATTACCGACAGCCAAAGGTTTAAAGGGCCTTGACATAACTTTACATACTAGCATGATGCACATACTCCACCCTCCTACGTGTGCATTTGACTTCATACTGTGAAGATGATTGCGATATCTCCGTGTAGGATTGTTTTACCGCACGCTCTCAGAGCGAGAGGGCTGAATTATTTACTCAGTATCATATTTTTGCGTTCCCCCTTAATCCTGATTTTACGTGTAAATAAAACTGAAGAGTTTCACATGAACTTGGCTCTTTGAGTCTGAGCGTGTTTTGCCTACGACAGGCAATAGTGCAATAGGCATAGATTCTCATGAGCTCCTAATTATAACACAGTCTCCGTGACATCCTCGGTCTTAGTGTGAGTATGTTGCATCCCTTTTGGCTGTCGGTAGCGCTTTTTGTTGCGATGATTCCTGAAGGAATCATCGCAACAAAATGTGCTGCCGACAGCCAGAGCATTGGATGTCTGCAAGAGGTTCGAATTCTGTATGAGCCCCCGCCCCGCTCCCCCCCCCCTCCTTTCCCCCCCCCCCCCCCTTCTATTTCCCGTCCATCACCTACCTCGTACACAGGTCATTCACTCTAAAAAAGTGCACGTGAAATCCCACCCATCCATCCTATGATAGACTTCAGCTTCAGGGCGGGGTTGTGTATAGCTGATAGCACAGCCGACCCGAGATTAGCGATGGCTGTTCCACTAGGCATGAACGCATCCATGCAGCCAATTTCTTCTGTTTGCAAAAGATATATATCCTCTTGAGTCCCGCAGAACTGAAAGGACTCACCAGAATATATATGCCTTTTTGTTTTAGTGATATGTGCCTTATTTTCAGAGGGAGTAAGTTGTTGGTTGTCCTATTGCTAGAACCTTGCGCCAAAATCATTTTTACTTTTCTCTCTTAGAAAGGCATAGCTTTGCGTGTGCCCCTTGTAGTCTTGCAAGGGTACATGGAGATGCTTGCTTCGTGTGCCCACAAGTACTCTGTGTTTTTTCACGAGGAAGGAGATAGTTGGGGTTCCCAAGAGACATGAATATTACGCTTGGGTGTGGGGCGGCTGCGGCTTAATTGCTACGTAATTCCCAGCAACCCTGCCGCGTAAATGGTTCGGCTGCTTTTTGGCGCAGTCGAAGACACAGACGCTTTCAACTCCTTCAGTGTGAGGACGGCAAATGGGCCAAATACCCCGAGCAAGAGGCATAGATTCTCATGAGCCACTGCATCTGCAGGGGCTCATGAGAATCTATGCCTCTTGCAAACTTACAAGGTAAGCTTCGTTTTGGCGGGAACTAGGTGAATCGGTCATGAAAGCGCATTAAACACGCGTATAGCATCAAGGAGTCAAAGTCGCCTTGTTTCGTTTTTGGCTGTTTGTGAGAAGCTATGTTGATTGCAGAAGTTTTATAACCGATTAAATGCACCCGTTAAGGCCCCGCTACACATGCCCTGTTTTGAGGCCGATTCCCGATCAGTTTCGAATCGGTAGGTGACCGGACCGGACTGCAAAAACGTGTGCACTGCCACACATTCCCCGACTTTATTTAGCCGACCGGTTTGAACCGAAGATCAAAGTCGTACCTGTTCTGCAAAATGGCTGCTAGTTTTGACAGTGATGATGATGTGCTTGCATTATCAGCAGTTTTGCATCATATTCGGGAAGAGGCGTACGAAACATCAGCAACGGCGGTGGTACTGATCACAACAGGCGTGTTCCGCCATTTGCAAACCGTGCTGAAACGACATGCTTTGCGAGACGCGCTCTGATTGGTTGAAGCTTACGATCGGGACCGATTCGGATCGGAAAAATAGAACAGGTTCTAGACACCCGATTCCCAGCCGATTGGGACCGGATCGGATAATTGACGTCATCCGATCGCAATCGGATCGGAATCGGCTTCAAAATCGGGGCACAACCGGCACGTGTGGCGGGGCCTTTACTCCAAGCAGGTAGCCTAAATCTTTTTATTCTACCCTTTTATTTTCATCTTTTGTGAAATCCATTTACTGTGTAGTTTTATACAGGCCTAGAATGCACCCTTAACACCAGACAAGTAGCCTTAGTCTTTTTATTCTTTCTTTATCTATTTAGGCTTATTTATTATTTTTAAATTCTTTATTCATTTATTTTTTAACATTTTTTTTAGAAAGCTGTTTGGCAGCAGATTTTCTTTTTGAAAATTCTTTTAAGTTGCAAATAATTCTTGTTATCTCACTTCGAATGAATGTCGTTAGGATAAAATTATCTGGTCAACGGGATAAGAGAATTGAAGAACGGGGAAAATGCACTGAATGTAATGTAGATTGAAGTTTGCAGTCACCAGATTTGTCAACAATCATCAGACAGGTACAGCTGTTTCTAGGCACTCCGCAGCAACCAGAATCAGTTTTTATTTTCACATGATGGTTTACTAGCAGTGCAGTGAGTGTATGTTGCATCTGTTGTAATATTACACTCTGGTGAAGTGTTAAGGCCCCGCCACACGAGCCGGTTGTGCCCCGATTTTGAAGCCGATTCCGATCCGATTGCGATCGGATGACGTCAGTTATCCGATCCGGTCCCAATCGGCTGGGAATCGGGTGTCTAGAACCTGCTCTACTTTCCCGATCCGATTCGGCCCCGGTTGTAAGCTTCAACCAATCAGAGCGCGTCTCGCAAAGCACGTCGTTTCACAGTTTGCAAATGGCCGAACACGCCTGTTGTGATCAGTACCACCGCCGTTGCCGCTGATGTTTCGCACGCCTCTTCCCGAATATGATGCAAAACTGCTGATAACGCAAGCACATCATCATCACTGTCAAAACTAGCAGTCATTTTGCAGAACAGGTACGACTTTGATCTTCGGTTCAAACCGGTCGGCTAAACAAGTCGGGAAATGTGTGGCAGTGCACACGTTTTTTAGTCCGGCCCGATCACCTACCGATTCGAAAACTGATCGGGAATCGGCCTCAAAACCGGGCTTGTGTAGCGGGGCCTTTACCCACTGACTGATTACAGATCGACTGTGCGATAAATTTATTGAATCCAGCGCATCCGTATACGGCACGCTTTTGAATGAGTTAAAGACATGTCAGAGTTGATACTGAGTGTGACGCCATAACTTGATAGCGTCATTGTTTACTCGCGTGTCAAAACCGCGTCTGGGGCGTGGCTGTATAGTTTGCGATGGTACTGTGGATTAAAAAGAAGCAACACATTTTGTTTTAACGTGAGAGGCCTTTTGACCGGTTACTCTCGTCACGCAATATAGTGGTCCGTCAAAAACTGAAAAGACCCCTAGTCGATCTGGTGTATGCCAGAATGAACCCGGGTCGATTTGGTGTTAGATTCCTTTTTGGCGTGTTACACCGGATGCGCGGCCTTGACCTTGTATTTCCAGCGTTCTTTTTTGCAGGTTGCGGATTTTCTTGAACACACAGAGAGAGAGAGAGAGAGAGAGAGAGAGAGAGAGAGAGAGAGAGAGAGAGAGAGAGAGAGAGAGAGAGAGAGATGCACACTGGTTGTCCCTGTTGAGTCTCTACCGAGGTAGCAAATCGAGGGAGATAACCAGTTTTAGAGAGGTGATATACCGGAATGTGTGTTGGTGTCTGTGACACTCTCCGTGTTTACCAGATCTTGCGGTCTCCTCGCTCGTCTTACGTAGTTGCTGCACTGTATACATCTGTAGTACAACCCTTTAACTTCCACGACTTCCATTCTATAATGAACGAAAGTCATTTTGTCCTGGGAGTTTAAGGGATAGCCAGAGCCGGCCAGCTGCATGAGTGAGCTTAGTCCTGCGCCAGCCACTATGCAAGGTGCTCCGCTGCGGTGTAGCGGAGCACCTAGCTTAGTGGCTGGCGCAGGACTAAGCTCACTCAGGCAACTGATCCCAGTTGCGGAGAGTGGATCAACCAGATCGTGTTGGCCTGATTGACACCCACCGTATTTACGACCAGATCTCGCGGTTTCCTGAGCAAGTCTTACGTAGTTGCTGCAGTGTCTGCACATCTACGAATCACGCACAAGCAATTCGACTGCCCTGAAACATGAGAAATCTCATCCCAATTGTGTGTATGCACGTGGGTTTGAGGGCGACGGAGGTGGGGGAGGGGGGGGGGGGCGATTTATCAGCACGTCCATTTATCAGTAGCTGTGTCAGTCAGCCGGTTTACCTACCAATCAGCCGATCAATCAGTCCAGTCGATGAATCAGTCTTATCGAACCGCAGGTGGTATTTCACGACAAGCACTGACGTCAGCTTGGACGTCCCACCACGTCAGGTTGACAGACCAATAAGATAACGCCAGCTATGTAAACTGAAACATCATTGGCTGACTATCAGTAGTTCTACTAAGTGAAGTTAAGTCCCAGTGGGTAGTTGTCAATAACGATACTAATATAATCCTCGTGTATAACTCTTATCGTGACGCGGGTGCCAAATGACGACACGGCTGATTTCTGTGAAAAGATTATACAAATCTCTTGAACGACAAGGATTCTATAATTTTCCATATGGCCAAATGTTAACCCTTTGGCTGCCGGTAGCGCTTTTTGTCGCGATGATTCCTGCAGAAATCATCGCGACAATCCGCTACCGACAGCCAACGGGTTAAATTTCCTTTACCAATGCTTTCCCGCGGCGGGAAAGAGTCGCCGGTGAACACTCGAATGAAAGGCAAACGCCCATACCAAAATTTGAAGGGCCCATACTTAAAACCTTTGAAGTAACTTTGTTGCAGTAATCAAAAATGAACAGTCAGAAACCTCCGCTGATTCAAACTGCACGTTGTGCAGGACCGGCGGGTGGTAGGTTTGGGCCGAAATAACACTCTCAATATGAGGAAGAACTGAGGCTAATATTGACCAGCAAAACTGACTCTTAGTCATGAGCCCGGCCCGGGCAGCGTGCGCGGGCTCGTGATAATGTGTGCCTCTTGCAGAAGGAAGTGAATTGAATGTTCAGTGGCTGGTGCTGCGTTTTTGCCGATTACATGTGATTGACGTAAAAGATCATGTCAGCAGAGCTAGCACCAAACGCAAACAAATCCCGCCGGAGTTTCGTACACCGAAGAACGCCTGGTGATCTTTCCGAACTCGACGAACACTGACGTAAAATGTTATGGCATTAAGAGAAGCGGATCCATATGAGCTGTACCATTGCTAGGATCAGTAGCATCTATTTATCTCCTGAATTCTACTAGTTGGTTATTCTGCGATTGGTTTCACGGTGATTCTTTCAATGTTAGAATATAAACCTTAGGGCGTTTCTAACCAGCAAGAGGCATAGGTCCTTATGTGCCTCCGAGCCGCAGGCTGCGGAGGCACATGAGGATCTATGCCTCATTCGGATGAGGAGATTGATGGATTCGGATGCATGTGTTATAAAACTGTCGTAGTTTCAGGCCTTGCGTTTCTACGTTTTTCTCAGAACTTGTTATTTATATATGTATGTATGTATGTATGTATGTATGTATGTATGTATGTATGTATGTATGTATGTACGTACGTACGTAAGTACGTACGTACGTACGTATGTATGTATGTATGCATGTCTGTACGTATGTATGTATGTATTTATGTATGTATGTGTTTATTATTATTTATTTACTTATTTATGTATTTCTAACTTTTGGGGGCCAACTTTCACCCTTTTTTCAGCCTTTTTTTCCTCGAGCCGTAGGGTCCAAAATACTTACCAGGACACGAGCATTTTTCGCGACCAAAACAGGTTCAAAATATAGTTTGACCTGTGCATGACGGTCAGCTTTGGGACAGGACAGATGTGGCCTTTATAGGTAGGTGACCGTATTATATTCAGACTTTATATTATAAAAGATTTATGTGAACGGTATGACATTTGTGTGATTATATTTCAGTTCTTGGGAGGATGCTATAGGATTTGGCCACTATTACAGGTAGCCATTTAAAGTAGGTTTGACTGTGTTGTCGGTTAAACGCCATCGTCAGATCTTCAGCGTTGCAAGGCAACATCACCCTTTCCTGTTTATCTTTCCTTTGTTTTTTGTAGTTTTGTTTTCTTCACTCCACTGTTTTCCTCCACATGAGCTGCAGTCGTGAATTATTGGTTTCACGATTTGTATCGATGTGACCAAATGGGACAGAAGAAGGAAATACTGTAAATCGACACACAGTGTCTATTTAAATCGACACACAGTGTCTATCCTTCTCCTTCCACACTAGGCAGTATAGGCAGATGATCTCCGAAGAGAAGTTTTGTAGGGGAAAAAGTGTCACCTGTCAGTAAAGACCATCATGATGGTCTTTAATGACGGGTGATTTGTAATAAGGGTTCTGTTGTAATTGTAAGACTACATATCCGTTCGAATTGATCAGCTGGCCTTTTTTTGTACCACACATTATTACAACGTGACGAAACCAATGTCATAGCTGCAGCTGATGCCAAGGTTCCATGCCTGGATCTCTTTCTTCAGTATCAATCCTTCACCTTCACCTTCCTTCCAAGTTTACGTTCGTGTCTCTCAGACCGAGGAAGGCTCTTAGAATCGATGCTACAACTGTCACACACTCGATTTCTCTTTGCGAATCTCCCCTCCCGCCCCCCCCCCCCTCCGCCCCCTTGTCGGATCGAACTTTCTGTCTCATGCGGCCCCATGTTGGAATCTTGACGTTCTTCCTCGGTCTGCAGTAAAATAGAGCTAAATAGGGGCCGATCACATTGCAAGTGGCATGGATCCTCCTCAGTCCCTGCGAACGTAGGGGCTGATAAGAATCTATGCCACTTACAAATGGATTGAATTTCTCTCAGTCTTTGTTTTTCCAAAGATGCAGTGCGCGTCTTCCCAAAATGCAGCGCACGATTTCCCAAGATGCTCGTGCGTCGGATGCGAAACAAACTAGTCAAGGGAGATCAGCCGACAAGGCAGATAACTCCGCCTGTCACACATAACCTTTCTACTGCCCCTGTTTTCTCAGCCGTGTGCGATAGTTCCCCAGATTGCGTAATTTGTTTGTGCTTTGCGTCAAGGGGTGTGGCTGACACGAAGAGTAGGTTCCTCTGTGTCGAGACGGCGCGTGCCATCCCAAAGTGTTGCCTGAAAGAGTCTTTTGACTTAGACTCTATAGTCACTGTAAATTATGAATCAACAAAGAAAGGTCATTATTCCAAACATTCTAGAAAATATCGTAAGTACATATTATTGCTTCCGGCACTGAGAACACAGTGTGTGTGTGTGTGTGTGTGTGTGTGTGTGTGTGTGTGTGTGTGTGTGTGTGTGTGTGTGTGTGTGTGTGTGTGTGTGTGTAAAACTTTGCTCTCGACAGAAGATGCAGTTAGTAAATGTCTTAGATTCGTGTTTAAAGCAATGGTCGAAAATATTAAGATTAAACGTCAGGATTGATCGAGAGAAGAATATCTGACATTAGGTGTCAGCTTTGACACTGAACTGTGCGTGTGCACTTACACCTGTAAGTCGTGTGTATATATAGCAGAAAGAGACTTGAAAGAACAAATTCCGAAGACTTCAGCTGCACTCTCAGAGTGATCGTTCGTAGTAGGTAAACCGAAATACTTTCACGTAAGGCGTGACTAGAGTATTTGAAACGGATGTGTGCTGGTCTGTTATTTTGGACCTTACGGCCTCAGGCCGTATGTTCCAAAATCAGAGACCTGCACACACATAAATGTACGAAATCTTACTGATGATTTGTCAGTGTGGTCTCTTCATTCTGTGTATGTCTACATCTGTCCGTGAGGTAACAATGTAGGTAATAATAAATTGTATCTATATGACGCTGATTCCTGTTAAGCACGCTTTAACCCTTTCAGCACCAAGGTCCCATTTCTCAAATTTTGGAGGTGTTGCCTAATGACTATGTACCAGTTGCAGGAGATTGATTGACCACAAAACTGGCAAACAAACTAAGCATTTATGAGCAATGGACTGAACAAAATAGTGGTGAACTAAAAGCTAATTATGAGCAGCGTGCTCAGCGTCAAACCGCAATAGCTCACTGTTCTTCGTCTTCATCAAAACATGATAATGTTGGCAGGCAAACCTAGAGCTGAAAACTATACCACAGTAGCTTCTGGCTTGGAAAAAAATGGTCGTTCAACTCCGCCGCACCCTAACGCCGTCTGGGCGCGTTGCACTACACATATTCAGAGCGTTCCTCTCTTGGGTGTGGTGCTCTTTCTTTCCCAGTTTTTTTACTTCTCTCTGATTTTTTTCCTCTTTGCCTGTGACTCCTTGGAAGCGTTCTCGTTCTGAGAGGGTAAAAGTGGGGTCGATATGTGTGTCAGCAAGAGGCATAGATTTTCATGAGCCCCTGCAGCTTAGAGGGGGACTTGATAATCTATGCCTCTTTGCAGATGGAAGGTTATGGCAGAGGGAGTATGGCCAGGCATCATCTATCTGTACATCGGCATTCTTCCTTCCCACTACACGCTGCGAGAAATATTCTTAGCCACTCACGTGCGAACGTTGTAACTTATTGTCGTGCACTTCCTACATGTGAAATTATGTAACGAAATTGTAGTCCCTTCTTCTCTCTGTGATGTTAACTCAGTACGGCCTTGACAATAAACTACTGACTGATCATGATAGTTCATGACTGGTTCCGGTGAAGCTGGACGCCCACAGAGTGTACAGCCGGGACTCGTCAGAAATGTGCTTCTTCATATAATGAACTCTTGCAGTAATTGCAGGATAAATGAATCGACCATGACAGTTCCAAGGGTGGTGGCAGAATACCTTGGCGCCTGTAGGCGCCAAGGTATCTTGGCACCACCCTTGAAATGTCATGGTCGGTCTGTCTCCTGGACTGTCAGTAAGGCATTTGTTCCTCAGAAGACACAGTGACAGATTTGAGAATTCTGACGTTAGCTCGCAGTGCGTTGACGTGTAACTTGTAGAAATGCCAGCTTATCAACTTGATGGCTTCTTGAGTAAAACGTGGGGTGGGCGAGCGGAGAATGGATAAAATAATAATAATAATACATAGGAGGGGAAGGAAGGTGGGGGAGGGGGGGTTGAGATGTGTTGGGGGTGGGTGTGTGGGGGGTGAGGGTGGGGGGGGGGGTGGCTTCCGTAAGTCACTTCCTCCATATGTCATAGCAACGCGTTTTTTTCGTGAAAGTACAGTTTTACAGAGCTTCGTTTTGCTGATCAGAGCATTTCTGGTTGGGCGTTTCCCTATGTGTTGATTGTTTTGGGACCCTTTTTTGTGCCCGGTTTTGTTACAGCATGTCTTTAAAGGTTTTGTAAAATGTTTATGAAGAAAATTGCACGAATACGTTTTCTACGACGTTACTAAATATAAGCACTTATGAATGAATATCTTTCCACAGAAAGTGCGTTCAGCTCGCGCTGATTTCGTACTGTAAGGGATAGGGGAGTGAAAGGACGGGGGGATGTTGGAGGAAGGAGGGGAGTACAGAGAGACCAACGCAGCAAGAGTGCATGCACTGAATATTTTAACGGCCGGACGGTGTGGTAGGGATTGGCACCATTAACTCTTTTAATCCTGATCTTGAAATTAGATTGACTATGATAGTTCAAGGGTGGTGACAGAATGGCTTGGCGCCGGAGGCACCAAGCTATTCTGGCACCACCCTTGAACTAAAATGGTTGATTTTTCTCCTGATTTGTTATGTAGCCTTCATAGGACAATACGCAAATTAAAAAAAAAGAAGAAAAAGAATCAGCATCGGGTTGTAATAGGTTAACAGTCGGACTGTGGTAGAGATTGGCACCATTAACTATACCCCACAATCATAGACAAAAATGCACTTTTCTGCGAGTGGAGCGCATGCACCAAGTATCATAATGTCTGCTGCTTGTTTTACAGCGATATGCGCCATGGCAGGCTTTGATTGCTAATATTCGCCGATAAAACGAGCTATCAGTGTCGTGTTGCCTCAACTAAGACGTTTCTACCGTTCTCTTCACAATCGTATGCGTAGGCACACGTGCCAGAGATTTCCCGATGCCTCTTGGGCGTGACGGAAGGAACGCTCCTGCGTACATAGGAAAAGAAGAGCAGAAAAGTCTTCCATTTTACGACAATCGACCTTCATTATTGAAAGTTTGCCCTTTGTCCATCATTATTGTAAGACATACCAAGAACAGTTATAAAGGAGATTATTGCAAAATATTAATCCTTTTCTGCCTGGGGTAGGTCACTTTAACGTGCCGTGTAAGTGTTATCAGCTGGTCTGTGATTCTGGACCTGACGGCTCTAGAGCCGTCAGGTCCAGAATCACAGACCAGCGCAATGTCATAATCATTCCCGCACCGAGAATGCGTGCACCGAATATCGTACTGTCTGCTGCATGTATTAGCATGACGTGTAGGTGTACATGTATATATATATATCTTCGCCCCAGCGCGCGCTGACGTGGGCGTTAACCTGTAAAACACTCTCCAGGCGTCAATAACTCGGTTGAACATGAAACATGTAGCCTGCAGCCATACAAACACTTTCTGCATCGCTTCATCAAGAAATAATTCAAATAACGCGTGAAATAAATCAGTTATCTCGACAATTAGAATACCGATTTATTCATGAAAAAGTTAGATAACTCGGCAGTAATTGCTGACAAAGAAAGTGTGCAATGTGGGCTGCCTAAAAGTGCAAGTTTGTTTTTTTTCTCCCCAAAATTACTATCGTTTCTTTTATGAATCCATTGAGTTATGTTACCGTAGAAAGTGATTTGAGCAATCACCTTCTAGCGAGAAAAAAAGACAGGTGTTCCCAAAAGCGAAGCGTTGAAGTGGAAAAGTGTCACCTGGCATTAACCCATTCTGCCCGCGACACACCACAGCATTATATGGCTCGACCATGATAGTTCAAAGGTGATGGCAGAATAGCTTGGCGCCTATAGGCGCCAAGCTATTCTGACACCACCTTTGAACTATCATGGTCGATCTGTCTCCTGAATTGAAATGCAGTCCTCAGAGGATAACTCCAAAATGTGGGTATTTCGTACCTCGGGCACAATGAGTTAAAGACTATCATTTAGGTGGCCACAGCCACCTACATGATGGTCTTCGGTGACAGGTGAACTTTCTTGAATGTGTTCTCTGGTTTTGCTCTAATAAAAGCGTGACGTAAAGTTACTTATATCCTCCTTTTGAGCAGTAGGCGATTTGGAGACTAGTGGAAAGAATAGACTATATTTCACATACCTGTAGTACCTCCCTGTCCTTCCTTCATCCATCCTTACCTCCCCCCCCCCCCCTCCTCTCGCCTACCCCCCCCCCCCTCCTCTCGCCTACCGCCTACCCTTCTCTCTCTCTCTCTCTCTCTCTCTCTCTCTCTCTCTCTCTCTCTCTCTCTCTCACACACACACACACACACACACACACACACACACACAACCACACACGCACGCGCGCGCGCGCACGCACACACACACACACACACACACACACACACACACACACACACACACACACACACACACACACACACACACATCCCCCAAGCCCACCTCTACTTCGTTTATCCATCACGTTTGCTGTTTGCCTTCAGTGTCGTCCTGTTACGCGATTTTCGCACGAACCCCTGTCGCATACCTTAGCTCATTCGAGTCGTCTTTATCTGGATACGCGGCGAATTGCTGCGTATCCGGATAAGGACGTCTCGAATGGATGGGTTAACTCCAAAACAAGAGGACTCCCTTCCTTAACAAGATGGTCGAATTCAGTTAACATTTTGAAAAAGTTTAATAAACAACATTCACCATAGAATCGGTCGTCGGCTGTAAAATTAACCCTTTAGCTGGCAGTATTCCAACAGGAGTCGTTTCGACAAAACAACTCTAACCGACAGCCAAAAGGGTTAACCCCTTCACTGCCAATGGGCGCGGATGGCGAATTTCGAAGTCATTGTAAACTCAACACCACTAAAGATCCCCCGCCGACAAAGGAACAGAGATACAAAGAGGTTTCAGCGAGAGGCGTAGATCCTCACGATCCCCCGCACTTGCGGGGCTCATGAGGATCTGTGCCTCTTGCAGCTGGGATGGTATTCATTGTTTTCTCGACAGTGAACGGTTTAACCCATGACATCCTGAGGGCTGATTTGTTTAAATTTGCTTATTGTCCTGTGAAGGCTGCTTTACAGATTACGAGATAGATCAACCATTTCAGTTCAAGGGCGGTGCCAGAATAGCTTGGCGCTTCAGGCGCCAAGCTATTCTGGCACCACCCTTGAAATATCATAGTCAAATTAATTTCAAGCAGTACTTTATCAGGGTGAAAAGGGTTAAAGGACAAATTTATAGGCAACTCTGGAGCTTCTGAAACATGGATGATTGTGACGTTTTCAGTCTCGGCACGTGTCAGTAAATGATGGGCACACACACACTGTCTCAGCGAAGTCAGCAAACGGGGCCCATGAGGATCTGTATACCTCTTGTAGCTACAGAAGAAGTTGGCTGACGGCTGGACTCGCACACGCCTTCCATAAGTCCTTTCCGCCCGTGACACAACCTCTACACCCCAACTGCAAACACACAAACATACCACGTTCGCGACGGTCCCGACTCCGCAGACCACGTGGCCTGCCTCATTTTCATAACCAAACGTTGCAGCGGGACGACATACTGTAGGTACAGTTGTACCGAAGGGGGGCTTTAAAACTGTGGTCTGTGATTTTAGGTCATGTGGATGGAAAAAAAAGTCGAACGTAAACCCGTAGTAATAGCCCCAACGCACTACAGCAGGAGATGGATCGACCACAATAATTCAAGAGTATTATTATAATTTATTATCATCATCATCATCGTCGTCGGTCAATATTATTATTACTACGTGACACGTCGACTTGACATGACCGAATTCTGCGTGAAAATGGATACGGGCTGAAGTACCTTTGTTTATTCTAGCGCCTTTCATATCTGTCTGTGCTCTGAGCTAATACAGTTATTATGCCACCTATATATACCACATTCATTGGACAACCAAACAAAAGGCAGGAAAGGCCGCCGCTAATGTGATGCAACCTTTCACATTTGCATAATTACGCGAGTGAGTCATGGAAGTCGGTGCGCAACTACACCAATCCTGCTTGACCGCAGGTTGTTTTAGCAATCTGTTCATTTAACACACACACACACACACACACACCACACACACACACACACACACACACACACACACACACACACACACAAACTATCCTAGGAACGTGGATTCGAATTGGTGTCAGCAAGAGGCATAGATCCGCAGTTGCGGGGGTCGTGAGGATCTATACCTCTTGTATGCAGTTGTGGGATGGTGGTAAAATTTTCTCGGCGCTGAACGGGCCACTGCCAATGAAGGGATTAAACTTCCTTTTTTTCTTCTCTACGCTGCAGGAGGTAACCTGTACGAGTATAAACCCGTCCTTGTTGGAGTTGAGAAGCAGCCACGTAGAACGTCGCTTTCACCTTTGTGCACGATTTGTAATTACAAACAATCAATCCTGCCGATCCTCTAAGTCATCGAGCAGTACAACATCGCAGCGTCGCCCCCCGTGCATTCATTTAAAGGCCCACTACCGCCGTAACTGTTCAAAGACGCACTGCTGTAACAGATGGTTACGAAACGCTACACACAGGTCTTGTTATGGTTCATTTAGTCACAGGACAATCCAGTTCAACACACGTCGTTTTGATATCAAGTAATTTGACAATGACTCTACTCCGATCTATAAATACAACGCTTTCAGTATGAGAAACAGCTAAAAATAGAGTGGCACGCTAACGGCTGGGCAGAATAAATAAGCGCGATTACGCGTGTGCTTTTGCTGCGTGTCCCAACTGCTGTTAAAGTTCATTAAGTGTGTCGACAAAGCATAAGAAACACAAATGGTGCTAAAATGTGTCTTCAAATTTACGCGTAATGGAACTTTAAATTAAGCAGGTGACGGCGTTTTCGAGTCCGTTAGGGTCCAGAATGTCAGATCGACTCGGCTCATGGTTGAGAACAAAAGAGGGCGTGGGTATTTTCGGGGTGTTAATCTTTTTGAAGCCGATGTTTTCACAGCAAACTTTTCTTCCCGAAATTTGAAAAGAGGCGCGCTTCCCACAGAGACTAGAAACGCGCAGCACAAGGCGCCCCCTATCACCACTTTGTTGAGAGTGCATTGAGTGTGTCGCAAAAGGGACTTTTTTTTGTTTGTTCGGTTTAACCTTTTCAGTCCTAATATACTTCAAGACATGAATCGACCATGACAGTCCAAAGGTAGTGCCAAAACAGATTGGCGTCTGTCGGCGCCAAGCTGTTCTGGCACCACCCTTGGACTGTCATGGTGGATGTCTTCCAAACTGTTGCAGTCCTCAGCAAAGCACTCCCAAATTTAGGATTTTCGAGCTAGGTGCTTAACTCAATGTACCCAGCCTTAGGCCGAAATCCCCCAAATGTTGCCGTTGTCCTCTGAAGACTGCATTGCAGTGCAGGACACAGACCGACCATGACAGTTCAAGGGTGATGCCAGAATAGCTTGGCGCCCATAGGCGCCAAGCTATTCTAGCATTACCTTTGAACTGTCATGGTCGATCCATATCTTGCTCTGGTGTGGCACGGGTACAGTGTTAAAGTCAGTGTGCCTTACTTTCTGCTCTTTTGTATTTTAACTGCGTGCATGGTTGGCTGGTTTTATGTGAAATGCAATTTATAATTACAATGGCCTCCTTTTTGTTGGCGGATTCAGAAATGAGGGGTTTTCATAGTATAAAGTTATGAACACAGCGGCTGTAGACATTGGATTCGCCGAAGAGATGAATATAACCCTTACAGGCTGGGGCCTGTTTAATTTGGGAGTCGTACTGAAGACAACATTAAGAGATCAGAAGACAGATCGACCATAATAGTTACCGGGGTGGTTATAACTAACACACACACACACACACACACACACACACACACACACACACACACACACACACACACACACACACATACACACTATAAAAACTTGTCGCCTAGTGTGTTTATTTTATTTATTTATTTATTTATTATTTATTTATTTAATTATTTATTTATTTATTTATTTATTTATTTAATTGCTACTTTTTATTTTTATTTTTTTACAGACTGCATTGCAGTTGGAGTCATCTCGACCATGGTAGTTCAAGGGGGGTTGTCAGAATAGCTTGGCGCCGACAGGCGCCAAGCTATACCGGCACCACCCTTGAACTGTCATGGTCGATTTATGTCTTGGTGTATTTTGTCAGGGCTGAATGGATTGATACTTCATAGCAGAGTTAGACTGTCGGACTTCATGGCCGTTTCTTATTTTAAAGTACGCCAAACATACTATGAATTTTGACATGAAAAACTGACCTGTACATGACCCCAACTCTTTCTTCTTTTTTTTTCCCGGGAGGGGGCAAGAACTCATCATTGCAAATGTCCAGATCGTTTTGTTGCCGCGGTAGCTCTTATCTATATGCAGGGCGAAAGGTAGGTTTGAGTTCATTTTAAGTTCCGTCTCCCGCGGGTAAAATTAGCTGTATTGGCGCGCTTCAAATTAAGAATGGTGAGAATGAAAAGTGCAACCCTAGATGTATATTTATAGTGCTAAAGAAGATTCATCTCATTGCTCAAAACTTTTTCGCGTTGAATATACACAGATTTCTAATCTTTTTGCATACGTTCACACGAGATTTAAGGCGTGCATCCTGTTTAGGAAAGCGTATGAACGTTCGACCCCTTCACTGTCGAGAAAAAGTGAACACGATCCAACTGCGAGAGACATAGATCGTCATGAACCCCCGCGACTGCGGGGGTTCATGAGGATCTATGTCTCTTGCCAAAGACCAGCTTGTATCCACGTATCCTTGGACGGTTGTGGCTTCCGGTCATTGAATGAACACAGATTTCAGAAACAAGACATACGTGCATTGGCAGGGAAGGGGTTAAACTACGTAGAAACTGTTCGATTTTGTTGGGCTGATTCTTAGTTAAAATTAATAATGGTGGTTGTAATCACCTCGACCAAACAGCCAAGAACCAGTTTAAGAGTGCAATCTCAGATGTATTAATAGTACAAAGGAAGATTGTATCTCTGCATTACATTACATTTCAATGCAATCACGTTTTAGTCATGCGGCAAGGTCAGGAAAAAGCTTCTGTGGACGTTGAGCTAAAGCGGTAAAAGTGGTTATGTAACTGTTACCAGAGGTGGTTTTAGATAACCGGTCAAACGGAACTGTGCAGTCGGCACTGGCTCATTTTTCACGGTAATGATCTGCTAAACCCCCCACCCCCACCCCCACCCGCACTCCCACCCGTTCCATCCCCATCTCCTCATCCGCACCTTTTCCCGTAAAGTGAACCTACGCCACCGAGTCTGTTTCCCCAGCTGTTGAGGGTTTGGCTTTCGCCACACCCTTTTAGTCCCCTCAATTTTTTCTTCTGGCCACGCCTAGTCCTTTCCACCCGTTCCTAATTTCTTTACGCCACAGGCTGAAGAACATACATGCGATCTTTCGCGATGTGTAAAAATGTACACTGAGTATTTATTTGTTTCCAGTCACGGACAAGCAAGACATTGCAATGTACACTATTTTATTTTCTTCTAGTCACTAGCACCGCACATTGATGTTCATCGTGGGGGGGAAAAAAACAACCCGCATTTCTTCGTCAGTATAGATCGATACACATCGTTAATACGTTTGTCTCTATCGTAGCCTGTGCTTTCATGCCTATTCTGCAAGTGGTACATATTCTCATGTGCTTCTGCGACCGTTTGCTGGTATGAACCATCCCTCCGCAGGCCCCGTCCCTGCCTCAGTATACAGCCGGAGGTATATAATAAGTTCCCGCGAGACACTGTTGGCAGAGTGGACGTTAAACCCGAACTAACCAACCAACACTGTTGGCAGAATGTTTTCAAGGTCGATGTTGCTGCTGTTGCGTACAGGTTTGCATGTGTCGGTGTTACCGGCATTTGTGTTACGTACGAAGTCTTCTATGTGATCACGTGATACACACATTTGTGTTCCCTAGCGCAAAGGCGGAAATGACGTCATAACATCAGATAACACTACAGTGCATACTTTTTTCCGCTTCTATCTTGCTTTTTTCCTGTTTCTACTTCTTTTCCTTCGTCGTCAGTCTGGTTGATTGTATTGTTAGCTGTTCTTTTTTTAAATCAAGCTCCTGTTCAAAATTTCAAAAGGTATGCATCTCTGAATTCTGTGTATGTGTGATTGTCTGTGATTTTGGACCTTGCGGCTACGGTACAGACCAGCACACTTGTGAAATATTAATTGTAATTTATGTTAGTTTATGGTAAATTATGGAACTTCCTGAGGTAATTCGTCTATTACTTTATGCGCAAATTGCCTTACCTGTGTATTTGTGTATTCTTCACCTTTGTGTAATATTTATGAAGCGTCCCTTGCGTAGGCTTTCTGTCTTGGCTATGTACGTAGGACTTCCTCGTTGTTCATGAGCACTTGGTGGTGGCATTTGGCATCTGACATTCAAACACACATTTTTTTCTGCTTTGGTGTTACCTCACTCACTGTTGGGCGGAAGGGAGCGGGCAAGACTCTCTCTCTCTCTCTCTCTCTCTCTCTCTCTCTCTCTCTCTCTCTCTCTCTCTCTCTCTCTCTCTCTCTCTCTCTCTCTCTCTCTCTCTCTCTCTCTCTCTCTCAAACCTTGGAGAAAAGTCTCGTGTCACACTTTCATGAAGGCGATACCTATGTCTACTTTATCTCCGCTCGCAGCGCTTTTTTGGCGCGAACATGTGTACTGCACACGATTCGTGCGCGTCAGTGTCTTGTCACTGACCCGTGCATAGCCCGCGGGGGCTATTTTGTGGCGCGGTGGGAGCAAGAACACGAAACGAGGCCAGAAGAAGGGCGTACACCAAATGAGAGAGAGAGAGAGAGAGAGAGAGAGAGAGAGAGAGAGAGAGAGAGAGAGAGAGAGAGAGAGAGAGAGAGAGAGAGAGAGAGAGAGAGAGAGAGAATGTTAAATGTTTAGGGCTTAACGTCTTTTGTCCACCTCGAGGGTGATTTCAAAGACGGGGACAACGAAAAAGGGTCTGAGCAAATTTTGACCCAAGCTGGAGTCGAACCCGGACCTTTTGGTCTGGAGGCAAACGCTTTTACCACCGAGCCACCCAGCTCCCCGAGAGAGAGAGAGAGAGAGAGAGAGAGAGAGAGAGAGAGAGAGAGAGAGAGAGAGAGAGAGAGAGAGAGAGAGAGAGAGAGAGAGAGAGAGAGAGAGAGATGAAATTAAATTAAACTTTATATTCCAAGGATAAAAGAATAGATTCGCAGACCTGTTTTCATTCTTGTCCTTGGGAAACACTCAAACCCCCCCCCCCCCTCCTCACCCCCCCTCCTCACCCACCCCCCCCCCCACTTACCCCCCCCCCCCCAAAAAAAAAAAAAAATAAAAAAAAGAAAAAAAGAAAAGAGAGAGAGAGAGAGAGAGAGAGAGAGAGAGAGAGAGAGAGAGAGAGAGAGAGAGAGAGAGAGAGAGAGAATCAATGAATCAATGAATAAATGACACTTTATTTTACAACGGTATAGGCATTGACATCGTCATCGACACAGCTATTTTACAAACCTGCCGTTGCTAGCAACTACAAGACTAACTACAAATATACATACATATAAGTAAACATAATACTTGCAAACAGATGACAACACTGTTCACATAGACAGACATACTCATAGACTCACAGGCACCCCCCCCCCCCACTCCACCCGCCCCCTTCACACATAGACAGAGCTAAGTAGTCCAAATAATAAATGAAAAGGATAACAGACTTAATTGGGAATAAGTTGGACCCAGCATAAAAAGAAACATATAATACAAGAGGTTAAGGCATCCCTACGAGTGATCCACAGAATATTTGCAGAGACCCTTTTTAAAACAGGCTAGCGAGGAGGTGGATTTTACATGGTCGGGAAGGGCATTCCAGATATGTGCCCCTGAGAGAGAGAGAGAGAGAGAGAGAGAGAGAGAGAGAGAGAGAGAGAGAGAGAGAGAGAGAGAGAGAGTCTTGACCAGTAGATAGATTGTTTCTTATAAATGAGACTGATCTTTCCCAACTAGAGGCATAAATCATCATGAGCCCTTGCATGAGGATCTATGCCTGTTGCGTTTGATGTGTGAAGTTTTCTTCCCTGAGGGAGAGGCGGGGAGCATGCCCATAAATCAAAACGAATAGTCAGGTGATAGTGTGTGGATATCTATGTCGTAATTTATGCTCGCCCGATTTTATTCACGTGTTTTGGGTGAAATCACTTTCTGCTATTATTGTTTCTCCCTCCCAACCCCCAGGGTTATTTTGGGTTCTGCCTTTTTGAAATCTCGCTTGTGTCGGCAGTAGCTTGTTTTTGCATGGTGTTTGCTTTTGAATGGCATGGAGAATCAGTTCAGATACACACTTAACTGTACACAATGCGTCCATACTAAAAAAAAAAAATAAAAAAAAAGTGAAATATGGTAGGTGTGCTTTAACAACCATTTAATCCCACGGCTCCATTACTCAAATTTTGGAGGCGTCACCTGACGACTGTGAACCATTCGCAGAAGACGAATCGACCATGATAATTCAAGAGTAGTGCCAGATTAGCTTGGCGCCTTCAGGCGCCAAGCTAATCTGACACTACCCTCAAATTATCATGGTCAGTCCATCTCCTGGTGTATTGCGTCGGGGCTAAATGGGTTAGTTAGACGTTCCTACACGTCGTCAGTGTATCTGGGCAGCTTCATATCTGACGTACACAAATACATGTACACATGCGCGGGGTATCAGATACAGCTAGCGAGCAGAACAACTTAAGCCATTGGCTGCGGTTGTCTCGCGTGTGGACCTTGGGTCAAACGGCGCGGTGTGCAGGCGGGTCAAGTTGGGCGTAGTCCCCGTTTGATAGTGTCTTTATCACCACTGGGTAACCCGAGGGGCCATTAACACTACACCTGCCAAACCACAGGAATCGCGGCGAAGATGCCAGTTCAGCTCAGCTGGGGATAAACTGGGCCAAGGGTGCCATGTTGAGTGTTTTCATATCGAGTCATCGTAGACATTACGCACCTTTGGGTCCGCATAGGGCTGTGCTGCGCACGATTCTAGGCTAGGTTTTATGACCATCACATCCCCCCCCCCCCCGCCCCATGCCCCCAGCGTCCCTCCATCGTCTTAATCATGGGCCATATTTGGAATATTAACCCCATTAATCTATTCCAGTGGACACAACGCAGACCGTACTTCTGAAATTTGTGTTAATCCAAAGCGAAATCAGAACCACCAATTAAGCTGTCCAAAGAACGTGGACACATTGTCCTGACAGCAAGAGGCATAGATCCTCATGAGCCCCCCGCAAATGCGGGGGGGGGGGGGGGAGGGGGGGCTCATGAAGATCTACACCTCTTGCAGACATTGGATCGTGTTTCAAGATTTCTTCAGGAGTAAAGGGGTTAACTCGTTGAGGTGTGGAATGCGTACTTATCCCTCGAGTATTAAAGTATTAGATCGAAAGTAGGGGGGTCGTACGTTACGAGCATTTATTTCCCCGGTTCTCAGAGAGTCATTGATTTCTGTTATACGGCCGTAAAACGTCGGGCTGGCGTCGGTCTACAATGGACCCGCGCACCGCTATGGCGGTGCGCGGGTCCACTGTGGACCGACGCTGACACCGAGGATTGTGTGCTCACTTGATTATGCGGTCGTAAAGAGGGAATGATTTGGAGAGGGGTGGCCGAGTGCCGGTCGCATAGGTACTCGACATGCGGCCAGGTTCATCTTGGCGAACACATTTTCGCACTCACTGCACCCGTTGTTGAGCGAGAGTTTAGTTCCGCAGTATCGCTTGTCAGTGTTCAGTTGAGTTGTTCGTCGGTGGAGAGGAGTTGCTTCAAAATTACATACATGTTGTAGAAGTTTATCAATGAATGAATGAGTCAGTCAACCAATCAGTCAGTCAGTCAGTTCAGTCAGTCAGTCAGTCAGTCAGTCAGCCGGCCAGCCAGTCAGCTTATCAATCAATCAATCAATCATCGTGCCTACTAGCCAACCAACCAACTAACCAACCAACTAACCAGCCCTCCAACCAACCAACCATCCAATCAATCAATCAATCAATCAATCAATCAATCAATCAATCAATCAATCAATCATACCTGCCAGCCAACCAACCAACTAAACAAGCAACTAACCAGCCCTCCAACCAACCAACCAACCAACCAACCAACCAACCAACCAGTGTACTTACCAAATCAAGCAAGCAAGTAAGCAACCAACCAGCCAGCCATCCAACCGATCAGTCACTTAATCCATAGATATTTGACTGACGTGTACCAGGCCTAATTACGCCACACACAAGGCCGTGAGGGCGGGGCGTGAGAAAGACCATGCAGCCAACAGACCATCACGCTCTATAGCCATTGATTCCTGCAATATTCTGCCGTGGGAACGATTTCCCAGCAAGAACAAGGCCCTCGGACCAACGTCGGCACGGGGATCTTTTGCTTGCAAGGTTAGCTCTGGGAAGTAAACTTTTAGTGAAGAAATAATTTCTCAGTATGAGAGTGTAATGGACAGGAAGCGAAATTCTTCAACAACAAGAGAAGTTCTCGATCCTCAGCGTCTGCGGGGATTCATGCCTCGCCTCTTGCATCTAGACGAACGGGGAGGAGGGGGAGGGGGTGGGGGGTCTGGGGGGGGGGGGGGTTGGGTGGGTGGGGAGGGGAGGGGCTGTTAAATGTCTTGAGAGACATGCATCCGGTCGGGTATCGAAAGTTTGTTAGAAGAACACTTTTATCGGGGTGTTGTAAATATGCAGTTAATGTGATACGGGCGACATAAACCACCGGAATAAGGCTCGCCTCTCGAACGTGTTAAAACTTTGATGTTGTCACTTTTTGCAGGCCTACCCTTGTCTTAAAGTTTAACCCCCTTGCGCATGCAGCCACCGGTACTGTAAACTGTACCTATGGCTGCGTTCACAAGGGGGTTAACTCTGCATGAACTTGTCACGATCAGTTTTTTGCATGCGACTAAAGTCAATCTGTAGGGTTTTGTGAACTGACAAGTCCTGTGCCGCCGGGGTTTCAAATGTCAGACTGACCCGATGATTCGTCATAAAGTGGGACATATGGACACAGCGTGCGTACTTGTAGTTGAGCTGGCCAATATGCCCTTCTACCCTCCGTTCTCTCTTCCACCCCACCCACACCCCCCACCCCCCCGTCTCACACACACACACACACACACACACACACACACACACACACACACACACACACACACACACACACACACACACACACACACACACACACACACACACACACGCACGCACGCACGCACACACACCCCTTTCACCCAGTTCAGTTCAAGCCAAAGCTTCAGTCTTCCGGTGACAATAAAGTTACCCCCAGACAGGTTTCGCGGCTGATTGAGCCAGAATATTTTGTTTATTATTATTATTACAATTATTATTAACGCTTTTCATCCTGATACACACCCATTGCTTGAAGTTGAATAAAATTGACTACGATAGTTCAAGGGTGGTGCCAGAAAAGCTTGGCGCCTAAGGCGCCAAGCTATTCTGGTACCGCCCTTGAACTAAAACGGTTAAGCTAGCTCATAGTCTGTAATGTAGCCTTCATAGGACAATAAGCAATTAAAAAAATCATCCTCATGATGAAATGGGTTAATTATTATTAATATTAGTATTGCATTATTATTATTATTATTATTATTATTATTATTATTATTATTATTAACAGCTACAACCATCGCGGTTGCAAACGATAATACATGTGCCATGGACATATTATTAGGTTATGTCCTCTGTAGACCACTCCAGTGCTCTGTCACAAAGCCAGTACCTTCGCAGCGGCCAAGTGACATTAAGACCAGCCAAACCTTTATCAGCTCTGTCCTTGTGAAGACAAAAGGCACCAAGTCCTGTTTTATGAAAAGCGATATTTTCATTGTAATACAGTGAAAATCTCGCTTTTCACAAAAAAAATGGACATGTGCCTTTGCTGCTTTCACAGGGCATTGCACTGAGTGTCAGGCGACGAGCTGATCAGGCACGGCCCTTAGAGCTGCCGCCAAGTAAGCAAAAGATCCTCGGACCGACGTCGGCCTGCAGTGGGCCCACTGCAGGCCGACATCGGCCCGAGGGCCTTTGCTTGCTGGGCGCCCCTCAAGCGGCCGCGTTTTGCTAGTAGCTAGAGAGTCCATTCAATCCAAATCTCTTCCTGGGTAGAGCGGGGCGGATCGGCGATAATGCCGAGAGGAGATAACCTCTCCAGATAACACTGACGCAGTTAACCCCCCTTTGAGTATACTAGCGCGTATTAACACTGATACCCGCCGTCATTGATAAACAAACGACAAACTGTCGCGGTTAGCGGGTCGGCTTGCAAAAGAAGAAAAAAAAGGACTTGATAAATGACACGGTAGAAAGTTATTAATTGTGGTTGTTGTTGAAAGTTGTGTCTTTTTTTTTTTTTTTTTTTTTTTTTTTTTGGTAAGGGGGAGGGGGGAGAGGCATTCAGTGTTTGTTCTCTTGATTGATTGATTGATTTTTGGTTGCTGGGGGGGGGGGGGGGGGGCGGGGGCGGGGGGGGCGGATACGGACACAGGGATGCACGAGAGGTGGTTTCAAAATTACGTTAACCCCTTCCCTGCCCTGCACTTTATGTCTGCACGAAATCTGTGTTCATTTAACGACCAGAAGCCACAACCGTCCAAGGAACATGGATGAAAATTGGTGTCAGCAAGAGGCATAAATCCACGTGAGCGCCCGCAGTCGTGGCGGCTCATGAGGATCTATGTCTCTTGCAGCTGGATCGTCTTCATTTGTTCGTGGCAGGGACGGGGTTAAAGCCACGTTTCCTTAGATGCACCTTTAGGTAAATCCTAGCACACGGTGTCTTCAGGCTAGGATTAAAAGATGAGCTTGTAAGCTTTTAAAAACGTTTTCAGCAGTGAGCAAGATTAATGAAATAAACGACACAAGTTTATCTTCCTTGCTTTTTCCCCTTATCAGCTTGCGGATCATTGTGCTAAGCCCTTGCAAGCCTTTGGTCAGAGATACTGGCTAAATAGCCGGCTTTATGGGGTGAATCACCAGACAAACGCACAGTAGGCTTTCACCGAAGATTAGGCAATGACACCGTATCTCCCTCCACCAAATTTGCCCCCTTCTTTCCCCACTCCCTCTTCCCGCTCTGCGGTCAAAATCCGATGGAACCAAACGGCATGCTTACGACAGCCTCGTAGAATAATGACAGTGTATGGACCTAATGACAATGTTGGCCTAACCTCTCGTTTAAATATGTAAGACATCCTGACTCAATAATGACATTCTAGGTGAGGGACCTTACGGCAGTGTTTACCTAACCTCCCGCTTAGGCCATTAGTGTACGATACTTTCTATTTGTGGTCTGGGCCACTGCCACATATTGATACGCCCAATGCTGATAAAATCATCAAATTAATCGACCATTAGCCAGCATAATGTTATTTAACACTGACGCAGCACACCAGGGTATGGGTCGACCATGATGAGTTCAAGGACGGTGCCTGTATAGCTTGGCGACTAGAGGCGCCAAGCTATTCTGGCACCATCCTTGAAGTGAACACTAGGCGATGACACTACGATCCGTGGAGGCTTGTATGGGTGTGTCTCCGTCCCAAATAAATTATTGTGCAATTCGGCCCTAAATATTGCCAAAAACCTGATGACCTCCTGGTTCTAGCTTATGAAAAACAAACATTTCTGCGTGTGCGAGAACTAGATTCTCATGAACCTTTTTTCCATCTGCAAGAGTCATAGATTCTCATGAGCTTCTGCGACTGCAGGCGCTTATAAAAATCTATGCCTCGTGCCATTTCATTTGATTCCCTTTTTTTTTTTTCGGTGTCACCGACTATCAGTTCATAGACAAACATTTTGACAGCAAGGTTAAGAAGCATTGGTTTAGCCTGCAGTAGCTCGTGTACATATTATGTGCCTCTTTCAGACGGAAGGGTGTTGTAGCTAGGGCCGAGAGGGCGAGTAAGGTTAGCGACGAAGCTTAATCTGGTTTAACCGCAACCCTAATCCGGTTTATCGCGCCGGGGTCAGCTGCGCTTCTCGGAAGTTTCCCAAGCATTATTAAAGAACAGCCCCCAAGCGAACGTATTTTCGTCTGCTTGACGAGTGAAATCTTCGTGACGCCTTGTAAGCTTCAGGGGCGCATAAAGATCTATGCCTCTTATGCTGACATGGTTGTTTACCGACGTCATGTGTTATAAACCTATGAGGTTGGTCATAGTTGCGACTCACCCGTTAACCGCACGGTCACGTAAGGGACAGAATAGATGTAGCCACTCTAGACAGATGACCGTTTTACAGAACGTGTTGAGATAGTGAAGAAATTATGTAGTGATATTCTTCCTGGGTGGCTGTAGCGCCAGGAAACACAATAGACATGTAGCCTTTAGAGCAGGATGTCTTTTGCCAATTCAGTTTTCTCTTATTCACTGTTCACCGTTGCCTGTATGTTTGTACTGGCTTTGCATCACATCCTTCATGCTACGCTTCTTTGACGTTCTCTTAGCCAGTAAAATGCACGATAGGCGGTAAGTGTCGTAGTCACGAGGGCTTTTACCGAATATTAACCCCTTCACTGCCGACAAAAAGCGAACACGATTAACTGCAAGAGGCATAGATCCTCATGAGCCCCTCGACAGCGGGGGCTCATGAGGATCTATGCCTCTTGCTGAGACCGCTTTGTCAGTGCCCCATGTTCTTTGGACAATTGTGGTGGCTTTGGGTCGTTCAGTGAACGCAAATTTCAGAAACAAAATGTATACGTCCACTGGCAGGGAAGGGGTTAAATTCTCATTTCAAGCGAAGCAGCAGACCTACTACAACCCGCGAATTACCAGCACTGAATGGGAGAAGCGCTAGTTTAAACGCGACCCCTGACCGTTACGGAAGTTCAGGGGGTTAAAAGCGTGGTTCTTTCATCGTTGGTTCTTTGCTAGAAATTGTACACACGTGGCAGTCACTGAATGTTTAAAGTTTAGTTCAGTTTGGTTCACGTTGTCCAAGACGCTGTCTCTTTGGGCGGAAAGTGTTGCACACGTGTGCTTCATTCCACTCCTCAGAAATTTTTATAGGGCTCCTTTTCCTGTTGTACTCCAACACTGGTTGAGACAACCAGTGTAGTTCTCCGTGTGTAAACACATGGTTAATGCATTTTCTTTTTAATATATATCATTTCTCTGTACATATTTTGTAATGTGTAAACTAGCATGAAGATGCAGCATCATATTATGTCTTTTTAAATTTAAAAAAAAAAAAAGCATATTAGACCGGCTGGCGACATACATTCAATATTCCTTTTAGTTGTTTTTTTTTTTTCACAAGCAGCGCAGGCACGTCCTGAGAAAGTCTTGTTGCTGTCGGGACGTTGAGCAATGTACTTGTGACCACCAACCAACCTATGCGTAAAAGAGATGTGAACAACTAAACACCGCGAGTCCTCAGTACCTGGTGGGTAATAATATGGGCGTTGGTGCCTCTCTGGACCTTGGGTTACAACGTCGGTGTAAAATCCATTCAGTATGGGCGTGCCCGTGGCTTTAGTATTAGTAGGCATAGTACTATGTACACAGTACTAGGCCGAAGCCACCTTATCCTTCTTCATATGAGCAACACAGAAATAAGTTTATGTTTGCTGTTCCGTTTTCTTTTTCTTATTTTTCTTTTTTTAACAACCGAAAAGAATCGCTACAAAATGATAAAGAATAATCCCGATACCGCGAAATTCTCTTTTAGACGGACGCTTTGGAAATTCCCTACCAGATGTTTTCATTAACCTTTACGAAAACACTCCGTTTTGCGCGTACATGGATATGACAAAAGAAGCAAAACAATTATAGAAGTAGGGGCTCACGCGAACTCATATCCTTTGAGGAAGGAACGGCGTAGTTTTAGGTTTGAATGTACATGTACTAGAGTGTAAGCAAAGAGTTTGTGTGCATCATAAAAGCGGAGGGAAGGTCTGTTCAGTGCTGAAAGTGACCCAAACAACGCCACTGTAATGGTTGTGTTGTTGCTGTAGTCGGCGTTAATTTTAGCCTTAAAAATCTTTGCCGCCCTCTGGCATGTATTTTCAGTTCTGTGTCTTATAGGCAGGAGACGACTGTAGATTAAGCGTTGTCGCGGGATGTGTATCCTCTCGTTCTTTCATCTTTTTCTCCGAGGTGTTGGCTTTCATAGTCGTAGATCACTCTTGCTCACGCAAGCACGCGCACACGCACTTACGCTTATTATTTTCAGGTGTTAATTTTCGTTTGGATATTACTTAGTAATCATTTTTATTGAACCTATGTTGTTGTTTTTTCCATAATTCAGTCATTTTTTTTAGAGGAATCAAACACACGCAAACGTATCCTGCCTTGAAAAAAAAACAAAACAACTAATATGAAATAACAAACATAAAAGCCCCCCCCCCCCCAAAAAAAAAACAACAAAAAAAAACCCAAAAAAAAACAACCCAAAAACCCAAAAGAACCAAAACAACCCCCCCCCCAAAAAAAAAAAAAAAACAAAAAACAAAAAACAAAAAAAAAAAAAAAACCACACAAAACAAAACAAAACAAAACAAAACAAAAAAACCACACACTCAAAAACAAACAAACAGTTCGGGCTGCAGGTACTCGTGAAAATGTAATCTCTTGCAGATGGAGCGGTATGAATGAATCCACGGAATGTTTTAAGTCGGTGCAAATTAGGGATGATTTCTCTTATAATTTATATGGGATGGCTCCATCGTTATCCACTGGTATCTCGGCTCTTTGCACGTAGAACACATTTCTAAAACGTGAACCTCTTGGCCCTGGGGCGAAAAGTTCTGTGACAGCTGGAGCCCAGCCCCCCAGCGTGACCTTCAAAGAGCGGCCACACCCTCATGCTGCGACCATGCCACATACACAGCCGTTAGTTATGCCGCTTTCACAAACTGAACACACGGGTCAGACGCTATGGGAGTGCAGGCAGGCTGACTTCTAGGCGGGTTGAGAAATCTCTGCCGCGTTATAATATATTTTATAGTATCCACAGCTTGATTGTTTTCGGCCACGTCACGCGTCTCTGGAAACTCTGTGTAGAAAAACGTTGTGTTGTTCCAGATTTGGTTTTGACGCTGATTAGGTTACGTGAACAAGAGCAAGGTCACGGTAGATAACCAGCTTCTACCATAAGCATGGACAACACTCCAAACATCTCCAAGAGGCTTAGATCATCATGAGCCCTCCGGGCTCATGATGATCTATGAAATGAAATGAAATGAAACTTTATTTCTGAACGGAAGAAGCAGTTAGCACATGTGCCATTTTTCACGCTTGCCGTTTCTAAACTACAAAGGTATAAATCTGCTAAAGGTACAAAGCTACTAAGATACAAAAGTACAAAGCTACTAACATGAAAGTGCACATAATATAACAAGTCGTTCAAAAAGAGATGGATAAGGCAAAATGGAGGGCACCAATTATGATTACTAACAATGTGAACGAAGGAAAAAAAAAAAAAAAAAAGATAGTCTTTAAAATTCCTTTTTTCACTGAAATCAAACACGCGCGCACGCTCGCGCCGCATGCTCACACACACACACACACACACACACACACACACACACACACACACACACACACACACACGCGCGCGCGCACGCACGCACGCGCGCGCGCACACACACCCATATACACGCACGTGCGCGCGGAGGTTAATATCAAGGCTTTAGGCGATGGAGATACCCGAACCAGTGAATGAGCTGTTAGATAGCAGGTACTTGAAGAGGCTTTCCTTGAAAGAGGGGAGTGAACCAGTGTGTGTTATGTGCGCTGGCAGTTTATTCCAAAACGAGGCGCCCGAGAAAGCAAGGGTAGTTTTAAATAAATCTATCCTCGGGCGTGGTGTGACGAAGTTTCGCCTTGATGTTGAATAGCCTGAAGCTACCTTGGTGAAGAGATTACATAAGTATTCTGGGTGGATTTCATTCCAGATTTTATACATGACTACCCCTTTGTTAAAGAGATGGTGCTTGTCAAGAGGAAGCATTTTTAGTTTTTCAAATTTTTGGTCAGTAGAAAGAGCTGGATCAGGCAGGATCTGCTTCACTGCCCTGCGATGCAAGGAGTTAAGCCTCTTCATGTGTATGTCACCACTGCCGTCCCATGTCGTGGAGGCATAATCGATGTGGGATTTGACATGGGCATTGTAAAATAGTTTGCAAGTGTCGACATCAATAAAATATTTTAGCTTAGACAGCATAAACACATTTCTAGACACAGTTTTACAGACACCATTGATGTGAGATTGCCATTTCATCTGGTTATCAACAATAACTCCAAGTAGGCGATGTTCAGTTACTTGTGTAATGGTGTGGTCTTGGATTTCCAGGCTAAGCAAAAGTGGCTTGAGCTGATGCTTCTGACGGGTTGCTATCGTCATACATTCGGTTTTGGTGGGATTAAGGATCATTGCATTATTTTCACACCATTTGGAAATTTCACTCAGTCCCTGTTGCAAACGATCATTTAAAGACTCGAGACACTTATCGGGGGTGTGGATTGTTGCGTCATCGGCAAACAAGTCACATTCAATTCTGTCATTCGTAAAATGTAGTGGCAGGTCATTGATAAATATGCAAAAGAGAAGAGGTCCCAGGACAGAGCCCTGGGGCACTCCTCTTGTTACTAAACCACTTGAAGAGTAAGATCCATTGGCTATCACGCGCTGCTGTCTGTCTGTAAGATAGGAAGCGAAAAACGAGGTTGTTTTAAAGGAATGAATAGATGCCTGAGAACTGCCGTCTGATGTATGAAAACAGTTACTTGAAAATGAACCATCCAGATATATGCTGAGCTTGGAAAGGAGAATTTCATGATCTACCATGTCGAAAGCTTTCCGAAGGTCTATGAAAACAGCACCTGTGAATTCGCCTTTGTTCATTGAACTTAGCCACGTGTCAGTAAGTCGCGCCTCTTGGAGATGCTTGGAGTATTGTCTCTGCTTTTGGTACACATTGGTTATCTACCGTGACTTTGCTCTTGTTCGGTGTTGAGAGTCGTTCGGTGTAAACGTAACCTCACTGTTGTGCAAACAGCCAAAACCAATGTTTCTTGTTGTGTTAACAGTTGTATTTGTTATGGATATTATTCCCATCAGACGTTGACTTTTGGCGCAGTTTAGTGGAAAATAGACATTGTCCAGAAATCAGGAGTAAGTAAAAGTTACATGTGATTTGATGAAAACAGTGAGGATGTTTGTCAGTGCTTGCAATCTTCTGTTCGCTTCAAAAGACGTGCAGCTTTTGACTTACTTTTGATTATGGAAAACTTATATTGCATTCACGTAAGTTAGAAGTAGCTCAGATGAAGTGTTTGGTAAGATGGTACAAGTTATAATTAGACTTTTGAAATGTCTTAGTTGGACAATCGCCTGTACAGTAGTTGTTGCTGAAAGTATCACTGCAATATGGAAGAAAGACATGTCTATAATAATAATAATGCATAGCATATATATGGCGCATTTCTCATATTTATAATATAACTCAACGCGCAGAATGTAGCCGCGAACTGAACCCAACAAGCACGCTCACGTGAATCACACGCATTCACTCACACACTGTACGTAAACACAGAACATTCACGTGGTGCTAAGGGCAAGCTCAAGCGAGCTACTGACGGTATTTGGAAATCGTTTTGTATTTGAAATTTTATTAAGTTGGCTGAAACTGATACCAAAGTGGAGGGGGAGGAAGAGCCGGAGTACCCGGAGAAAGAACCCCCGACGGTCCGCCCGAATTAACGGTGACACTTACTAGAGGAGAAAAATCCGACGCCGGAACCCGGAATCGAACCTCGCACCTTTAGCATTGGTGGCAGGCGCCTTAACCACTGCGCCACGGACCGCCCCAATGTCTACATAATATATAAACTTTTCTGCCTGCAAGAAGCATAGAATCTCATATGTTTGTACTATTTAGACACGTCTCTATGATGATGTAGTATTTGATTCTGCGTGCCTGGCTTTGTACACAATCGATCAATATCAAACAATCTGAATAATGTCCAACGTGTTTTCAATTCTCGTATCGATTCAAAAGTGTGTTCTTTCGGCCACTGAGGATCGTTTTGTAGGAGTTAATTTGCCTCATTGCATGCAGCAGGAAAAACGTGGGCGGCTTAGGAGTTTGAAGTGCAGGAGGACTACGTTATCCCTTATCATTCGCAATACACCAGTGTGTGAAATAAGTTTGACTAAAATAGTTCAAGGGTAGTGCCAGAATAGCTTAGCGCCTCTAAGCGCCAAGCTATTCTGGCACCACCCTTGAACTAAAGCCATTGGTCTTTATCCTTATCTGTAAGTACTATAATGTAGCTTGCGTATGGCAGTGTACAAATTTGAAGCTTTAGCCTCAGTATGATATGGGTTATTGAGAGCTGACGTTGCAGCAGAGTCATTGTCCTTCAAACGGCACAGATACTGATGTTGCAGGGGCTCATGAGAATGTGTCCCTCGTGGCACTTTAGGAACGGTCCTTTATTCACTTACGTTACAGCTCCTCAAAGAGGGGAGATGGGCTATATTTTGCCTGAGACTTTGTGCGGAACCGTTCAGCGTCGAAGTTCCGTGTCCTGCACTTACATCCACTTTTTTCCCGGACAGTCGTTGCGCCATAATGAACCCCGCTGGCCTTCTCTGTAGGAAAAACACAAATGTAAATGGGACCCTAGTCCAAAAGTTGCAAGAGGCACAGATTCTCATGAGCCCCTCTAGTCGCGGGGGCCCATGAGAATCCGTCCCGCTTGCAGGGTGATGTATAAGTACTATGCACCGATAACAACGTGTTCAGAGAGCTGCTGATGCAGGTCTTTTGCGCCAGCAGCTTGGAGATCCTGTTGATCCTCAGTAGCCCGTGCAGCCACAGAAGAGGCCTATTCTATGATTCTCAAGAGCATCTAGAGTTGACATCCACTGTGAAGATACAGCAGAACCTGTTATGAGCCACCGCCTTCTTTACTAGAAAAAAGTGGTCTTGCAAAACAGGTGCTCTCTGAAGAGAAAGTGTCACCCATGAGAAAGGACCACCATTTAGGTGGCTCCAGCTACTGAAAAAAAATGATCAGTATGTCACCTGTTATTAAAGCTAAGATCATTTAACCCTTATCATTCGGAATACACCGGTGTGTTAAATAAGTTTGACTAAAATAGTTCAAGGGTAGTGCCAGAATAGCCTGTGGGCGCCAAGCTATTCTGGCACCACCCTTGAACTAAAGCCATTGGTCTATATCCTTATCTGTAAGTACTATAATGTAGCTTGCATATGGCAGTGTACAAATTTGAAGCTTTTAGCCTCAGTATGATATGGGTTAAATGGCTGCAGTCACTTGAATAATGGCCACTGTGTCACCTGTCATTAAAGTCCATGATTTAGATGGCTACAGCCACTT
Source organism: Semisulcospira habei (assembly GCA_036245525.1). Taxonomy (NCBI): domain Eukaryota; kingdom Metazoa; phylum Mollusca; class Gastropoda; family Semisulcospiridae; genus Semisulcospira; species Semisulcospira habei. The sequence goes on along the minus strand of BTPG01000004.1, from coordinate 205,660,142 downwards.
ACAAAATGATCATTATGTCACTTGTGATTAAAGACCATCATGAAGGGGGATATACAACCACTTAAAATAATGATCATCATGTCACCTGTGATTAAAGACCATCATTCAGATGGATACAACCACTTAAAATAATGATCATTATGTCACCTGTGATTAAATCACAGGCGATCTCTCAAAAGGATAGTCGCTGAAAACAGGTTGTGCTGTATACCGATACTATTACTCAGGCTGACGCGTACGGCAGCACTTTTGGCACATTCCTTGCACATATCGACAGAACTGTGTTTTTTTAACCCTTTTCCTCCTGATACACCTATTGCTAGAAATACATTTGATGACTATGATAGTTCAAGGGTGGTGCCAGAATAGCTTGGCGCCTGCCACAGGCGCCAAGCTATTCTGGCACAACCCTTGAACTAAAATGTTTTGATCTCTCTCCTAATCTGTAATGTAGCCTTCATAGGACAAATAATCATTAAAAAAAATATATCAGCCTCAGGATGTAATGGATTAATGTCCCAGCTATGTATCAGGCGCTGTCTGCCGATTTGCGCGCCCCAAGGAATGCTACGCTTGACATCTAGGGAATGACTTCTGGGGGCAAAGGTCAAGCAGAGGAGAGTTATTGGCCCTTCTGCCGGACGTCACGTCAGGTCATTATGCATAATAAATACAGCGACCGCCTTGCTGAATCAACCCTGGTCCTTGTTTGTGGGGTATTGATGAGGAAGACAGTGGTTTTCCGTGCAGACGGGCCACGGCACGGCTGACGGTGTGCTGATCAGGTCGCCAAGACCGAAACGGCGGTCCACTTTGACCGTGACAATGTGGACACTGGCATCTGGACGCCCAGCAAGGAAACCAAGATCTAGGTTTCCATGCATTAAACTTTGGCTGTCGGTAGGTTTTTTTTGTCGAGGTGATTCCTGTCGGAATGACCTAGACTAAAAACCCTAACGACAGCCGAAGACCGTGCGATAGTCTTTGTAGCCCAAATAATATACGAACTTTACGAAAGTGGAAATCCATGCAGGATGTCTTCTGCAAAGATTGCTTCTCTCTTTCCCCCCTCCCCCCCCCCTTTTGATTTATTTATTTATTTATTTATTTTGTGCTATGTAATTCACGCCTATGATCTGTGGTTGCCTATGACAGAGCACAATTCTCTTACATGTCTTGCACCTGTTCATGCCTTCTTCTTACCTTACTGAGGTGGAAAGTTTGTTTGGGTTGACTGCTATTCTGGCACCACCCTTAAACTATGTTCTTTTAAGGGAAGGTCCCTTTTTGGAAAGGATTGGGGGGGGGGGGGGGGGGCAATCACACGCACAATCATATCATCTTCCTAAAATATTAGCACTGGCAGTCTCCCCTTTTCTTTTCAATCATAAGCGTAGCTTTACAATTAGATATGTGTGTGTCTGTCTCATTTTGGAGTCTCTCCCCCCCCCCCCTCATCCCCCCTCCCCCGCCCTCCTTTGCTCTGTCTCTGTCTCTCTTTTTTTAAACTTTTATTTTCAATATAATATTTTCACACTTTGTGCATTATCTGTAGGTAGATTAGCAACGGCAAGTTCGAAAAATGGTTGTGCCAGCCAAAACTTTCACCGTTGTAAAAAAAAAAAAAAGAATCATTGCCATTCTCTCTCTCTCTCTCTCTCTCTCTCTCTCTCTCTCTCTCTCTCTCTCTCTCTCTCTCTCTCTCTCTCTAACTCATCCATCCTCTCCTTCCTTCTCCGTGAGCGGTTTCTTTGAATGTCAGTTTGCGTAAGCAGATGGCTGCGGTATTTGAAGAGACCCTCCCTTGCATTTTTGTCTGTATATATAACCGTACGCAGGCTCATGCTTTCCAGCTTGCAAGAGGCACAGATTCTCACGAGCCTCTGCATTGCAGGGTCTCATGAGAATCTGTGCCTCTTGCCGTCTGCGATTACGCTCCCTCGTGCATCCTTCGAGAAAGTCCTCTATTCGTAAATGGTCACTTCGACTTTAGCGGAAGTTTGGTAAGTTTGTGATCTGCGCTGATCCTGCTACAACATTGCGTGCTGGTCTGCGATTTTGGACCTTCCGGCTCTGTCAAGCCGGAAGGTCCAAAATCACAAACCAGTGCATATTGATCTTTCGTTTATTTCATTATTGTCCTTTAAAAAAAAAAAAGAAGTAAACTTCGTATATAACAAATCACCAGGGGTCCCACATTTTTCTGGTTGCTATGCCCGAAGTTTGTTGCAAGCGAAGTGATGTACATAGACTGATGTCCGGACCTGTGAGGAAAAAAAAATCGTTGTTATATCCGACTTTTCTTACATAAAACAATTAATGAAACTTGCACGAAAACTTCTGAAGGAATTTTAAAAAATCCGATTCCCTTATCCCCTCTGACACCCCCACCCCTTTCCCACCGCCACCACCCCAACCCTAGAAGGGCGTGGCGGCCGAGTTATCATCCCTCCCTCCACCCCCCACTCTCGCAGACTTTCGTCAGTAAAACCAGTCAGCACCCTGATGTTCGTAAATAGCTTGCGATCCTAATCACCTCAGCACGGTAGACAATCCTCCGGGGGCACTCACTTCTCTGTTGCTATAGCTAGCTTTAGCCCATGCATTGATAGTCTAGCTTCAGCCGCTCGTTCGTTTCCTGGTCAGGAGCACACCGAAGAAGTTACTCTCGATGTGGAAGGAACGACAGGGTACAGCGGGGTACAAAGGGTAATCAGCCGAATAATTAACCCCTTCACTGATGAAAACTTTTGAACAACACCCCAACTGCAAGAGGTATAGGTCCTCACGAGCCCCCGCAACTGCGGGGGCTCATGATGACCTATACCTCTTGCAGTTGGAGTGTTGTTCATGAGGACATACCTCTTGCTGACACCACTTTGTGTCCGTTTTTTTGACGGCTGAGGATCTTTGACGTCAAACTGACAATGATATCAAAAACACATCTGTACCCATTGGCAGTGAAGTGGTTAATAAAATTGTTAGTTTTTTGGTGTTTTTTTTTTTTAAAGCGTGTTTGTTTGTTGGGTATAACGAAGTACGTCGCCTTGTCACTAGCGTGGAAACGAGTACACGTAGCTATAAATCCGTAGTGATTTCACGTGATTTGACGTCACCAAATCATAAGGGAAACACGAGTACAAGGTTGTGACGTAATTGGATTGGATTGGATTTTAACAGACGATTTCCTAATCCACTGTGTTTGCGTCAAACGGCGCGCAGTTTTTTTTTTTTTTTTTTTTTTTACCTACTTCTGATTTCCGGAAATGGTAGTGATTTGGAGTCATATAATCATACAGAAAACAAGCGTACAATGTTCTGACATGATTTGATTTGATAAGATTTTAACAGACGATTTCCTAAACCACCGTGTTTGTGTCAAACGGCGCACAGTTTTTGACCTACTTTTTATTTCCGGAAGTCGACTATTACTATTGGCTGCATTCGTTGATTGGGCTGGAGTCTATCAGGCGGACTCGATTTGATTTCATTTGAGGAAGATTTGACACTGACAATCGTGAAATTTCACTAGGGTAGTTCAGCGTCTGTAGTTTTGCCTTTTGCATTTAGTCAGGATGTTATTACAACTCCTTGAAACTCCCAGATCTCTCCTTCTGTTTCTTTTAATTTTTGTCTTTTTTCATCTTTTTTTTTTTTTTTTTTTTTCGTGTTTTGTTTTTCTTACGAAAACAGGTGTGAGGGAAAGGCAGCGTAACCGTCTTACCTTCCACCATAGATGGCTGTTCATATTACACTTCTTTTTTTGCCCACAGACACATCCACTGTAGTAGCAGCGCAAGGGTAGTGCCAGACTGGCTTGGCCCTGCTCTAAACCCCACTAACTTTAGCCCATTTAGCCCATGAAGCCCTGACACGCTGCGACAGGATGTGGATCGACCATGATCGTGCAAGGGTGGTGTCGGAAGCCAAGCTATTTCGACACCACCCTTGAACGATCATGGTCGATCTGCCTCCAGACTTGTGACGTAGTTCTCAACACATACTGGAAAAAATTATAATTTCATTCTCAGGATTTAATGAGTTAAATATGTCGTGGTAGGTGTTCTCGTACATTGATGTATACACTCGCGCTCAGGCGGCAAACTGTTAACCATAAGATCGCGTGGTCGATCCATCTCCCCTAACAGTTGGCGAAGGCGTCGAGAAAGGGGGAGAGGCGGCGTGAAAAGGAACGATGGATGAATCATGCCACAATCTTCTTTCCTGTGTACATCCCATAATTTCTGGGCGAGAATCGTTGGCGAGTGTTTTTCTCGTATAAGAAATAAGACGTCATTGAGACCGATGCTTTTTTCGTCAGTTGAGACTATTTATTTCTCATAAGCTTTTCCGTCATTGATAACTTTACTCTCGAGGGTGCGGTGTCAGCGAGGACTTTTTTTTTTCATTAGAAGGAGCGGAAAAACGTTGCGGAATGAGACGGGTTGTTTTCTTTCCCTCTCACAAACTTTCGACCTCCATCTCGGAAGTGAAAGTCTTTCTCGTGCTGTAGTGTCGTGATTCTTTCGATTGATCGTGGGGATACTTCCTATGTTTTCTTTGACCTGCTTCTTCCAATGGATTGACTCTTACTTCACCCATTCAGCCCTGACGCACTACAGCAGGAGATGGGTCGACCATGATAATTCAAGAGTAGTGCCAGATTAGCTTGGCGCCGACAGGCCCTTGACACTGCCTTTGAATTATCATGGTCGATCCATCTCCTGCAACTGGTGTATAGTCGTTAGATGACGCCTCCAAAATTGGGAAATACGGCCGTCGGGCTGAATGAGTTAAAGGTGTTTTTGTGTCCGTTGTTCAAAGGCTTGTCCCGTTCAGTGACGCACACCGTGTTTCCGCAATCTTTGTTAATTCAAGACCAGGAAAACCTACAATTATGTCCCAGGAACATGGACTCGAAGTGTCGTCAGCAAGAGGCATAGATCCTCATGAGCCCCCGCAAATGCGGGGGCTCATGAGGATCTATACCTCTTGCATTTGAGCGGTGTTCAATTTTTCTCGGCACTTACAGGTTTAATCTTGATATGTTCCTGCGATCAGGAGCATAGATGCAAACGACGTAGCAAGTCAGATTTGACTCTCGATCAGGATCTTTCGGTCGCTTGGTGAGGAACACAGATCTATGCGAAAGGTATAGATTCTCATGAGCCCCTGCGACTGCCTTTGCCTTTCGCAGATGGAAAGACGTCGTTATGATTCCCATGAGCCGAAAGACTCACTTTCCCCTGCCAGCAGTCAGATAATACAACTTCTGTGCTTTCCTGCGTTTTAGGGATATGGGTGTAAATGGCATATGCTCTCATAAGCTCGTGTAACTGCAAGGACGCATGAGAATCTATGCCTTATGCAGATGAGCTATTAATAATAATAATAATAATAATAATAATAATAATAATAATAATAATACCGGTTATTATATAAGCGCTTTTTCCCAAATCGGCAAATGGGCCCTAATGCTGTAGGGGCTTTTGAGAATCTATGCCCCTTGCAAATGGAAAGTTTTGCTGTAAGGATTTCAGGAGACACGATGCAGCTGGCGGGGAAGTTGAGTACTGTGGGTTGATTAGTAGATTCCGGGACTAAGATGGGCGGGGCTTTTGGGATGTTGGTGTTTAGAGTCAGATATAACTCTGTTACCGCAGGACCTGTAATGGGGATGTCAAATAAAAACATCAAAAATGTTTTTAGCTAAGCACGTAATTGTACAGATGTTCACGGGTTTTAAAGTTTATACTAGCACAGCCACACAAGTTCTAAGGTTAACTTTAAAACAAACAAGAAAACGCCTATTCAGTTTTACTACAACTTCTTTTACAGTGTCTGCTTCTAAACATGTCTTCTTCTCAAAAAGTCCTTTTCTCAAACTATAAATGTCCTGTCCAGAAAATGTCTTCTTCTCAAAATTCTTTCTGAAAATGTCACCTTCTATAAATGTCCTCGCCTTGACTGCCCTGCTCTGAAAATGTCTTCTTCTCAAATGTCCGGTCCTGAAAATGTCTCCTTCTGAAATGAATGAAAATGTTTGTTGGGCCCAGACAAGTGCGTATGACTTTGGCGGGTAAAGTCCATTACTTAATCTTACAATCATCGTTTTAAAACTTTCTTTTTCTCAAACCGCTCTCTTCCCAGAATGTCACCTTTCAAAATGCCTTGTTTGCAAAATGTTAAATTCTCAAAAACACGAAAAAATCAAAACTGCTGTGAAAGGTGTCTCTGTTCACACAGTACCTGTATAAAGAAGACAGGGTGTGGATGTTTTCCTCCCAATTTAGACCCAACAGATCGTTTGTCTGTCTCTCTCTCTTTGGTTCACATATCCCAATGGTATTAACCCCTTTACTGCCCGGAACACACCGAGCAATACAAGAGGCACAGATCCTCAAAGCCCCCGCAGTTGCGGGGGCTCATGAGGATCTATGCCTCTTGCTACCACCACTCTTATCATTGTATCTCAGATGTGGCAAGGCGTCAGTGAATCTGCTTGCCAGAGCAAACGTAACGAGCAACGCCCAAATGCAGGAGGCATAGATCCTCATGACCCCCGCAGCTGCGGGGGCTCGTGAGGATCAATGCCTCTTGTTAGCCCCAGAGTGCTTAAGATGCAGTAATCCGTCAGTTACACAGACACAACATATAGAAGTACAAGCTGGCGGGTTAAGGTTTGTGCGCACTTTTCTATTTGCTCTCTTAAAGACACATTTCTTATGATGCTAGGTTTACGGGAAGTATAAAGTTTTAGTTTTGTCGTTGTAAAAAATAGTACAACTAATGCAACCCCCCCCCCCCCACACACACACACACACACACACTCGCCCACGTCCCCTCCTATTCTTCTCCCTCCAAGCCCCCCTACCCCCACCCCCTCCCCCCGTCTCCTCGCTCTCGCATCCACCTTGTTAAATGGTACAAAAAGCCGATTCCATTACACTCTGAAGTGTTTGGATGCGGAATGCTGTGGATTACGGCTTTAAGGGTGGGGTTGGTTTGTGTAAGCATCACATCCATAACATGAGTTCATCTGATGCTGACTTTTTACCCTAGATTGCGGTCAGTAAATGGAAGTCCATTATTTTGTTAGTTAGTCGGTAAACTGTTTACCTCGGTCTTGTTTTGTTTGGTATGACTTGGGATTGTCGGTCAGTGGATTGTTTATTTGGTTAATCGTATGGTATATCTTGTTTTTGTTCGTTGGTTGCTTGTAAAAGAGAGGCAAGTCTTGATTATAGTACGCGCCCCACTCCCCACCTCCACCCCCACCCGCCCCTCCCCTCCCCTCCCCCGCCTGCCTCAATTTCGTCAGTGTCTTTTCGATTGGTGGAAATAGGTCTTCCTGTTTGGATCTTCCACTTTGTCATTCTTGGTTGTGCTTGATATGACTTGTTTTGTGAGCAGGTCTGCGTTTTTGAACCTTCTCAGTAAGTAAAGGATTTTTGCTTATTGAGTTACAGCTTCAGCCGTGATGTCCAAATTCACAGACCTGCGCACACTAAAATTTACTTTGAAATTGTATTGACGGGTTACGTTATGCTGGAGATGCTCACCTGCCTTTCTTACACGTATTTTTTTGTTTTATGAAGAAAAACAAAAACCAAATCAACAAAAACACACTAGTGATGCCACGTCCGTATTAACTCATTCATCCCTGACACACCACAGCAAGACATGAATCAAGCATGATAGTTTAAGAGTGGTGCCAGAATAGCTTGGCGCCCATAGGCGCCAAGCTATTCTGGCACCACCCTTTAACTATCATGCTCGATCTGTCTCTAAAATCTAGATTTGCAATACAGTCCTTCAGAGGGCAACTTGAAATTTTGGGCATTTCGGTCCTGGGGCAGAATGTGTTAATAGCCGTCATAGGCCAATTGTTTCAGGTTGTCAGGGTTAGATACCTGGAAGGGAGAGAGAGAGAGAGAGAGAGAGAGAGAGAGAGAGAGAGAGAGAGAGAGAGAGAGAGAGAGAGAGAGAGAGAGAGAGAGATTTGTTGTCTGCACGTACATCTGACAAGAAACCCCTCACGCCCAGGTATAACTTACGTCGTGTTTTGCTTGCTGGGAATAAAGCCAGATAGGTAGCACTGTGTTCTCTCGTTCTCTACACACGCACGAACACACGCATACACTGTTGAGAAATACTGCACACATTTTTTTAAACAGAAGGGGAAAACAAGAAAAAAATAATTAAGAAAACAACAACGAAACAGCAGCACACAAACAATTGGAATAAAACGAGGTGCGTCGCACTGTCTTCTCTCGTTCTCTACACGCACGCATACACAATTTTACACAGTTTTATATAAAAGAAACTATAAAAAAAACAGAAACAAATTATGAAAATAAAACAACAAACAAACATAAATCAACGATAGCAAGAAAGAAAGAGCAAAACAAACAAACAAAACCAACAACAACAACAAAACAAAAAACAAAACAAAACAAAAAAAAAAGCAAAAAACAACCACACCCAAAAAAAAAAAGAAACAAAGACACCAATCGACAAATAAAGAAAACAACAGCCCATGGGGTCTTTTGCGACCCGGTAACCAATAAGCAAAAGTCTTCGGGCCGACAACGGCCGCATTGGGCCCGCGCACAGCTGTGCGCGGGCCCACTGCGGCCGTTTTCGGCCCGAAAGCGTTTTTTTTTTCCTGCTGGGGTAGTTGCGTTGACTTCCCGCGGTCGTTTCGATTACGTTATACTTCCCGATTCTTTGATTTGCGGCTGTTGTTAAGTACAGAGCAAGACACGGCTAATCTCTTCAAATCACAATGAAACCGTTCAGTGCCGAGACAATCTGAACACCACCCAACTGCAAAAGGTATAGATCATCATGAGCTCACGCATTTCAGAGTTGTCCCGCTGAAGACTGCGTTACACGATAGTTCAAGTGTGGTGCTCGAGTAGCTCAACGCCTAGAAAAAGAGAGGCATGAAGATGGAAGGGTTAGGATCAGAAAGTTAAATTCAATCCACGAGGATTAGAAGGACTCTTTGCCTGTCGCAGAAAGAAAGGACTGGCTAATTAGGATTCTGAAATCTACGAGACCGGGGCATGTGAGCGTATGCCTCGTGGAAGGGTATAGCAAAAGACAACTGCTGGAGTGTTCGTCCAAGTCACGTTCGGAACAGCGTTTGAAGCACTTTAGGATTATCTGCGGATTTCTGATGTTTGAGAATAGTTTTAAAAAGGCTCAAGGAAGCTTTTGTTTTGATTACGATTTAAACGTGTACGCGTGCACACTGGCACGCTTGCTTGCAAGGACGTAACTACTGGCATAAGTGTGTGTGCGTGTGCGTGCGTGTGTGTGTGTGTGTGTGTGTGTGTGTGTGTGTGTGTGTGTGTGTGCGCACACACTTAAATTTGAATCTGACTATGACTCATTCGACATTATTGATCGTTAAGTGAAGATAACATAACTGTGACCCAAACCTTTTACTGTTTTGTGTAACCCTTTGGCTGTCGGTTGTGTTTTTTTTTTTTGTTTTTTTTTGGTCGCGATGACTCCAGCAGTAATCATCGCGGCAGAAAGCGCTATCGACAGCCGTAGGGTTAACTTGAAGGGTTAACTTGATAAAGAGTTTGATTGTCCTTCTGTACTCGGGAACATTAACGTAGACTTTACTCATTTTAGATATTACTAGTTTAATAACCATCTTTTTCTTAATTTTGAACTCCGGAAGGTTGAGTTGATATGGGATATCTGCGCGTGGAAAGGCCCCACCCCACCCCTCAAGTGGTCTCCTTAGAGTTCCTTTCGATATCGTGCCGATATTGGTCTGGTTTACTTATTGATATATCTCTCGCGTTGTTTTCAGCGCCCGCGTCCTTTCTTGCTTTGGAAGTGACAGAAAGTTGAGTGTGACTTGAATCTACACAGTGAAGTCACGCTTTGACCAGAAGAAGAAAACCCATAAAGAATGAAGGAAAGACAGTTAAAGCGGCAGACTCGTGTGCGCGAATTAATATAACCCCATCACTGCCAGTGGACGCAGCTTGTGCCCTTGACACCATTGTCAGTTCAACGTCAGTTTTAATGTCAGTTCAACGTTAGTATCACTTCAGTTCAGCGCCAGTACCACTACGTCTGTTCAACGTCAGAAATCCCGAGCTGTCAAAAGCACGTGGTTGCAAAGTGGTTGCGGCAAGAGGCATCGATCCTCATGAGCCCCCGCAACTGCGGGGGCTCATGAGGATCTATACCTCTTGCAGTTGGGTGGTGTGCTTACTTTTTTTGCGCAAGTGAAGGGCTTAAACGAACTTTCAGTCAGCGGGGCACCACTTTTAAATGGGCTAATCCCCGTCTTTCCAATGGTCAAAGCACAAATGGTTCTATTCACAGTCCCTAACCTGTTCAGTGCCAATAAAAGTTGAACACCACTTAAAGTGCAATAGGTTTAGATCTTCACGAACCCCCTGCCTTTGCGCAGAGACGAGGAATACAAAAGTCTTTTGTTTTACGACAATCAAACTTCGTACTTTAGGTTTAGCCCTTGGCGTCTATTATTGCGATCTATGATAAACCACGTACTGCCAAGCACTAGGTGGATTTAAGCGCACTTCGTATTCAGTGGGTTTATTTTCAGAGCTGACAGGGTCCCCACTCGCAGTACACACATAGGCCGTTTGACATCGGAGCGCACACCGTTTTTCGCAACAACAAAAAATCTCCGCAAAGAGCCATACCAATCTTGAAACAAGTATCATTCAGCGACAGTTGACCTCATACGGGTTACTTTTAAGAAACTCAAACAATGTGACACTTATGCTGTACTGTCGTCAAAATTCGGATTCCCCCCCCCCCCCCCCCCCCCCCCCCTTAAATGTCGGATTTCACATCCCTAAATGTCAGTATGAGAAAGATCAATTTTCACGTGAAATGGCCAAGTTGTCAAACCTAAAACAGCGCAGGCATACATGAAGTCAACATGCTTGACCTCGATATTGAAATCTGCCGGGGCTCTATTTAGGGTATTGAAAATGGTTTGTTCTTGCCTTCTCACCAAATTTTACGACTGTAGAGCAAAATCGACGCATCATAGGAGTTGAGAAAAAAATAATATTCAGTGTTAGGCCAATTAGGTCAATTCACACTAAATGATATTTGTTCTTACAGTGATACAGAAAAGTCTTTCTTTGCGGAGATTTTTGGCAAAAGCATTGTGGGTTCCGATGTCAAACGACTTATAATACTACAATACGACCCATTGATCGAGTTACTTCGGGTCTACTATTAACAGCTGAGAATATTCCCCCCCCCCCCTTTTTTTTTTAAATAGACTTGCTGAGAGAACCACACCCGCTGTATTGCTGCCAATAATGTTTTGTTCGCCATCTGTTCCTGGTCCCGTCGTGTGTGCGTGTCCGTGTGCGCTGGGCTGTGTTTTTGGACCTTACGGCCGAAGGTCGTAAGGTCCCAAATAGCAGACCATCGCACAGTGGTTTGTATTGCGCGTGACTGTGTAATAACTGAAGCATTGAACTGCGTGTCAATTAGGTTTAGCCAGTCCTTGAATACAAATTCGCCAGGGCCTCTCTCTGTCTCTCTCTCTCTGTCCCTCTCTCTCTCCCTCTCTCAGGAATAGTAGATCACGTTCGAGTCAGATCCCATGAGCAAAAGGTTCCACGGGCCGGCGTAGGTCACTGTTGGCCCGCACACTGTTGTGCCAACTGCAGCCGACGTCGGCCCGCAGATTTTTTGTTTGCCGGGAAAAGGTGAGCTCGGTGCTGATCGTGCAGTGTGAATGTCCTGCAACCTTTATGAAATGCGACCAATTTATGCACGGTCAGTGGAGATTATTAAATTTCAACGCCACACTTCCTTGAAACACCGTCCGTACAGAACAGAGACTTTTGCAGTTTTCAAGACATAATTATACCGTATAGTGTTAGAGTGCTTTGGAGACGTCAAACTAACACCAGTTTCAATACTAACGTTAACCTCTTGAAAATGGGTCATGGAGCACCTACCGTTTTATTTTGTCGTCACTAGGAAATACACGAATATGAGAGAGAGAGAGAGAGAGAGAGAGAGAGAGAGAGAGAGAGAGAGAGAGAGAGAGAGAGAATGCTTGGTGTTTGAATTACGAAAGAGTACCTAGCTTACAAGGACTAAAGGAGATATTTCGCCTTCAAAATTCGCAAACGGTAGTCTTTTATCTTATCCTATATCAGAGAATCGAGCCATAGCGTATATGAGATCTCTCAAGGCTTCTCTTATCGGTGTGATAATGACCCTATGTGTCAATGTTTACACTGACTCATCATTACCCAATTAACACATTGAGTCCTAGGGTCTAAACTGAAAAAAAAATTGCCCTTTATATTCGGGGTACCAGTCAGGGAGGTAGATCAATCATGACAGTTGAAGGTGGTGCCAGATTAGCTTGGCGCCTTAGCAGACATTGACTTTCAAAGCAGAAATTCTCAGAGGTTGAAAATTGTCCTCAGAAAACCAGGAGTAGAAGGAAGGTAGGAATCATCGTGACAAAAACCGCTACCGACAACCAAATGGGTAACGCGTGTGTGTGTGAAAACCAAAGGGTTAATTTACGATTGAGGTTACCTTCATCATCGACAGCCAAAGGGTTAACTGACACGCTCTTACCTGCGCAATCAACCACACCCTAGCGCTCGTAATTTCTATATTTCTCCGTTGTGTTGGCGCTTTATTGGATTATGACTTGCGTAAATCTTCCTGAACTGCCCACCCAGCTACTTGAACCTGTTCTGGAACGAGTGGTTAATAGCACCCAGACTTGGACCTGTCTAAGGCGAGAAGAGAGAACGCTGTATTATGAGGGTTTAGAGATAGGGGTGGATGAGTGAGGGTGGGGTGGGGGGACGGGGTGGGGAGGTCATCGGGTGCGCCGAAGATCTTTAAAGAAGTAACCAAGAAGGCAAGAAACCCGATTCAGAAGAACACGCACAAAACAGTTTAGTACAACTTTTTGGGATCTCCTTTAGAAGTTTGTTTCCTTCTCTTCTTTTTTTTTTTTTTTTTTTTTCGTTCATGGTCCTCAGGCAGATGGACCACCCGTACCTGCCTTAGATATCCGTTAAATATCCGTTATTGGTTAATTTAACCTATGAAGCCCGGACAGGCTACGCTACAATGTGGATCGACCATGATGGTTCAAGGGTGGTGTCAGAATAGCTTGGCGCCTGTAGGCGCCAAGCTATTCTGACACCACCCTTGAACTGTCACGGCCGTTCTGTCCCCAGAACGGCGATGTAGACCTCAAAGGAGGTTCTAAATAAAACTGATGCTTTCATCCTCAGGATGTAATTAGTTTAACGCCAGAAAGACCCAGTAGTGCAAGAATCATTTCCGCGGGCAAGATGGTGTTCTCTGCGCTCGGAAAGGCCCATGCGCGCTCGGTGTGTGTGAAAACCAAAGGGTTAATTTACGATTGAGGTTACCTTCATCATCGACAGCCAAAGGGTTAACTGACACGCAACCCAACCATCAGAAGTCTTCCCAGAGTCCGTTCGATATCTCACCAATATTGGTCTGTTTTTACTATGGATCTCTCTTGTCCTTTCAAGTCTGCCCCTCGCCCGCTACATTTCTCCAGCACAACTGTGGTATCGGGAAGAGGCGTAGATCCTCATGCCCCCCCCCCCCACTTGCGGTGGGCTCCATGAAGATCTATGCCTCTTAGCAGCTGCATCGTATTTTGTTTGTTTTTTTCAGCAGCGAAGGGGTTAGCGCAGAGTAGATATCTGTGTCTGTAGCAATGACCCCTGAGAGACCGGTCCACCCCTATGATAGATAGATGGCTGGTTTTTATTTACAGGAGTGTAAATGACTTGTGTGTGTAGAAGACCACTTCAAGTCAGGGGCCCTGACACTGGGCACAAAACGCACAACGCTATTATACAAAGGCACAGTTTGTTTATGCTAATATGCTGTATTTTCCCGTCATTTCAAAGACCTCAGAGGTCAGAGGTCTTCTGCTTGACATTTCATTTTTTTTTTTTTCGTTGCTGTGGATCAACGGTGCTAATATTTTATACAGTTTTTATGTCAACGGGCGTGCAAGAATTTTTTCGCGACAACTGATTGACGCTTCTTTGCGTTTAATTATTTTGTACAGAGCATGGTTTGGATGCGTGATAATTAACCCTTTGTTTGTCGGTAGCGGTTTTTGTCGCGATGATTCCTGTACAAAATCCGCTACCGACACGCAAAGGGTTAATGGCTCACATCAATGTCTGATGTGTATTTAATATTTTGTAATTTGCAACATTAGTTTCTATTGACGATATAAAAATATTCCCTTGGAATCCCTCCACTGCTACAGACGATACCGCCCGGCGGGAAAGACGCGTAGTTACGCGTCTTTTGCGCCGACCGGTATAGTCAGTAGTCTTCTTCTTCTTCTCGAACGCCGTCACACTTGGAGTTTGGCTCTCAAAATGAAATCTGTGGTCTTAAGTAGCACCTCCACAGGCCCGTATAGTTTCTCTTGTAGAGTGGCGGGCTTCTGCCATATCTTCTCCCTCAGCAGCTGGTGGTTCCCAGTCATGGAGGATGTGCTCTGTGGTCTGCTCTGCTTCTCCACAAGTAGTAGTCAGTAGTAATCCAGGGGTTAAGTAAAAAAAAATAAAAATACTGCTCAAAATAAATATGCACAGATTCATTTTTCATTATCACCAAACCCCTACCCTCGAACTACATAGGCATGGTGAAGTCATCTCCCACTGCGTTGTCTTACGAAACAGCGAATGTGCTAGAAGCTCTGTTCTACATGTTTGTTACTGTATAATGAATGCTATAGCTTCCCTGCACACTTCATCCCACTGTAACACTGATTTAACAATGCTCCAAGCTAATTTGGCACTACCCTTGGACTATTCTAGGCCAGATGCCTTAACCCATTACATCCTGGGATGATTTAAAAAAAATGCTTATTGTCCTATGAAGGCTACATTACAGATTAGGAGATTAGGAACTATTTTAGTTCCAGGGTAGTGCCAGAATAGTTTGGCGCCTCATGCAATTAATTTTAAGCAGCTGTGTATCAGGATGAAAAGGGTTAACCCCATAGTGCATGCGCCCATCGGTATGGTTCACACTACTCGTCGCTGCATTCTCATGGATGTTAAGGGTACATGTGTTAGCAGCGCTACCGTGTGACAGCAAGAGGGCAGTAAGTTCATTTTTGTGAAAAGCAAGATTTTCATTGTAATACAATGGCAATCTCGCTTTACGGACTCGCTGTCTTTTGCCTTTTAGTGCGAGCGTGTGTGTACAGGGAGGATGTACAATGGTACTGTGTCACACATTTTCCTTCTGTGATAGTGGCACACGAAACAACTGTTGGATGTCTGTTTTGCCTGATTTGTAGTCATTAGACGACGTAAATAACAAGATGGCCGAGAATAGTCTTTCTTCTGTCACTCTTCCGTCGGCGCGTGACATGTTGACGTGCGACAGGAACGTTCGTGACTCGGCGTCCTGGTCACAGCACAGGGCCTGCAGTTATTTTCGATTACGACGAAGTTGCTTTACTTTGCAGCAGCCATAACTCCTCATGCGTCATGCTCAGGGAGCCCAAGCGTGTCAGTCCCTTGAGCCACACTCGCGAGAACCGCTTTTAACCCTTTTCATCCTGACGCACAATTGCTTGAAATTAAATTAACTACGATGGTTTCAAGGCTGGTGCCAGAAAAGCTTGGCGCCTAAGGCGCCAAGCTATTCTGGGACTACCCTTGAACTAAAATGGTTGATCTATCTCCGAATATGTAATGTAAGAGCTGTTCTTAATTAGACGAACTATTGATCGGTAAACCTAAATCGGAGAAGATCGGCGATCTTTTGGTTTGTTTCTTAATTGAGGTTGAACGAACCTGGGCGAGCTTCAGCAAACCAGGTTTGCCATGGTTCTCTTTCTTAACTGAAGTGCTTGATTCGGCAGTACTTACTGTCTGCGAAGGTGTTCAAAATGGCTACCGCTATGCCGCTTCGCGATTTGAACGATGTTTGTTTTTGTACTCCTTGCAGTAGCGACCCCACAAACAGCGTTGCGCCTCCCACAAATCAATTTAAAAAAAAAATAGGTCTTGTTCTTCGCACGAGTGAAATATCACCGTCCGCCATATTTGTTTGTATCGGTGACTGTCTTCTTATCTCCAACGCAGAAGAGGGTAAAAGTTTTGACCAATCAGAACCTTTTCCGACAGCGAACTATGGTTTGCCGAGGTTCGTGAACTACTTCGAACTAGGTTCGCCGTATCTTTAGATCGTCCAATTAAGAACCAACCTGGTTCGTCCGAGATCGTGAACTGTAGTTCGTCAGAGTTCGCGAACTAAAGTTAGTTTAATTAAGAACATGCTTAACCTTCATAGGACAATAAGTACATCAGCCTCAGCCTCATGTAATGGTTAAGGCTGATGTGCTTATTGTCAGCCTCAGCCTCATGTAATGGTTAACTCCAAGTGTGACGGCGTTCGAGAAGAAGAAGAAGAAGAATGTAATGGTTAAAATACTAAACTAATCCTGTTGTAGCATGTCAGGGCTTTATGGGTTAAGGTCCTTGGGCCGATGGCCGACATCCTTACCACCAGTACAGTGACAATTCAAAGAAATGTATGTATAATTTGTACGTGCGTTTATATGTATATTTTTATGTTTTTTTTTTTTAACTTAAATTTTTGTTAAATTATTATTATTTTTTTTTAATGTAAACTGAAAAGTACGGTTTATGTAGTGTGTGCGGCAGTGGCTCAAAGCACTTTCGGACTGATGAAGTGCTTATAATTTGTGGTCTGCGTGTGTGTATTAACTTTGTTTGCACCGACTGCTCTTGAAAAGTCCACTTTTAGTTAACTCTTTGGCTGTCGGTCATCGCGACAGAAAGCGCTACCGACAGCCAAAGGTGTTAAAAGTTCCTGTTGGCCCAGGAGACAGATTCGCCGTGCTTATTCAAGTGTGGTGCCAGATTGGCTTGGCGCTTAACATTGGCATCACTCTTGATAATCCATGTTTTGTTTGACCCCTTCACTGTCAGTGGACGCAAAATTATGTCTTTGAGCAGAGAAAATTCGATTTCAACACCGAATAATTGCATCACGCCGAGGAACACCGATATCAAACAATGGTCAGCAAGAGGCAAAGAACCTCATGAGCCCCCGCATCTGCGGGGGCTCATGAGGTTCGTTGCCTCTTGCATTTCGGTGGCGTTCGCATTTTTTCCTGGCAGTGAACGGGTTAAAGAAAAATGAATTGTATAGTACGCAGCCATAGCTCAAAGAACCTATCAGATAGGGACTTTAACCCATTACATCCTGAGGCTGAATTGTTTAAAATTTGCTTAGTTTCCATATGAAGGTTGCATTACAGATAAGGAGATAGATAAAGCGTTTTAGTTCAAAGGTGGTGCCAGAATAACTTGGTGTCTGAGGCGCCCAGCTATTCTGGCACCACCCTTGAACTATCATAGTCCAATCTATTTCAAGTCATAGTGTATCAGAATGAAAAGGGTTAACGTTGTAGTGGTCTCGCTGGGTGGGGCAGACGTGTGGAAGTCTGATACTTGACAGATAACGACGGCTCAACATCCATTGACAAGTGGAGAGGTCCGAACACGCCCAAAACACTGACTTTAACTCTTTCTACCTGCGGGAGACGTAGATGTAGTTGAGCCCAGCGGTTGTGCAAGGGGCATGATTTTCGGTCACGTCTCGGGCTTAATCTAGATCATCCGTCTGCTGTAGTCATAGATGGTGGCCGCTACGAGGCCGTGCAGCAACGCAGACTGAAGGCCGTTCCAAATAGAAGGGGCATAGATTCACACTGACACCTGCAGATTCCTGATCTAAACCATTCCGTTTGCAATAGTCATATGTTCTCTCGAGGCCTTGTAGTAATACGGACTGAAAACCGTTCCAAATGCAAGGGACATAGATCCACAATAACACTGCACTGGATCCTCATCTAGATCATTCCGTCTTCAGTAGAAATATATTCTCGCATATTTTCGCAAGGCCGTGCAGTAACGCTGACTGAAGACCATTCGACCCAGCGTAGTCTCTATATTCGTTGTTCACACTGTGTGTGTATGTGTGTTTACGTGCATGCTATAGCTTAGCAAGGACATGACTGAAAAAAAGGTCATTGACCTACCTAATCATTTATCCTTGAAAAATAAAGTTTCATTTAATTTCATTTCATTTCACTGACATCGCACAAGGACCTCATCTGAATCATTCCATCTGCAACAGGCATGGTCTCGAAACCCAGCAGTAACGCTGAATGCAGACCGTTTCAAATGCAAGGGACGTAGATGCTCACTAACACCTGCAGGGCCCTTGATCATCTAGATCATTTTTAATAGTTGTATCTAATAGATGTGTACCCAAAAAATAGACATCACTCCAAAATCTCTAAGAGGCACAGATCCTCATGAGCCCTCCGGGCTTATGAGGATCTATGCCTCTTGGAGCATTTTGGTAAGTTTATGCTTATAGTGGGAGCATGTTGTCCACCTTGACTTTGCTCTTGTTCGTTGTTGGGAGTCGTTTAGCGTAAACGTAACCTCACTATTGACGCGGTCCAAAATAACGTATCCTTCCTTGTTTGTGTGTTGCAGGTGAACAACAACGGTGTGATATCCTTCTTCCAGGAACTCAGAACCTATCGTCCCTCAGACTTCCCCCTCAAGGACCAAACCCCTATAGTCGCGCCGTACTGGGCTGACGTGGACGTGGACAAAGTAGGAGGGGTTGTATACTACAGGTACTTCTTCTTCCGGTATAGTGACCAACTTCAATTTGCTGAAGAACATAGGTCACTTGTTTGGGGGTCGCGCATGGAAATCTGGTGGCAAGAGAACGCTAAAATGAGCGACTAGAAGTTTGCTGGTAGTAACACTTCAGAGAGTGTATGCGTTGCGAGGGGTGTTGGGGGCGGGGGTTTGGATGGGATCGGGGGCTATTGGGGAGGGGGAGGGGGGAGTCATTGTCATTCATTCATTTGTTTATATGGTCTGGGCATTCGTTGCCATGAACAAAGCGAAAAGCGAGCTAATTTTTGTTTACGTATTGAGTTTCCCCCCTTGCATCTGTCAATGCATGCTTCGTCTGTGGTCAGTAGTTATAAAATAATGCTGGTCCCAGACATTGCTGAAGATGGGTTTCATGTTTTCTCTCCTTATGAATAATAGAATTTCTAAAGCTCCTCACGAATACTCAATCTTTGTTGCCGACAGAGAGACGACGAACGCGGACATCTTGTCTCTAGCTGAAGAAGATGTCCGGACGTATTCGTCTTCTTACCGTAAATTCGTAGCAAACTGGGCCTTCATCGCTACTTGGTACGACGTGGGATACTACGGTGCTACTGGCAGTGGAAAAGACAAGGTGAGTTGATACTGTCATCAGTTAACTCAGACGTGCTGCATTCGGAAACGCGGCTAAATGCCGCGTATCCGGGTACGGGGCGTCTCGAATGAGTTAACATTTTCGCCCATAATAACACATTATAGAGCGGGAGATGGTTCGTCCATTCTTCCCTTAAGACGTTAGGACCGTACATAGATCGGCTCTGATAGTTCAAGGCCAGTGCCAGACTGATTGGCACCTGGGAAGGGTTTTTGCGATAGAGACGTACTCGTGCATCTTCTTCTGATTTAAACCTTTCCATTCTGATACAATATTGCATGAAATTAATTCGTGTTACGTGGTGGAGTTGTAGTCGAAGTATGATAAACACACCAGACGCACGCACGTAAGCGTTCTTTAAAATAAACCTCGTTCAGCTGCAATCCGTCACACGTGGCTTAAGGATGTAGACAATACTGGAGTAACAGTTCCAACAATATTTAATTCAGCGATGCGATATCCACACAGTAATGCACTTTCAAATGCACAAACTACTGATACAAAGTCTCTTCTGCTATGTCCACACTACGACACAAAGTTTCTCATACACAGCGTCTCTCGAAATAAACTATGTGTCTCTACAACTGACAAAGCAAGACAATGTACGACCGGGCTTTCACCCAGCGCCCTCCTTATAAATACTACGAAAATCTAGAATCTTCTATGGAAATCATACAACTCAACCAATCAGAACGAAACACGCAGCCGAAACTCATTAACATGAACTTTCCAGAAAAAAAACTATAACAGGCTACAAAAACACGGCTGCTTACTTCAGCTCTAAATTCTAGCGTATAATTAAGTCACATAAAAGTATGGTATCCCTATCACCACGTTCCATGATAGCTCAAAAAGGTACGAGAACATTCCCAAAACAAAATAAAGGCTGCTCACTTCACGCGCACAGGAAAACAAAAAGTAGCGAAAATGTTGCGATGCCAACTAACCGACGTGACACTTACGAGGCCACTAGACAGTGCGACCTTCCTAGAACGTTCCGGACTAAACTTAACAAAACGAAATCGGCTCTACTCACGAACAAAAGAAAATCTTACTAAAAAGACACGTGAATCGTAACCAAGATAGCTCAAATAAACATCGGATCGTTACCTACGATCAACACACGCACGCTCTCACAGGATAACACAACCACAATCGTAACAATTCGACTATGGTAGATCAAGGGTAGTGCCAGAATAGCTTGGCGCCAGGAGGCGCCAAGCTATTCTGGCGCCACCCATGAACTAGAATGGTTGGTCTGT
Source organism: Semisulcospira habei (assembly GCA_036245525.1). Classification (NCBI taxonomy): domain Eukaryota; kingdom Metazoa; phylum Mollusca; class Gastropoda; family Semisulcospiridae; genus Semisulcospira; species Semisulcospira habei. The sequence goes on along the minus strand of BTPG01000004.1, from coordinate 205,639,476 downwards.
ATCCTCTGTCACGCGGCCTTCATAGGACAATACACAAATTCCGAAAAAAAATTCGAACTCAGCATTTTATGGGTTAACACTTAAGACTCTTAGAACAAAATAACTTCCGTTCTGTAGAATAAAAGTCTTTGGTGCTGGGAATCAGAGGGTTAAAATAAACTACACGCGTGTTAGTACTCTTACGGGGAAATTGCATTAGTCATCCTCTATGCCCATTATCGTCACGTGTGGTTCTCTTTCCTCACGTCTGTGTGCTCCCTGTGGCCCGACTTCTGACATTATGCTCTAAACAGCACACACCTGCAATATTTGCAGATTTTCTAAGATAAACTTTGTGCGTATGGATGTATGAACAGGTCTACGTTAACCCTTTGCGTGTCGGTAGCTATTTTTGTCGCGATGATTCCTGCAGGAATCATCGCGACAAAAACCGCTACCGACACGCGAAGGGTTGGTTAACTTTCTTTATTTTAACGTTTTCGTGAAATTTCAGTGTTAATCTGTCACATTTCGTACCCTAGTTAGTATATGTATCTAGTCCATGCCGGCAGTCGCCTTGTGCGGGCTGTTTACGTTTTTAAGGCCATTCTTCCGTCCTTATTTTCCAGCGTAACACGTTCCAGTGCGTGCTTGTCTCGGACGGCACCCAGTCCTTCGTGATCATCAACTATCACCAGATTGAGTGGACTACTGGCTCCAACAGCAACGGGACCCCGGAAACTGGGCTGGGCGGGAACCCAGCGCAGGTAGGGCAACAGGTAGAGATTGTGTCCAGTGGTCGACTTTTTCACTTCACCAACCACCAACCACTATCTCAGCCACACTGGTTACCGCCACTTTCTTGCCTGTTTTGATGCAAGACAGCAAAATGACATGTGTTGATTCAAAACGGCAATTAAAAAGAAAAACGTTGAAGACAGAACAGGTTGTGTTTTGATCCGCTAAACACTGGCTCCCTCTCTCGACCTGCTACGCTAAAAACCTTAACGGATCGAGGGAGACAACCAGTGTGCCAGAGTAACCAGTGTGCACCTAAAACTACCCCACCTTTTTCGCCCGCCCGCCTGTGCCCGAGTATGGCCACGTTTATTCGCGTGACCTTGACCTGTTTTTGGCCTTTTTGACCTTGGCTTAATTAGCCTGAGTAGATTTTTCATTTACTGCTACCCGTGTATACCTATCATGTAAAAAAAAAAAGGCTTTGTAGTGGTACATGCGGATGTTTTTTTGTTTTTTTTTTGCATACCAACACCATACCCGAGGGTTGCTTTTTTTATATTTTTTTTTTTAGTCATTTGCATACGCATTTGCATACCTTCTCTGGCGACCTTGACCTTGAGGTATGCAGCAGTGTGCATTGGGGTCGTGTGGCAGAGCTGTAGAGAACATGCATATGGTTAACACAGTCCTGCGTAGAGATGTACTTTTTGTCAGACCCACCCAGTGAGCAGGAGGTCCTCGCCTCGGGCCGACCGTCCCGCCGTGGTTGGTACGCCCTCCGTTGTGCACGTGTGCCAGCTACGGCCAACGTCGGCCAGAGGAGATTGTATTGACCCCATAAAGACCTGCCACGCTGTGACACGATGTGGATCGACCATATTTCAAGGGTGGTGTCAGAATAGCTTGGCGCTTGTAGGCGCCAAGCTATTCCGACACCACCCATGAAATGTAATGGTCGATCAGTATTAAGAACTGTGTCGTAGACCTCATATTATCATTTCGTTCTCAGTGCTTAATGGGTTAAGGGAGCACGCTTCGCATTTGGGAATTCTTGTCAAGAAGAAACACCTGTTTTGGAACCAGAACAGCAATAGGGAACATATAGTAATAATAATCTTTTAAAATAATAATAATAATTGAATGAAAAAGAAAAATCCCAAACAAAAACATACTTTAAAAATATATAAAACAGTAATTGACTTGAAATGTTTGCCGTCTTTGAATTGATCTTGAACATAGCTAGGCCTGCATGTACACCGTGTTCTCCGTAACTTCATCCTAGTTGCACACGCATTATTAAGTTTAGTACAGTTGCTGCAGACTTAATGACAGAAAAGCTTTGGTGGCGGTAGAAGGCTTTGTGCTTTTCCAGTCAGCGCACGTGCTGACTCCTTCTTCGTCGCTTGACTCACCTTGCCGCGACCTAGTCATTGCCCCTGCCCCTCTCCAAATCCACCCGTCAAGCTTTCCTGCCTTCAAAGGATCCCGCCTTTGTTCCCATTTGATCTGAGCCACAGTAGTAGACCTATATTCTTTTTTTTGTAGTAAGTAGAAAGTGTGCTCCAAGGTTACTGCGTGTTAACCCTTACCGTTTGCGGGAGCTCTCCCCAGATAGACCCAAACTGGGAAGTCGCCACAAGTATTCAGATGCTTTACTCTTGGAGTGCGCCACAAGTACACTTCTATTCAAATGAGATGCTTAGCATCTCATTTGAATAGAAGTGTACTTGTGGCGTACGGCAGATTGGAAGAAAAGGGTGACTGTTACGGGAGACTAGAAGAAAGTGCATTGATTCACCGCTGGAAAAAAACAAACTCGTATGATTTCATAGGAACAAAACTATGAACATATCCTGAAAAGCGCGTTTTTTTATTTTTTTATTTTTTTAAAGTTTCTTTTCAATAGATTAAAAAAAAAACCCACTATATTAGAATATTTCTGACGAAAGCATTTTAAAACAAAATGAAAAATAAACCATTGATACACCGCGAAAGGTGCCAGTATTATCGTTTAATAAAGCATGCTTCAGTATTCTTATTATTATCTTTATCTTATTTTGGAATCGTGATTTTTGTCCAAAATGAAGGATGAACTTTACCTCCGAGTATACTAAGCATTGCAACACCTGCAACTTGCTGTTTCTAGAAATGAACATTTGAGAATACCTTGTGTGTCACTTTGGAATTGTCACCTGTGCTTAAGGTGTTAAAAGGAGCAGTGGGTGACACCTTGAAAGACACCTTACAAAAACAAACGCGTGCGTCTCTGTGGAATAAGAATGTGTTGAAATAAACATTTGAAGATAACAGGATTTTTTTAAAGATACATTTGCTCAGACGACGGTACCTGAGTATACCGGAAAAAAATAGAGAAATCTTTTAATCCCGTCACTGCCGTAACACAGCCATAAAATCCATCTGCAAGAAGCATAGACCCTCATGAGCCTCCGCAGTTGCGGAGGCTCATGAGGATCTATGTCTCTTGTTTGTGTCGTTTAACTCATTCTGTCCGCGACACACCACAGCAAGATATGGCAGGCACCAAGCTATTCTGCCACCACCCTTGAACTATCATGGTCGATCTGGCTCCTGAATTGTAATGCAGTACTCGGAGGATAACTCCAAAATGTGGGTATTTCGTGCGTCGGGAGCAGTGAGTTAACTCCCCCCCCCCCCCCTCCCTATATTGTTCGATTTTATTATTTTTTTTGCTTTTTTGTTTGTTTGTTTTTGTTTTGTCTTCTCTGTACGAAACCTCCCCCCACTGAAAGCGCCGTGAGCAGTGTGCAGTAGGATGGAGTTTGTCTTGATACACATGAACATCATGGTTATTTATGTCCACGTTCCTCAGGACGGACACATTAGCCCCAGCACTACCGGGAAAACGTGAATACCACCCAGCCTGCAAGAGGAGTAGATGCTCACGAGACCCCACAGCCGCGGGGGCTCATGAGGATCTATACCTCTTGCTGACACCACTTTGAATCCACGTTCCGTGGACGGTTTAGACTCGATGGCGTTTGAATTAACGAACATTTCAGAAACATGATCTACGTCCACTAGCAGTGAAGGAGTTAACTGACGATCAGTCTTCGTTTATTCGGAGACAGTATTTTTAGACGCTGGCCTGGAAAGGGTTACTCATCTCCCTCTGTCCTATTTAGATTCACCCCAGTAGATATGTGTTCATTTTGAAAGGGGAACGCTTGGGAGGAGCCCCTATCTGCGAAGGTTGCAAAAACACGCAAGAGGCACCCATATTGCGGTGAATAAATACCAGCTCCGGTGTCTGCGATAGCTCAGGCAGGCTTAAGTACCGAAGGGAAAACAATTCTCTCAAGCGCAAATACACTTCAGAGAAGGGTACCCCTTTGCTTGCCACTAGTTTAGGCAAACTTGCCTGCCAAAGCACTACTTGTGTGCATTGATGAGATCAGGGTTTGCTCAAAATAAGATATCAGCTAGAAATTGCAATGTGAAATACATGCACTGTGTTGCATCAAACAAGTATGATGTGCATACATTAACTCATTCGAGACGTGCCGCCTACGAACACGCGGCGAACCGCCGCATATCCGTATGTGGCACGTCTCGAATGAGTTAATTATGTCAATTTTTTGGAACAAGCACCGTAGGGAAAGGCGTCTGTACAGTCAGCGTGAGTAAAAGAGGTCTGTACATTCACCGTAGTGAAGTCTGTTCGATCGCGGTAATGACTCTGAAAGAGGGTGTAAGATCACAGTAGTGTAAGAGGCTTGTACATTCTTCATAGAGTTTTGCTTTTTGTATACTCTCTTCTGCCCTAGCATGGCGCACCTATATACAATAGAGCTGAACTTATACCTGTACGCTACAAGATATTTGCACCTGCAAGCGGCATGAAGTAAATAGGACTGCACCCTTTGAATGTCAAATAGACAAATACCTTTCTGGCTATAGACCCACTCACGTGCATTGTATCATTTTGTTTTGAAAATTTCACTTTTTTTTTTAGCACGGAATATATTTTTGTTTCATGTTAGGATTGTGTTTTCCTTTGTTTTGTTTTTGTTTTGTTTGTTTTTTTGTTTGTTTTTTCCCCCCCTTAAAAATGATTTTGTTAAAGGAGTTTTCAGTTTTTCATTGCTCAGATTACAAACACATGTTGTAGTTCTGTTACAGTGAAGAAAAGTTTCTGGTGCCGACGTTGCCTTAGTTGGCCTGCGCACAGGCCAGCCAAGGCCAAAGTCGGCCCCAGGACCTTTCCTTACTGGGGCGTTCTTCTTTTTTTGTACTGGGGCTGTTCTTTCAAAACTGTTTAAGGAAGGTTGCGACAGAGTTGCACGCACGTACACCGGCGCACGCACATGCGCACACATACACGTATTAAGGGTGCATGCAACACACCTACACTGACATTCACACATGCACACAGACGAAAGCACACACACATGCCGAAAAGCACAGACGCGTACGCAGGCACGTACGCGCGCGCACACACACGTCGTTAGCCCATTACATCCTGAGGCTGAGTTTTTTTTTTTTAATTGTCCTTTGAATACTGCATAACAGGTTAAGAGATCGATTAACCATTTTAGTTCAAGGGTTGTGCCAGAATAGCTTGGCGCCTCAGGCGCCAAGCTATTCCGGCACCACCCTTGAACTACCATAGTCATTTAATTTCAAGAAAAATATCAGGATGAAAACGGTTAACTCTTTCGAGACGTGTCGCATCCGGATTCGCGGCCGCGAATCCGGATGCGAAACGTCTCGAAAGTGTTAAGCAAAAGGTGTTCCGCAATCAAAGACTCAAGTATGCCCGAGAATCTTTAGCATAGTGCAACACAGGCACATTATGCTCGCACACATAAAGAGAGAGAGAGAGAGGAGAGAGAGAACATGTACAAGCATATGTCAGGAAGAAGACTCGACCATTATTTATAATTGCCGAAGAAGATCCGGAGAATAACAGAGACAGGTGCAGTAGACAGTTTTAGAAAAGAAGGTGTTCAAAACAACATTTAAAAAGTGCTTTTCAGTTGTTGTATTCACTGCTCCCAAAAGCGTTTCGTTCAACAACGAAAAATGTAAACCATCGTCGCTGTACAGAAATAGCTTGTGTTTAATTTTTTAATGCCGCTGTAAATGAAGCTTTAGTTGTGTAGTCTAAAACTTGTAATTCTTAATACTTGTTGTGATTAAAATATTTAACAGCACAACTTTTGTTAAAGTTGGCGTATGTTTAAAGCGTTTTAATCACGTTGACATTTGCAACTGTGTAATACATACTAATAAAGTGCTGAAAGTAGCCTAATCAACATATTTAAGAAAATTAATACAAAATGTGTATTGTTCTGTGATTTGGAATTTACGGTCTGTAGCTGTAGGCCGAAAATTACATACCAGAACTCAAATAGTTTTAACCAAAGAGAGAGGCACGAACTAATTTTAAATATAGTCTGTCATTTATCGTAGATTAACATAAGCATGTCATGCATTACATATTATGTTTCATTCAATTGATCAGTTAATCAAATCTGAGAATACATTTTTACTCCTCAGAATCAGTAATCTGTTTGCATATTTAGTATTGAATACACATGTTGATTTGTGTCATTTAAATGTAAATGAATTATACTTTCCAATATCATTTAGCACTTTTAAAAAAAAAAATGGCACATTCGATGAGGAACAGTTTTAGCAAAAACAATCTCTAGAAGCTGTTGTTTTGTATGTGTTTAAATGATTGATCTAGTGTCTTCCAAAGATAAAAGGTAGAACATACCAAGTAGTTAGAAAAAAGCGCTGTTTTTTTTTCTCAAAAGTACTTGGAACGTTCTCCTGGGTTATAAGCAGTGGCAGTCACCCGTTTTACTTTCGTAAGGGAACACAGAATGATGTAAACGAGGTTTTACCTAATTTATCGATTAATTGAGGTATACAATTTATTCCTTATCACAACACCAGCGATTTTATTGTGTGTAATAAGATGTCATTGTGACGTTAGGACTGTTTTTTTTTTTTAAACATGTGTTGCCTCTGTTTTAGCTCATTGGCATAATCATCTACGTTGTGCAAAGGAAAAAAGTCAGAGTTCTGTCGTTATTCTTCGGGCTGCTCACTCCCGTTGCATGTAACACTACTAGTAGCGAAGACAACAAGAGTAACCAGGTCTGTTATGTGCAAAAGTTTGTTAACTTTATTACTTTGTCAGTTCTCATTTTATAACTAAGGGCAGATCTTTAACGATCAGGCACTTACCCTAAAGATATCAATCGATAGCAAAACATGAGCGTTTATTTCGATACAGAGTTATTGGAATGGTCCCGTGTAACGCTTTGGCTGTCGGTAGCGGTTTTTGTCGAGATGACTCCCGCAGGCAAAGGGTTAAAGAGCTGCAGGACATGTTAAAGACCAGAACCGATAGGAAAAATAAGCCCCGATATTACAGACCATCACTTAATATGTAGTAAGTTATCGCAACACAGACAGCCTTAACCCATTACATCCTAAAGCTGTTTTTTTTTCTCCAGATTTGTGTATTGTTCTATGAAGCCCACATTACAACCATTTTAGTTCAAGGGCGCCTAGCTAGTCTGGCACCACCCGTGACCTGTCATAGTCAAACATATTTCATGCAAAGATGGATCAGGATGGAATTGGTTAATAATCGCATTTCTCCGGTAACGTCACTTTCTGGTTGCATTATTTTAAACATGCATTGCATGAGTCAAAGATGTTGGTCCCCCTCTTCCGTCATAGGTCACAGAGAACACCTGTATTTTACTTCGGTGCAGTTTAATATATATATATATATATATACACAAACAACACACACACACACACGCACGCACGCACGCACCCGCACCCCTCCCCATCCCATAGAAATGGTCTGCAGATGGACGTCAGCCGTAGGTTGCCAGTAATGTTGACATAGGATCATAGACTTTTTGTTTACCAAACACGCCCATTGCTTTAGTTTACTTTTGTTTTTTTAAACTAACACTTCCGGCCGGTCTACTCATGGGCGTTTTATACAGAGAGAATAGTGTATCAGGGCAGGCCGCTTGCTGTTTTCATCCCTTGGCTGCTACTGACAATACTACATGGTGTAAAAGACAAGCTGTCACGCGTCTTTTCCTATGGACGGTATGAATTGTCAGCAGCAGTCATGGTGCGTAAGTCACTGTTCGAAAGACAATTTTGAAAGATATTTTACTTTTCTGGCGGATGGGTGAAGTGAAAATATAAGCGACCCTGGACTTTCTCTACAGTAAGTGTCTTCTCTCTCTCCCTCTATCTTTCTCTACCTCTATCTCGTTTTGTTCCACTTTCTTTTGTTTTGGTTGTGTGTTATTTAATATTCTTGCTTTAGGATGATGCATTTTATTTTATTTAATAAAATGATAAATGTAACTCTTGTTACACATGTACTATTATTATTATTATTTTTGTTATTATTATCATCATAATTTGTTATCTTTGGGGATTTATAATCACATTTGCATGGATTTCCAAAAGCATGATGAAGCACTATACATGTAGCTGCTGTACTGTAGTTTCACAAACTGGGCTGCAATAGTTTTCACTTCCAAAGTCAGGCGTGGAAAAAGATGAACGGAACATGAAAGCTTAAGACTAGTATCTGATCTGCTTGGCGCCTACAGGCGCTAAGCAGATCAGATAAGAGTCTTGAGCTTTCATGTTCGATTCATCTTTACTCCTTGTAGGTAAATCTGGCAGACGCAAAGGCAGCGGAAGTGAAATTACTAGTTGTTTAGACAAGACATTCATTTAGTCATTGGTTCATAAACATCATTATGACGTAATTATTGATGACGCATTATAGTAATTTGTTTACATCCTTTTCTCGTCACGTATTATGATATTCCTTGTCTTCATTCTACATGTCAAGAGCGGGTGATAATTACGCATTACATAATATACCATGTCGTCTTAACCAGTGTTAGTTGGCGGTTTCTCTATTCTGAACACGTGATCACGCAGAAGCTATACATGTAGAAAAAAGTGAACAAAAGGAAAAGAAAAGTAAAAGATATTACAAAATTGGGTGCTTTAAAGAGTATACAGTCAAACCTATCAATTCGATATACAGTCAAACCTATCAAGGCGACCACCTGTCTAAGCAGACCAAGCAATTTATTTTTTTTCTTTCTTCCCCCCCCCCCCCCCCCCCCCCCCCCCCCATGGTTTTCCTTTTGCTGCTTAGGTGATTCTGTGCGTAAAAAAAAACATCTGCCAAAAGTGACCGCTTGTTTTTAGTCTCTTGGGTGGTCGCCTCAAGGAGGGACTGTATTATGACCCCTGGTATCAGGATAATACATGTTTGTTCAATAATTAAATCGGATGCTGGGAACAATGTCTTAATTTCGTCTTTTTGATGTCCCGTCTGTTGAGTATGTCGCAACCTTCCTTAAGCCTATTATTACCACAGCTGTACCATGTAAGTGTGAGCCTAAGTGCACAAATTGTGGTACTGTTTTCTTCGTGAATGTCCCTTCTTAAATGTTTGTACTGGTCTGTGATTTTGGACATTTGGGCTTTCAGCCGAAATGTCCAGAATCACAGACCAGGACACATTACGTAATCATAAACGATCATCACTACCCTCAAACGGGACTTTCTGTCTCCCTCTTTAAAGCAAACTACTCCATGCAGTAATTGGGTTAACAATTTGCAAATCTCCTTTATAAATGTTCTTAGTGTGTCTTTCAATAATGCTGGAATAAAGGTCTACCTTAAATTATGAAAACATGTCGAAAATGAAAGACTTTTCTGCTCCGTTGTACGTAGGAGAGTACCTTTTGTTACACAGTGGAAAAGGTAGTGAAAAACCTCTGGTGCATGTGTCCACTCGAAAGGATTGTAAAAAGAAGAGTAAAAAGTCTTAGTTGAGGCGAGACAATACTGATAACCCGTTGAATCGGCAAATTTTTCGCAAATCAAAGCGTTCCATGGAGCAGATCGCTTTAATTATAGCTAGAGTAATGAAGAGTGCCAATATCTTTGTTTTAACATCATAATTTTGACCTTTTAGACATATATTCCATGCTATTTCAGCGGAGCGAATTCGTCACTTTTTGTCAGAGCCAGTCACATTTATGTCATGGGCCCCTCTTTTGTCACGTGTACATTTATATCATGGACCCGTGTAGAGTATACAGGGTTTGTGCTTTGCATTGGCCTATGTGTCTGACAGGCTGGTTTTAACGCCGGGGACGGAATCAACTTTTACGAGATAGAGGGGGCACGCACAGCCAGCGTCATCAACCTCACCAAGACCAGCAACGTCTGCATACCCGGTCGCTGGATCTTCCGGGTGGATTCGCCCGCCATCACACTAAGTAAGCGTCCAACGCCAGTATCGGTTGTTCAGATCTCATCTGTGACAAAGAAAAACCCAACAAAAAAAAGCGACAGTTACAACACAGTTTATTAACACGTTCAGTGCCACTTGACGCAGACTGTGTTTCTGCAATCTTGGATAATTCAACCCCAAAACCCTAGCTGTTCTAGGAAGGTGGATTCGAAGTGGTGTCAGCAAGAGGCATAGGTCCTCATGAGCCCCCGCAACTGCGGGGGCTCATGAGGATCTATACCTCTTGCAGCTGGGTGGTGTTCACATTTTCTCGGCACTGAACCGGTTACATTACCGATTAATGTTGTTTTTTTTTTTCTTCCCAAAATGGTCATACATGCAAGAGAAAATTTGCTACTTGTGTTTGATTTGCCAAAGAGCAGCAACTGAAGTGACTGTGTTGTAAATGTCCTTTTTACGCGGTTTTTATTTTCTTCTTTATTTTATTTATTTTATTTTTTTCTGAATCGTCAGTCACGTTTTTAGTCTGGATCGTTTAGATCTGGATATTTTTAGATCTGCGACAAGTTGTGCCGCTTTTCGATACAGTCGCATGAATTCACAGAGGCTGTGTAGTCAGATGCATGAGTGAGCTTAGTCATGCGCTAACCGTTATAGCGGAGCACCTTGCTTAGTGGCTGGCGCAAGGCTAAGCTCACTCGTAAGAGTAGAACTGGCTTCATTTTCACCCACAATTTTCGGTACTCACCCTTGGTTAACTTCACAACTGTTACTTGGGCGCTTCCGAGATGAACAAAACAGTCCATGTTTAGTGGCTGTTAACCCGTACCGTCTGCGGGAGTACGCCCCAGATACCTGGGAGTACGCCACAAGTGCACTTCCATTCAAATGAGATGCTAAGCATCTCATTTGAATAGAAGCGCACTTGTGGCGTACTCAGGGTTGTGTCCATCAGGACCGAGTACTCTTGCAAGCGGAGCAGGCTCGCCGCTCAAAAGCCTGAATTACACATTTTGTATTTGAAGCACGCATTATGGTAAATTGCAGGTTCTAGTATTTGTGTGTCATATCGACATCTTTTTGTGTGCAGATTCTGGTAAACTCCACACTTCTCCCTCCGCTGGCAGCATGTTGGGTGGTTACGACGTGGCAATTACGGGCCCGTGTTTCGAGGCTGATGCAGGCAGCTCCGTGCAGGGTTTTATAGAAGAGACTAACACCTCCTTCCCATGCACCGGTACCGGGCTGAGTACAGTGCAGTGTGTCATGCCCACGGTCTTTGCGGTAGGTCCCGTAACTGTGTCCGTCATCGTCAACGGGCGGAAGTTGAACTACACAGGAGAATTTACTCTAGGTATGTTTTGTGAGTGTATGTGTTTAACCCCATTATACATGCATGCGTCGGTACTGTTGTCATACCCGGTGAATGCATGCACACGGAGGTTACATTAACTCATTACATTTTGAGGATGAAAATTAATTATCAATTTTTTTTTTAGACACCCAATGAGGTCTGCGTCACAGTTCTGGAGACAGGTCGACCATGATAGGACGCCAAACTGTGCTGACACCGCCCTTGAACTATCATGGTCGGTCTATGTCTTGTTGTAGCGGGTCAGAGCTTTACGGGTTAAGTGTTTCCTGTTTGTTGTGTTGTGCATTTGAGTTTGATGAAATTACTTCAAGAGAAAACGTTTGAATTGCTATTGCTAACATACGTTGATGCTTTGAGTGGAATTTCGATTTGCGAAATCACTGCTCATTGTCGTTCTGTCACTCCATTTTCCGACACTGATTGGTCAGCATCTAAAAATCTCAGGGGGTTCAATGCCCCAATGCCTACCTCCTAGAACCATTGCCGTACCTGTAATTTTTAATCAGCTAGCCAATCCGCAATTCAGTATCGCGCACGAATCTGCCTAGGTCTTTCGTCTGAACGCTTAGATCAAGGCTGTCCGGCACCTTGCATCATAAATAAACGAAAAACGCAAAGATCAAATGATGGTAGACGATAGAGAAATAAAGGAAATGTACCTTATTTCGGCATTACTCAAGCGGTGAGCACACTACGGAAGTGCTACACAAATGTGTCGCAATTCAAACTCTGAACCGAGACAGCTTGAAACTTTCCATTGTGCTCCATGTCAACACGTATGCTGTTTAGAAAGCAAAGTCTGTTGCCACTCGTGCAGTAAGAGTGAAAGCGAAATAAATATTTAAAAAATGTGTCAGATCTATGACATTTCAGTTTTTGTTGAAAAGATCGAGTCATTGTTGAATGACTGTATGAGCTCAGTACTGGTTGGCGAAAGACGTCAACAATACATGTACGTATATCCATCCAGTCGCTTGCCACGCAGTCCTGCGCTCAAAATTTAGAAGTCCTATCACTTCAACCCAGTGAGAAAAGTCCGCACCTGACTGCTACAGATTCAGAAATTTTCACTGGTTGCATAGAAGCAGCACCGCTTGTAAACGTTTGAAATTCCAGCGGCAAACATCAAGCACGTTTGCGCAACCAGGCATGGTAGCCTATGCACAAAGAGTCGCGTCCCGTGTGTATTTCCTAAAAAATTCAGTCTGACGTCATAAATATTTGGCGTATTACTCCTGACGTCAGACACACACTCGAGGCTTCAAATAGTGGGTATTCCCATAAAATGCTATAACAAAGTCCCTTTTTGGGGGGTGTTTGCCCCCCCCCCGCCCCCCTCCCCCAAGTTGTTTGATATTTTTTTGCGAATGGTTAAGACGCCTCCCCCTCCCCCACCCTCTGTTCGATTTTTCGGCCTCTGGAAGCAAGGGTTTCACTCCCCCCTCCTCCCCCCCCTCCCCCCTGCTGTTCGATTTTTCGGCCCCAGGAAGCAAGGTCTAGCGTCTACCCCCCCCCCCCCCCTTCCTGTTCCATTGTTTGTCCCCCGGAAGTCTCAAGGTCTTACGTCGTGGAAGCCTTTGGTATCAGGTTGAAGGTTCCAAACAAAAAGTTGGACACCCCCCACCCACCCCCCACCCACCCACCCACCCCCGGAGCTAACTGATCCGCCCCTGCATTGGACTACAATACTACGATGTAACCCTCGAAGTAACCCAACACAGACGATTCAATGCCTAATTGAATTATTTTTATTGCTGAAGCATGTAACAGGGGGAAAAAACCCACAAAACCGTTTATTGGGAAAATGCTATTGTACCAATACTCAGTCCAGCAGTGTGGACTGACATGAGGGACATAACTTCACAAATTGTGATAAAAGAAGTGCACGCAGTTTTCTTATGTAATTGCCTCCCCTTATAAACAAACTTGCGAGTCCCTAACGTAAAATTCTGTTGCCCCCCCCCCCCCCCCCCCTTAGCGGAGGCGCATGAGGATTTATGTCTCTTGCGGCTGGGTGGCGTTCGCCTTACCCCAACAGTTAAGGAGTTGAATCTGAGAAATGGATCCCGTGTGTAAAGCTGATTTATGTGATTTATTGCCTATTGTTTTGTGTCTTTGTTTAAGTCAACCCAGCTCAGCTGGATGCAGACGTGAAAAGGCATTCCCCCCAAAACTGGACGACTGGGAGAAAAGATCTCAGGGTGTCATGGAAACAGAACTTGTTTTCTGAAAATCAGACTGTGGAAGTAGAAGTGATGGCATACAGAGTGAGTTATAATAATAATAATCATAATAATAGTAATCATAATCGTCGTCATCATCATCATCATCATGTTCATAATAAATCACTCTTATACTGCGCCGTATCCCTTACAAAGAGGCTGAAAGCGCGACGCTGGAAAAAACATACACAATACACATTACAAAAATAAAACAAATAAAAAAGCCTTACGTACATGCATGTGCTGACGTTCAAAAATAACCTATAAACACTACCACACACACGCAATGCAAGCAACATGCATACAAAGTGCAGAGTACTGAAGAAAAAAGAAAAAAACAATCCATTATACAGCTGTGGCAGTTAACCCTCTTGTTCATGAGCCACTGGCACTGTCACAGTACCAGTGTCACATGCACAGGGTGTTAAGCAATGTTAGAGTCAGTAAGACATTGATCATTTTTAAAATGTATTTTTCAAGCAGATTTCATGCTCTTTCGGTGGCTTAGTTTATTGCAATCAAATTCTGAGAATTACTTTTGTCTCGAGTGACATTATTTTCACACGTTGTGGAAGTTTCATAAATATTTGCTGCTTGAAGGACATGATTGCTATAATTCACGGGTAGCGCTAAGCACACCACCCACTGCCCTTGGGCAATCATTTCCTGACTGAGTTCATGTCTCTTACAGAGCGACAGCAACGGTTCGAGACTGGAGGCGTTGCAGGGCTCCATCATCGCAGCCCGGAACAACGACCAGAAGGTGGACATGAAGTTACCTTCAGTCTTACCTATTGACGCCACTCTGGCCGTCGTCAGGGTGAAAGTCAGTCACTCACTTATCAACGAGTGAGTATCAATGTGCTGTAGCATGCTTGTGTTAAGCCAAACTTATCAACGAGTGAGTATCAATGTGCTGTAGCATGCTTGTGTTAACCCTTTGGCTGTCGGTGGCGATTTATGTCGTGATGATTTTTTTAGGATCATCGCAGCAAGCACCGCTACTGACAGCCAAGGGGTTAAATTTAAAGCAATATTTATGAATGCTGTCTTGACCTTTCGGGCACTTAACCCTTTTAGCCCCACTGGTGCTTTCCCCAAATTTTGGAAGTGGTACTGAACGACTATGTACTAGTTGCACAAGGTGGATTGACCATGATAATTCAAAGGTAGTGCCAGATTAGCTTGGTGCCTTTAGGCGCCAAGCTAATCTGACACTACCCTTGATTTATCATGGTCAATCAGTCTCCTGTTGTATGGTGTTGGGGCTAAATGGGTTAACCATTGCTGGCAGGATTCAGTTTAAAACATAAGAGTAAGGGTGTCTGTTGGTTGAAGGAAGCCTGCTTGTTGCATCAGACATGTCAGATGTACATTTCTGAGCGAAGTCATCTTGGCTTAGTTGTCAATGGCGTGCGGCATGCTTGCATTGGCTGGTTTGACATCACTGAGAACTTTGGGTGACCAAAACGAAACGGCATCATAGCCAGGGAATTAGACGAGATATACCCTGATTTGTTGTTGTTGTTGTTTCAGTTCATTGCAGTTGTGCAGATAGTAGGTTAAGGTGTCATTTAGGTAGAGATTGGGAGAGACTGAGGCTTCGAAACTGTACACAGAGCAGCTGGACGCATCTTGGGCAACTACCTTTTTTTAAAAAGAACAATGTCTTGAAAGACAGGTGCTGTCTCTAGAAAGTCTTCACTGGCAAAAAGTGTCACGTGTCATTAACCCCTTCCCTGCCTGCATAACGTACATTTTCGTTATCTATGTTGATTGAACGACCAAAAGCCACAACCGTCCAAAAAACCTGGACAAACAATGGTCTCAGCAAGAGATATAGATCCTCATGAGCCCCCGCAGGCGCGGGAGCTCATGAGGATTTATGCCTTTTGCGGTTAGGTCGAATTCACTTTTTCTGGGCAGTGAAGACCTTCCATTAGGTGGCTACCTCGGCTCTAAACGGACTCTGCTGCAGGGAAATGACACTCTCGCCTCACACATTTTCGGTCTGTCTCCTGTTTTCCAGTTCCTATTTATCCCACTGGTCAGACGTGTTTCCGGTGCGGTGGAGCGACCCCGCGAAGTCGGACGACTGGTGCGCTAGGTGGCTGGATCGAGAGCAGCGGCAGTCTGACCAGCTGAAGCAACAGCCGCCCTGCCCGTGCACTCTGAACCAGGCTGAAAGCGACACGGGCCGCTGGCAGAGGGACCCTCTGTGTTCCTCAGAATCAACGTCCAATTACAACTGCGTGTACAGAGGAGCCAACGCACACGAGTGCATCTTGCCAAATTACAACGGGTAGGTCTTCGCTTTTATTAAATTTTATTTTGGAGGGGGTCGAGATCATTTCTGCCAGGAATCGCCTCGATGAAAAGCGCTGCCGACAACCAGAAGGGTTAAAGTTATGCTTCGTTCAGATGCGCAGACCAGCAACACTCTTAACCCATTACATCCTGAGACTGATTTTTTATATTTTTTTTAATTTGCTGATTATAATTACGCTTACAACGAACGACTCCCAACAACGAGCGAGAGCGAAGTCACGGCAGATAAGCAGTGTGCACCAGAAATCTAGACAGCACTCCAAACATCTCCAAGAGGCATAGATCGTCACGGAGGGCTCATGAGGATCTTTGCCTCTTGGAGATGTTCGGAGCGTTGTCTATGCTTAATGGCAGAAGCTGGTTATCCTCCGTAACTTGGCTGTCGTTCGGCATGACCGTAACCTCACGATAACATTCATTTGTCCCAACAGAGAGCAGACCGTGAATCAAGTCTGTTGCTACGGCAAAAACAAGGAGCTGCTGGACGTGCGAGAGCGCGGCGGGGGCAGCACGCTAGAGAGACTCCACTACCGTTCCCGCGGCAACCAGATCATTCCCTGGTTCTCCTACATGGCCGAAGACGTGGCGCCGTTCCTCCATTGCTGCGAATACTCCTCTGATAACAAGAGAAACGGGCTCTGTGACAGCTTCCAGCTGATGCGGGCGCCTGTGTCTTGCCAGGGGTACAACCCTCCAGCAGCTGGTACGTTGAATTCACGGTGCTCAGGGCCGATGTTGTCTTTTTTGTTTTTTGTAGTTGGCCCGTGCAATGGGTGTTCTGGCTGGCATGACCTGACACAAAAAGGATTTAAAATTCACTTCAAAGTTTCGGTTTCGGTGAAAATTTCAATGGTCATGTGAACCTATTTTCTAAATTTTAGAGGTGTCACCTTACGATTGTGCACCAGTTGCAGGAGATGGCTCGACCATGATAATTCAAGGGTAGTGCCCGATTAGCTTGGCGCCGTCAGGCGCCAAGCTTATCAGGGACTACCCTAGAATTATCATGGTCGAGCCATCTCCCACGTTGGTGCGTTGGGGCTGAATGGGTTGAATCTTATTTCGGTCTGACACGGGAGTCTTTGTTTTCCACAGCGCAAGCGGCAGGGGACCCCCATCTCGTGACTCTGGACGGACTGAACTACACGTTCAACGGGGAGGGAGACTTTGTCCTGATACAGGATCAGGCGGACCCCAGCTTGGCCAGGGTCAAGGTGCACGTCCACGCCAGTAGGGCCATAGATATAGATGGTGAGCATTGGACTTTTGTCAGTCTTTGACCTTTGAAAGCCTGCTCAGTACTGTTGACAGGAGTACTCCCCGGATGCACGCACTCGGGGAGTACACTCCTGTTCGAATGAGATGCTCCAGCATCTTATTTGAAGAGAAGTGTGTTTGTGGCGTGCTCCTCGAGTGAGTCTGACCTGGAAAATGCGCCCGCAAGCAGTAGGGGTGGTATCTGCACAGATGTTAGTCAATGGGGGCGGGGGGTTGGGGGTGGGTGGGGGGGGGTGGGGTGAAGAGACTCTTCCCCTAGGTGTAGATTTCATCATCTCCTCATGCTGTTTCTGTTCATGACGATCTGTGCCTCCTGATGATTTAGAAAGACAGCAGAACCTGTTGTGAGCGACCACCTTTATGAGATATCGCCTGTCATTAAGGACCGTCATTTAGGTGGTTGCTGCTGTGGCCACCTAAATGATGGTCTTTAATGACAGATGACACGTCTTGTAGCCATTTCAACACTTATCTTGAGAGAGCACCTGCCTTTTAAGGCAGCACCTCCACCAGAAATGCCACTGACAGGCAAAGGGTTAAAATGCTTTAGGCCTTGTGATTGTGGAAAGGCTTAACCATTTTCATCATGCCCACAGTTGCTTAAAATAAAATTGACTTGTACTATGATAGTTCAGGGGTGGTTCCAGAATAGCTTGGCGCCTGAGGCGCCAAGCTATTCTGGCACCACCCTTGAACTAAAATGGTTGCTCTATCTTGTAATCGCCTTCATAGGACAATAAGCAAATTTAAAAAAAAAAAAGTCAGCCTCAGGATGAGTTAACCCTTATCATTCGGAATACACCAGTGTGTGAAATAAGTTTGACTAACATAGTTCAAGGGTAGTGCCAGAATAGCTTGGCGCCACTAGGCGCCAAGCTATTCTGGCACCACCCTTGAACTAAAGCCATTGGTCTATATCCTTACCTGTAAGTATTATAATGTAGCTTGCATAATTATGGCAGTGTACAAATTTGAAGCTTTTAGCCTTTTTATGATATGGGCTAATGTAGTTTTTGACTTGTTCTTGTGCAGACGTTGTTCAGAACGCGACTGTATTCACGGCAGTGGCCATGCAGGTTGCAAACGAGACAGCAGCAGTGGAGATCAGACTGCACGCAACGGAAGTGGCCATGTTGCTGATAGATCAGCAGGAAGTAGATATCACCTCGTGGCCACATGAAGTGACGGGTACGTTTGTGTGTCTGTTTAGTTGGCTGGTTGTTTGTTTGTTTGTTGTTGTTTTTTTTTTTTTTTTTTTTTTTTTGGGTGGTTGGTTTTCGGTTGGTCGGCTAGCAGGTAAACAAGTGCTGAGCTGCAGCTCTGGGGCATTGTTGTTGAAAGAAACGGCAGGAACTTCGATGTATACTTATCAGTGAATGAATCTTCAATCCGCCAGAAAGTGCGTAGGTCAACGTCGCCTGTTCTGTTATTTTTCTATAATTTGCACGCTTTTTCAGTAGATGTAAATGTTTGTACATAGTAGTAATTCATTCTCTGCCGAGAAAAAGTCAACACGATCCAGCTAAAAGATTGGGCTCATGAGGAATTAGGCCTCTTGCTGACACCACTTTGAATCCATGCCCCTGCTGGGGCATTTTGGCCAGGAATTCACTTAGGTATCTGCGTTAACACTTAAACTCCCAGAACTATTTGTATTGATTGGAAGCCATTTAGTTCTCGGAGTTTAAACCGTCGGCCAGCCTGTATAAATGCACGCGCAGTTCAGATGAGTCATTTGAATTCTAGCCGTCGGCGTGAAAGCAAAGCGCTGCCTGTTCTATATCTAAACCGAAGTTTCATCTTCGGAAACCGACCCTTTAAGAGTTAACTTGCAGTGAGGGGCTTCATGTGTCCTAATCACCACTGTTAGAGTGCCGATCTATACCTATTATCGACTGTGTTCGTGTATTTCCAAAAGGTATCACAATCTATCGAAACCAGACGAGTAATGGGACGGTGGAGTTCACTGTTGTCATGGAGACGGTGGGCATCTCGGTATTGGTGTCGGCTGATGCGGATCTCCTCAACATCATGGTGCTGGTCGGGTCCTCAGACTTGAAAGGTGAGCAAGAGTGCGGACAGGCGTCGAGCCGCTGCCTCCCCCTCCCCTCCCCCCCCCCCCCTCCCCCAACAACAACCTCTTGTGTTCATCGTTTGCTCTCATCCTAGGCTTGTTTAACACCTCCTCTATCGAGAAAATCTGAATGCGACCCATCTGAAAGAGACAGATTCTCACGAGCCCTGCAACTGCAGGGGCTAATGAAGATCTATGCCTCTTGCTGACACCACATTGTGTCCATGTTCCTTGGAGGGCTCTTGTTCCGTGGCATTGAATTTAGCGTCTGTTCATCGGTTCACGTAGTCTTTGGACGACAACTTCAAAATTCGGAATTTCAACCCCTTCAACTGTCGAGAAAAAAGTGAGCATGGTCCGACTGCAAGAGACATAGAACCTCATGAGCCCCTGCGACTGCGGGGGCTCATGAGGATCTATGCCGCATGCTGTGACCAGTATGTATCCATGTTTCTTGGATGGTTTTGTACTTTGATCGTTGAATGAACAAAGATTTCAGAAACGAAAATGTGCGTACAGTGGCAGGGAATGGTTTAACGTGAAGAGCCAGTATGATAATTATTGTATTGTGTGCAGGCAGTGTGATCAGGCCACCGTATCGTTTTGTTCTGTGGTGTTGGTTGCAGGACGGATGACCACTGTGTGGTTGGATGATGATGGACAATGTGTTTCAGGTAACCTGACGGGTCTGCTGGGCAACTACAACGGCGTCAAGGAGGACGATCTCAGGTCACGTGATGGACAGATCTTGCCCGCCAACTCCACCATGCGAGAAGTTCACTACGGCTTCGGCATGACCTGTAGGTGTATAGGACCGTTGTTGTTGTTGTTGTTGTTGATGGTGTTGTTGTTGTGTAATTTAAATTTGCCATGTAAATTTACTGCGGTTTACCTGTTATATTGACGCAGTGGATGGGAAGGGGTGGGGGGGGGGGGGGCTGTCAGGCGGTGCGTATTGACGGTACTGGTCAATAAAATCAACTAATTAATCCAATTAGCCCCGACACTGCAGCAGGAGATGAATCGACCATGATAAGTTATGGGTAGTGCCAGATTAGCTTGGCGCCCTCAGGGTGTCGTTATATAGACGCTTTACCCAATTGTGTGAATCAGCTCAAAGCTGCGCACACTGAACCCAGCACGCACGCTCACGTGAAACACACATGCATTTACTCTGAAGACAAATGCAGTACAAGGCAAACACAGGACATGCACGTGCTGCGAAGGGTCAGCTCAGCTATTGAGGTTTCGGAAATTTTGACCGCTTGTATTTGAAATATATAAACTGGCCTGAAACCGGTATCAAAGAGGTGGGGGAGGAAGAGCCGGAGTACCTCAATTACGAACCCCCGACGGTCCACCCAGATAGAACGGTGACGCTTACTAGAGGAGGAAATTGCTACGCCCGAACCGGGTATCGAACCTCGCACCTTTAGCATTGGTGGCAGACGCTTTACCACTGCGCCACGGACCTCTCCGTGCCTCGTCTGTGCTCACCCGTTCAGCTGCCACTGAACGGGTTAATCAATCAGTCTGACACAGAATATTGATGTATTTCTTTCTTTTTCATTCTGTCAGGGTTTGTCAATGCCACTGAGACCTTGTTGTACCACAGCGACACTACCTTTAGCGATGCTGAGCAACCAGTCGCACAGAGTGCCAATGATCCAGTCTTCATCGACGAACTGCAAGGAAGTTCCAGGTATACATCTTAACACTTTGGATGTCGGTAGCGCTTTTTGTCGTGGTGATTCCTGCAGGAAACACGACGACAAAAAGCGCTACTGACAGCCGAAGAGTTAATTAGTGCCTGCCACAAGTACAATCTTTCAGGCAGAACCTACCAAGAGACGTAATGCATTAGCATTGGCTCACGTCGATTGTCGTTCCACGATCATCTTCGGCGTGAGTGTGCGAAACGCCTTAGAACTTCGGGCAACATTTGCTCTTATATTTATATGATGTATATCTGTCATGGCAGTAATGCCGATTGGATGTGACTAGTTTGTGATTAGTTATGCTCGCCTCGTGTTCACTGATACAGAGGTGAAAGCGTTTTAGAATATCATTGATGACTTGATCCAGACCAAAAAAGTGACACCCAACCGTGTAAAATGTGGAGAAGAACCTAACGGAGAATTATAAGAAACACGCTTATAAAAGACAGTTACAAATTACTAAAATAAATTGTTTTTAACTGACTTTTCTAAGCGTGTTTCTTTCTCCGTTGGGGTATTCTCATTGATGACCTGTTTGACGTGTGTGTGTGTGTGTGTGTGTGTGTGTGATCATGTATGCGCATGTGTGTGATCATGTACGCGCATGTACTCACCAACGTTTTCGTGACTGAATTGTTTAGTTTTGCTGTTCTATCTTGTTAATATTTGTCTGTACAATTATTGTTCACGTACTGTGTATGTATTCCAGTGATTGTAAATCGTCTAAAGCTCCGTGTGGAGGTTAGGCGCTATATTATATCCAGCATTCGTTATTACAATTATTATACGCATCTATCCTGGTATACTGACGAGCAAAAGAAATAATAATAATAATAATAATAAAATAATAATAATAATATAATAATAATAATACCGTTATTATATAAGCGCTTTTTCTCAATTTTTGGGCGAATCGACTCAAAGCGCCGCGAACTGAAACCCAACACGCACACTCACGTAACAGACACAGATTTACACCATTTAAGACAACCACAGTACAAGACAGACGAAGGGCCAGTTCAGCTACTCAAGTTACAGAGATTTTTGATCACTTGTATTTGAAATTTGTAAAGTGGCCTGAAACCGGTACCAAAGTGTGGGGGGTGGGGTGGTGGGTGGGGGGTGGAAGAACCGGAGTACCTGGAGAAAGAACCCCCGACTTTAGTGCTTCCGATAGCCGATGATTCCAGAAATGTCGCATTTCCTTTGCTTGTCAGTACACATCTGACATTCTCTGTGCACTTGAGTTGTTGTGGGTTTTTTTTTTTTTGCTTTTTAGAAAGTACAATTTCCAATTAAATATTTCAATTTTTTTCAAAGCAACAATTTCCATTTTACTGCAGGAACAACAGTGAGATGTGTGGGGGCAATTTGCAGTGCCTCTTTGACCTACAGCTGACCAACAATCCGTCCATTGCCGTGTCCACCAAGAAGTTCAACGACCGCTTTCAGGAAGTCGTGAAAGACACTGCACCTGGTGAGTAGATGAAGGCATTTAGGGCCATGTGACGACGAGCAGTTAGCCCTTGGGCTGTTGGTGGCGCGTTTTGTCGAGGTGATTCCGGCAGGAATCACCTCGACAAAACGCGCCACCGACAGCCGAAGGGTTAAGAAATAACTCCGAATCAACGCAGTAACGACATACGTGTTAACCATTTTGCTGCCAGTAATCACGTACTACGCGTCTGAAACCACACTGACCGACATTCGCGTGAAAAAAAACACAGATGTAAATGGTAGCAAAAGTTAGCATAAAAAACGCAGGACTAACAAGAGACACGAACCCTCATGAGTGTTTATGTCTCTTGCAACTGGGTGGTGTTCGTCTTGCCCCAGCAGAGACGGAGTTAAAAGTAAGGGGGCAGATGCAGGGTTCTTAACTCATTTTACTTTGTTACACCGGGTTTTGGGACGTTAATAAAATAACACCCGAAAAAATAATAAGCAAAATTAGGAATAATTGCATTGCATTGCATTGCATTACATTGCATTGCATTGCATTGCATTACATTACATTACATTACATTACATTACATTACATTAAGTTCCATTACATTGCGTGCATTACATATTGTTGCAGTACATTGCCTCGCATGGCATTACGTTACGTTATGTCACGTTACATTAAAAACATTAACAATAATAACCTCATTAGAAATAATTACATTGGATTGCATTACATTGCTTTGCATTACATTACATTTTATTTATTGCATAATTACGTTCATTACATTGCACTGCATTTAATTGCATAAAGTTCCATTACATTACGTGCATTACATTACATTAACCCTTATCATTCGGAATACACCAGTGTGTGAAATAAATTTGACTAAAATAGTTCAAGGGTAGTGCCAGAATAGCTTGGCGCCTCTAGGCGCCAAGCTATTCTGGCACTACCCTTGAACTAAAGCCATAGGTCTATATCCTTATCTGTAATTACTATAATGTAGCTTGCATATGGTAGTGTTCAAATTTGAAGCTTTTAGCCTCAGTATGATATGGGTTAAGTTCCATTACATTATGTGCAGTACATTATGTTACATTACATTACCTGTGTGTGTACATTGTACATTTTATACATGTTTTGTGCAGTTGTACGCTGTCCATTTGTGGACCACATCGCCAACGGTAGCCGGCAGTTGGAGGGACAGGCAGTGGGGAACAAGGCGATCTTTGGCTGTGAGGACAACTTTGACGCAAACGGCACTACAACTCTGGTCTGTCTGTCGAACGGCACGTGGAGCGGACCGGTACCTGACTGTGTGCAAAGTAAGGAAAGGATTTACCTGCTTATATTGGTTTGCTATTATTACTGGTGTTGTTTTAGATCAAACTATACTGACGAGCAACAGAAATGCTACAGTTTTGGAATCATCGAAAACACTAACACGTTAGTGTTTCCGATGATTCCAGAAATGTCGCATTTCTTTTGCTCGTCAGCACAGCTTATCTTCGCAAAAAGCCGAGGGAGACAATATAAACGAATAAAAGGAAGGTAATTTTAGTGTTAAACTTGCGGAAAATAATAAATTCATCGTGACAGCTCACGGGCAGTGCCTGATTTCTAGTATTTGTCCAGCAAAAAATGATCGTGCTATAGAAATCGTACTGTAAGAATCGTGGAACGTGTAACAGAACGAGGTATTCGTGTGTTTAGAAAGTGTGTGACAATGTTTCAATTATCACAAAGCATATGGGCACTGTTTGGAATGTAAACATGCTTTGTGACAAACTGTTTGGTTGTTACAAACCCCCTGGAGTCTCCACAAGATTTGTACCAACAGACTATTTCCTAGACGAAATCAGAAGTAGGTCAAAATTGCAAATGTTTTGACGGAAACAGTGGACTGAAAGCCAGAACAAATATGCGCTATGACATGTTTATCCACGTTTTTAACCCATTACATCCTGAGGCTGTTTTTTTTTTTTTTAAATTTGCATATTGGGGGTCGGGGGTTCTTTCTCCGGGTACTCCGGCTCTTCCTCCCCCTCCACTTTGGTATCAGCTTCAGCCCACTTAATCAAATTTCAAATACAAACGATTTTGAATTTCCAAAAACTTCAGTAGCTCGCTTGAGCTTGCCCTTAGCACCACGTGAATGTTCTGTGTTTATGTACAGTGTGTGAGTGAATGCGCGTGATTCACGTGAGCGTGCTTGTTGGGTTCAGTTCGCAGCGGCGCTTTGAGCCGATTTTCAATTGGGATAAAGCGCCTATTTAATGCGCTTATTATTATTATTATTATTATATTGTCCTATAAAGGCTACATTTCAGATTATAGGATAGATCAACCATTTAGTTCAAGGGTGGTGCCACCTCAGGCGCCAAGCTGTTCTGGCACCACCCTTGAACTACCATTGTCAAATTTATTTCTGGCAATAGTGTATCAGGATAAAAAGGGTTAATCCACCGTTTTTGTCAAAACACTGCAATTTTGACCTACTTATGATTTCCGAACAACGGTTGTTTGTTTGTTTTTTGTCACACAGTTCGCATGAGCCTGAGCTGTTTTAGGGAGTTCCCACGGGCATTGTCACAAGGAAATCTTTTGTCACAAAGCATGTGGACACCCCAGGGAATTTCCACAAGCTTTGTAACAACTGTGATGTTGCCACAATTTTCGTTGCAAATGTCGTGGTGACATTACGACTCAACACAATCAGTCAGTTGGTCGAGCAAGTAAGCAAGCAGGCAAACAAACATGGAAACAATCAATCAGTCGGTCAGTCAGTCAGTCAGTCAAGAAGTCCGTCAGGCAGTAAGTCAATCAATCAGTCTTTTTTCATTTGCAGAGGTGCCAATAGGCCCAAATACAAAGTCGATACCTGCAGTGTATTACGCCGTCGGAGGAGGTTTGGGGGGCTTCGTATTTTTGGTGATGCTTGTGTTCCTGGCCAAATACCTCGCTACCAAGTATGCACGGAAAAACATCAACAAGCAAGACGATTCATTGTAAGTGTACATCAGATAGCCCCGTGCGGGGAGTACGCCTCAAGTACACTTCTGTTCAAATAAGATGCTATGCATCTCATTTAAAGAGAAGTGTACTTCTTGGTACCGGTACCACCGATTGGATCTGCCTGGGGAGTACTCCCGCAAACGGTACGGGTAAGGCATGAAGGCAAAGAGCTGCACCTTGTTGTGTAGAGAGAGGGGTGGGGAGTTGGGTGGGGAGGGTGGAAGGGCCGAAATCGGTGGGTGTCCGGTTTGTAGTGTTCTGTTTGTACACCTGGCCGTTGCAAACTGCTCCCCACCGGAAGGCAATTCCACCTTCTCCTATCAATAGCCTGTGCTTCACAGGGCTTGAAATCGTCACTGTGACAGGTGACAGGTCTTTCTCTTGACAGGTCTTTCTCGTTGTCATCTACAGCCAGTTGCAGGAGTGACCTTTAGTCCTGCCCCAACCACTAAGCAAGGTGCTCCGCTACAGCGGAGCACCTTGCTTAGTGGCTGGGGCAGGACTAAGCTCACTCATGCAACTAACCCCTGGTCCATTATTAACTCATTCAAGGAATTTCGCATCAATATCTGCGAACTTGTCAACACTTCCGCAGCTACTGATGCGAGGCGCCTTGAATGAGTTACGTAACCCCCGTCCCATCATTTCTCCTTGATTTCCGTGCTTGGCCAATAGACGATCGGAAATCAGAAGTAGGTCAAAATTGCGCGTGTTTTGAGGAAAACAGTGGATTAAAAGCCCAGACAAACATGCGATGTTCTGGCTTATAATCCACTGTTTTCGTGCAATTTTGACCTACTTCTGAAATCGTATATTAGATCTAACGTTCGTCCATGTCGGTATATTTGTGACCAATCATTCTTTGGTAATCTGATCGACAATATTCCATTGCTGTCTGTGGTTGGATAGAGTTATAATTATGGTGTTACTATTTTATGTCTGATATTATTCCTCATGCTTTTAACCACACGGGTTGTCTCGCTTGCTTCGTTACAGTTAAGCGAGGGAATTGGAAAAAAAAAAACGGTGTGACTTTATTTTTACCTGTAATCGTTGATACTAATCACTTTTCACTGGTCATATCTGTAATTCACAAGTCAATGTTCACCACAGCCGCGTAACGAGCATGAATTTCAAAATAAATCCAGACCAAAAAGGTGACTGCAAAGCGTGTAAAATGCAAAAAAAAGGTACCCAAACGGAGAAAGAAACACGCTTAGAAAAGACAGTTACAACACAATTTATTAATATTTCGGGTAAATACCCTTTTTCAAAATAGACAAACAAACAAATAGAGAGATCAGTCGCTACTTATCTTCATTTCAATCGCAGAAGGAAGACATTCCTTCTGCGAATGAAATGAAGATAAGCAGCGACTGATCTCTCTATTTGTTTGTTTGTCTATTTTGAAAAAGGGTATTTACCCGAATAAATTGTGTTGGTGTTGTCTTTTCTAAGCGTGTTTCTTTCTCCGTTGGGTACTTATGAGCATGAATTTGTTTAAATGGAATTTCAACGTGTGCATTACCGACATTTGTTTTCAGGGGCGAAACCGATGGAGAGCACATCGAGTTACCGGTCTTGTTCCAGCCGTCCGACATTCCAAACCCTGTGTTCGACAACCCACGATTCTTAGACAGGTACATTATCTCATTACATCCTGAGGATGATTTTTTTTAATTATTATTATTTTTTAGTTAGATATCCTTCGAGGTTTGTGTCACAGCTCTAGAAACAGATCGACCATGATAGTTCAAGGATAGTGTCGGAATGGCTTGGCGTCTACAGGAGCCAAGCTATTCTGACACCAATCTTGAACTATCATGATCGATCCACATCCTGTCGTAGCGTGTCATGGCTTTATGGGTTATAGAGTGAGCTGACACATAGGCTGGGTAGAGGAATGCGTGTTCAGTTCAGTTTGGTCAAGATAGAATCTCTGCGCTCTGGAAGGCCCATGCGCGCTCCACACCACCCATCAGAAGTCACCCCAGAATTTCTTTCGATATCGTACCAAGGTTGGTCTGGTTTGCTAAGGATCTTTCATGTCCTTTGAATTCTGCCCAACGCGCGCTGCCTTCCTCCACACCTGTGCTCAGGAGGCGTTCGAGTGTGTGGTGCCCTTTATTATTGGCTCTGTTCCTGGAAATGCTTTCTCAGGTTTCTTACCACGTCTGATCTGACCATCCGTAGCCCCTGTGTGATTTCAGCCTTGCCAGCGAGGGTGTCCGCTCGATCATTACCCTGAACGCCAGCATGTCCTTGGCAGTAGACTCACAAAAGTCGTAGAAGTTGTAATTTAGTCTTTGCCTAGTGCCAGTCTGGGCTTCCCAATCCTGCATCAATTTTTTTTTTCAGCAGGCTTTTTGAGTCTGTGAGGATGATGGAATGACTGATTCATCTGTCATCCAGCGTAGCAATCCATTTCAGAACGCGAGTCAACGCCTCCACCTCCATTGTTAGTCGTGAAGTCTTGGTTTTGTAGGCCGCACTGTCTTCGTATATAATGTTGCCTATTTGTTTGACTGTGAAGCCCCAGTCTGACTGACAATTGCTTGGGAAAGGTCAACCCTTTCTGCTCAAGTCAGTTTGCAAATTTAAACGTCATTATGCAGACATTGAAATCAGCTGATGCACATGGATCAGCCATGATTGTTCAGTGCCAGATTAGCTTGGCGCTCTCCAAGGCGCTGAAGGATCTTTAGTTGTTCGAACGATGAACGATTTTATTGCTTATAATTAGTAATTAACGTTAAACAGTTCGAAAATGCTACTAAATGTTTCAGATACACCGATTTTTGCTGTTAACTCATTCAGCCTGACGCACGTATTTCCTAAATTTTGAGGGCGTCATCCAACGACTATGCACCTGTTGCAGGAGATCGATTGACCATGATAATTAAAGGGTAGTGCCAGATTGGCTTGGCGCTGACAGGCGCCACTAATCTAGCACTACCCTTGAATTACATGGTCGACCCATCTCCTGCAACAGGTGCATAGTCGTTGGATGACAAATCGTACGTCAGGGCTGAATGGGTTATTACTTATACCTAAATATTCTGTCAAGCATTCAAGCATGCAAACAACCAAGCAATCAAGTAGTCAGTCAGTCAGTCAATTAATCAGTTTTCTTTGTTGCAGCTTGCAGAAACTGAAGCCAGAAGGTGGGAAATTCCACATACCCAGGCCACGATTTGTGGATCCAAACATTTTCGAGGAATATTTCTGACACCGCCCTCAAAGGAAGGCATCAGGGATGCTTGGCTGGTTTCTTGTTTTCTTCTTTCTTTCCTCTGTTCACCGGATGCCCAGACAGACGGATCACGAAAGAAGATTCAGGCCTACACCGTGGGGTCAGCCTGGGCTGTAGACTACACACCATAGATGAGGCAATCTAGGATGTATTCATTTTGCAGCTCGAAAAAAATGACCAACGGAGGTCTCTGCAACTGACGTCAACGATTTTGAGGCTACGCTAGGGGGCCTCTAAAATACCCACAGATTTGACCATGTTCCGAAACGCTATGTATCGTCCAGAAATGCCCGGGCGTTCTTCCGACAGCCATGAGCACAATGAGCTGAACAGATAGATTCTAGACATGACAAGAAGGTAGTACGAGGACCGCACGCGGTGTTTGGGAACAGGCGACAGATGGCAGAAGGTGGGCCACAGTGGAAAGCAGCCCCAGGTTGTTCTGTAACCGTGACGTATATCAGTCTTCTGCTTCGGCAGCAGTCGGGAAGCCAGAGCTTTAACCCTTTGTGTGTTGGTAGCGGTTTTAAAACCGCTACCGACACCCAAAGGGTTACAGTCTTAAGTGTCCCATTCCATCGAATTCTAAGAACGCGTAGCGTGAAGCGCACATCTGTGGGACAGAATTCTCTGAGAGTCGTCAAGTAAATGCGTGACTCTTACTGCCAATGCGTGCGCTGGTCTGCAGTTTTGGACCTCACAGCTTAACTCATTGGAGACTGCCGCCTCCGGATACACGGCACAAGCCGCGTATCCGGAGTCGGCACGTCTCCAATGAGTTAAGGCCATCGCGTTAAACCCTTCACTGCCAGTGGACGCAGGTCGTGTTTTTGAAATCATTTTAAACGCAACGTCAAAGATCCCCAGCCCTCAAAGGAACGTAGACGCAAAGAGATCTCAGAAGGAGGCATACATCGCCATGACCCCCGCAGCTGCGAGGACTCATGATCTATATCGCTTGCTGTTGGGTGGCATTTTTTTTTTCTCGGCAGTGAACGGGTTAATTACGACATCGAGACCAAAAAGGTGACTGCCAAGCGTGTAAAGAGCAAAGAAAAGCCCAGCATAGAAAGAAACGCGCTTAGAAAGGACAGTTATGACACAATGTATTTGTGTTGCATTTGTCCTTTCCAAACGGGTTTCTGCCTTTCTTTTTTCTTGCATTACATGTATTATA
Source organism: Semisulcospira habei (assembly GCA_036245525.1). NCBI lineage: Eukaryota > Metazoa > Mollusca > Gastropoda > Semisulcospiridae > Semisulcospira > Semisulcospira habei. The sequence continues at coordinate 205,609,550 of BTPG01000004.1, read as the reverse complement.
TCTGCGTTGTGAATGCAACAGGGAAAAAAACATAAGTTCAAAATCACAGACCAACACACGAATTGTCTCTCCCATACTGACGAGCAAAAGAAATGTGACATTTTTTAAAGTGTTTCCGATGATTTCAAAATTGGCGCATTTCTTTTGCTCGTAAGTATATAATGTGGACTTAAAACAAGTCCGCAGAGGAAAACAGAATCGGACGCGCATGGAGTAATCACTTCCCAGCCGTAAAGCCTCCCGACATCACATCTTTTTCACCAGGTTTTTGTTATGTTCCTGCACAACTTGGAGTTTAATTAAGACTTTCTCGAACGCTAAAGACGAAGGGAAAATAAAACAGAGTGAAGTGTGGTGGTGTTTTCACACAATTGTTTATAAAAAAAACGTTGACCCATATTCTACGTAGATGTGTGTGCAAACACGTGCTAAACGCCTGTTTAAATAATGGTGTTATGAGAACATGTTTCACTCTCTTCGAGTAGGATTTGGGGCTTCGATGCAACAGTCGAACATTGATAGCCGAATGCATCTCTGAACAAAAGCTGCATAATGTGCCTTCTTTTAACACGTGATATCTTAATGTCACGTTGATATGTGATGTCGTCTTCATATATCTTAGTAACAAGTGCGCTGGTCCGTGAATCTGAACATTACGGCTTGAAACCGTAAGGTATAACATTACAGACCAGCACACCACAGTGATGGAATGACGTCCTATTTTACATTTATGAGTCTTTGAAAACTGCATTGCCAACATTGACTGTGACTTTACCGGTGGATTTTTATGGGTGTGAAATTTGTGCCGGACGGATCACAAACGTGCGGTGTCGTTCGTGTGCTGGCCTGTAATTTTGGACCTTACGGTTGAACCGTCCAAAATCACAGACCAGCACTCATTAATTATGCATCATTAATAATGTATCATTCAGCAGCGTCAGACTTTGATTCAGTGGGCGAAAGTGGTGCTTTAATTTTTCCAGGTTAGGACAACAGAGACCTAACAGTGTTTTAAGTGGTGGATATGCTATTCTTGGCGGAATGTGTTTTTCTGATGCCTTTCATGGCTTCAAAGCATCAAGTGTTGACGTGTTAGAAAGTATGGAACTTGACACGTGGTGGATAATACTTGACGGATTTGTGTTACAATACTGATGCCTTTCAGGGCTTCTTAGCATTGGTGTGTTACGAAGTCTGGAACTTTATTGTTAGGAGCATAACTGAATACGTCATTACCAGAACTTGATCACAGGAGCTTTCAACATCACTGTGCATAACTTTGTGAACAAACAGCTCTGACGTGTTTTCAAGTCTGAAACTTGACTTAATTATGAAGCAGATAACACGTCTTTGCTAGTTCTTTCCCTTGCATAACTTTGTGAACAAACAGCTTTGGCATGCTGGCAAATTGCAAGACTTGACGTAATTTGGGGGCAGAGAACACGTCATTACTTTTGCATTGCAGCATCGCATGAACAACTATTTCTGAAGCTCTCCAAAGTCAAAGATTTTTGTGTATGAACAAACTGTTTGTTATAAAAGTCTAAATGTAGACATTTGTGGTTAAACGCATCTTGTTTCACTATATGTGAACAACGCAGTATCTATGTGCAAAGTACATAAATAACAAACCAAAGACCATGTGTGGTCTTGGAACAAACCCTGACGTGTTATAAATGATCGTTACATGCAAACTACATATATTGCAGACTAAGGACCATGATTGTGTGGTCTTCGAGCAAACTCTGATATATGTTACAAACGATGGCTACATGACGTACATTTTGTGGCAATTTTCAGCACGTCTTGAGTACATCGGGACTGCTTTGTGCAGACTGAAAAAGTACCTTCCCAAGTGCTTTCGATCAAAGACAGCGGGATGCTTCTGTTTTATTATCAGTTCATGGTGACATGTTCGCTTGCAAGTGCTCAATGGTTAATCAGTTGAAAGCGTTTTTACCTCAAGCCCGAACACTCCTGCAAGCACTCGCTGTTGTTATACGACACACCCGAACATCCCAGATACCATTCACCCTATCCAGTAAGCAAAGGGTTCCAAAATGACCGACGTCGGCCGCAGTGGGCCCGCGCACGGCTGTGCGCGGGCACACTCCGGCTGACGTCGGCTCAAGGATCTTTTGCTTATTTAGGACATGAGAGTGAATGACGTGGCGTGATTCGTGTCATTTTGAGCTCTTTTCGCATTGTGGAATTTGTCATTTGCAAAGGAATTTAAAAAGAAAACCGTGAAATTATTACATGTATTAGCGGGAGTGTTATTGACGTGAAGTATGACTGCTTTCAATCGATTCACCGTTAAGCGTTTGTGTTTCGTTCTACTCAGATATCATTTCATGTAGTCTCATTTCAGACAGGTTGTCAAGTGTGTGTGTTGGTTTGAAAGTATATCTCTGTGTTTGTGTGACGTTGGACACTTTTTTAAAAATGTGATTGTTTAACCCTTCTAGCCACACGGGTGCATTTCCCAAATTTTGGAAGTGTTACTTAACGACTATGTACCAGTTGCAGGAGGTGGATTGACCATGATATTTCATGGGTAGTGCCAGATTAGCTTGGCGCCTGAAGGTGCCAAGCTAATCTGGCACTATCCTTGAATTATCATGGTCAATCAATCTCCTGCTGTAGGGCGTTGGGGCTAAAAGGGTTAAGGTGTGGCAAGAGATGATGATAGTGAAGAGAGAGAGAGAGAAGAAATGAAACTTTGGAGAGAGAGAGAGAGAGAGGGTTGTGTGTGTTTATGTGTGAGAGAGAGAGAGAAGATATGAAACTTGAGAGAGAGGGGTGGGGGGTGTGTGTTTACGAGAGAGAGAGATGAAATGAAACTTTAGAGAGAGGGGGTTGTGTGTGTTTATGAGAGAGAGAGAGAGAGAGATGAAACGAAACGAGAAAGAGAGAGAGAGAGTGTGTGTAGGGAGTAGGGGGGGGGGGGGGGGAGCTTGTGAGTGTAGAGATCATTTTGCATAACTTTGGTGCCTTCGTTCATTTTCCCCAGAGTATCGAATGCGTTTTAGATGGTCGAGTGTGTTATGTCTTATTGTTACACTTGGTACTGTACTGTACAAACTGTATGGTACAGTACTGTATTACCGCTACTACTGTACTGTAAATCACAAAATACATTTCCTTAGAACAAACCGTTTGTTTTGTTGACGTGCTCTCTTGGCGTATCTAAAAAAGTAAGAACATACATGCAAGCATTGCGCACTTGCACAGTCATGTATGTCATTGTTGTTTGCATATTTTGTGCATGTATGCCATGTGCAGTGTCACGAACTTAGATTAGCCCTTATCATTCGGAATACACCAGTGTGTAAAATAAGTGTGACTAAAATAGTTCAAGGGTAGTGTCAGAATAGCTTGGCGCCTAGAATTCTGGCACCACCCTTGAACTAAAGTCATTGGTCTATATCTTTATCCGTAAGTACTATAATGTAGCTTGCGTATGGCAGTGTACAAATTTGAAGCTTTTATCCTCAGTGTGATATGGGTTAGTAGAAATGCCATGAACAACTGAAGCATGATACTGGTGCCCTGGTGTCAGTCGTAACCCGCCTTTGGCTGTCGGTAGCATTTTTGCCGCGATGATTCCGGCAGGATTTATCGCAGCAAAAACCACTACCGACAGCCACATGGTTAAAATGGAGCGCCCCGTTAACAGGACACTGAACTTCGCTATTGATAAGACCTCTAGGGCTTTTTCACTTCTGCAACGGTTAGCTCTCAGGATGCTGTTAGAAAAGAGCCACCACTCTTTCTTTGACGAAAGAGTCGATGGCCCTGTTCTGACAGGGTGAGCTCTCAGCTTCAGCGCTAATCGCTAGGGAGGTGGGTTACTCATGATAACTCGACGCTAGTGCCTGAGGGGTAGTGCCTAATTAACTTGGTGTCTTTCAGGCACAAAGCTAAGCAGGCACTACTCTTGAACTATCATGACTGTCCATAGTGCGTAAATTGCATGAGTGTTTGGCTCTTCAAGTAAAATTTAAAGGGTTATACGAGGCATACAAAACAACGTTTCATTTTAGATATGAGTTAGTTTGACATGGGTCCTGGATTCAATTATTTATGTTTTAAAACTGTAATTGATTTTTCTTCAAAGCCCGTTAAAATTTCGCCTGCATGGTGTGATATCTTTGTCCCACCCCTCCCCCCCCCCCCCCCTTTTCTATTCGTTTATGCTTAAACGATATTGAGGTGTAATTACAGTTTAAGTTACAAGTGTCCTTGCATGTTATTTTCAAGCATAACCTCATTTGCATAATCATGGTGGATATTTAAGCTAAGCACGACTTCACATGATGATGTATGTTACATCGTTTACATCACAAATAATGAACTTACAATTTTAAAAGTATCGTCGGTTTAATTACTGCTCTTTTGTCAGACGTTTCGTGTTCTTGTCGCAATTCTGTTTTTGGGTGTGTTTGTTTCTGTTTTGAATGCAGGATGTAAAAGCCCATTATTAAATCAAGACAACACATAATAAATAATAATATGAACGTGCTGATCATTAAATGTCTGTCGGTCAGGGGTTGTACCCTTTGCACAAAAGGTCCCCGGGCCGACATAGGCTGGATGGCTTTTGGCGCACCGGATATATGGAAAACGTTAAGGTGCTATGCTTAAGTCAAACTTGTTTTGTTGTTGTAAGGTTGAGTGTGCTATCCTCTCACTGGCATGCATGAACTGTTACTGAAACGACTATTTGTCTTAAAACTCGTTCAGTGCGCTGGCAACGCTATGCGACACTTCCGTAGCTGTTCATGCGAGGCGCATTGAACGAGTGAACCCCCTTGTAATGCAGCCTTACTCAGGTACAGTTTGTAGTGTCAGTGACTGCGTGAATAAGTCGATAAACACTGCTCTCTTTCTCACTCTGCTGCTTTGATTAAAAAAAAATAATAATAATTTTTCAAAAAATGTTTTGCTTTTTTTCAAACAATTTGATCACACTTATGCTTTGCTCTCCTTTACTGATCTGTTTATTTACGACAAATCTCGCTCCAAGCTTGTACCTCGCCGTGCAAAGCTGATTTGGATTAGAGAGAGAGAGACCACCTAAAAAGTTGGAATAAGTAGATGCCGATAGTAAACCTTTCCATCCTGACACCTCTGCGTGAAATAAATGTGACTTTGATAGTTCAGGGGTAGTACCAGAATAGCTTGGCGCCCACACGAGAAAAAGGCAATATTACTATTCTCGAGCAATATGCGCAACGGTAATGAGTTCAGAAGGTCACGGCCGCGTCGATAGATAGCTAGCTAGCCACACACTTTACCTCACTACATCACTACATCTGGTACTTGTTCAAGTTCTAGCAATAATTATGCACATAAGTAATGAGGTCAGAAGGTCATGAGTCGAAAGCGCGGGCAATGATCACATTCATTACCTCACTATAAAAATATTTTTTAAAAATTGCCTGAAAGCTGTTTAACTCATTCTGCCCGCGACACTGACACCACAGCAAGATATGGATCGACCATGATAGTTCACATGATCAATCTGTCTCCTTGTCTCCTGAATTGTAATGCAGTCCTCAGAGGATAACTCCAAAATGTGGGTATTTCGTACCAGTGAGTTAAACACCGTGTCCATGTTTTATTAGAGCATTTGCACTAGTCTTTGAAATGTCAATTTCACGCCATTTTAGAGCGAAATGTATGCATAATTTTTTTTACCGTTTAATTTTTTTTTAATCATTGTTTACCCTGACTGATAGCAGTTTTTTTTTCTTGCCGGGTCAATAATATGATTTTCCTTCAGTGTGTTAATACAGTCGACCTAATTAAGTGTTTCAATAGAGTCGACTGTAATTCTAAGTGATTTGGTTTTAATCCTTCGACTGTCGTTAACGTGTTTTGTCGCGGGGATTCCGGCAGGATTCATTGCGAAAAAAAACAACACTACCGACAGCCCAAAGGGTTGACGACAATTTACTTTCGTTCGTTTTTTTGTCTGTAGATCGAATGGCACGATTTGTGACACAAGTATTTGTATACATGTAGATGCCACACCGTTTTGTAAATAATGTTCCGTTCTTGTACTACATCATGTCACTAAAGCATATGTTTCCAGTCTAGTCAACCAGAGCTTTCTAGTGATTAGTTTTGTGCAAAATGTGTGCTGGTCTGTGATTTTGGACCTAACGGCCTGAGGCCGTAAGGCCCCAAATCACAGACCGGCACACAAATTCGGAGCCCACACACTTTCGTCTTGTTACCCGTGTTTTAATGGTTAAGGAGGTTTGCTGTGACACTTTTGTTTGTTGATATGAAGTTTACTGCATATTTTTTGTCAATGATGGTATATTGTATAAACATGCGAGTCGATCGCGCTGATGATGTGTATAAACAGAGTAGACAGTGTGTGTGTTTGTGTGTGTGTGTGTGTGTGTGTGTGTGTGTGTGTGTGTGTGTGTGTGTGTGTAGGTGAGCAGATGACACGCACGTTAGTTCGTCACGCGTGTAGCCTTAAACCAATTTTAGCCTTCATAATATGCGTGTATGTTCTTTAGCAAATTCGCATTCCCAGTCAGGTCGTCGGCAAAATGTGTGTTTTTTCCCCCATCACAGTGAAGCGTGCTTTGCAGTTCATAGCATGACAAACCGCCGTCTTGGTTCCCAAGGCTGATAATTTTTTACTTTGCCTGGAGTTACACAATTTTGCATTGATACCAAGGATTGTAACTTTGGACAAATATCAAAGTGATCGGATTTGAGAACCAAGATCAAGAAGACCACGAAAGTCCCATGGCAGTTGCATGAATGAGTTCAAGTTAATCCTGCGCTGGCTACAAAGCAAGGTGCACCGCTATAGCAGAGCACCTTGCTTAGTGACCGGCACAGGACTAAGCAAACTCATGCAACTGGCTCAATGCCTCCGTGAATTCTCGGTCTTTATATTATTATTATTTTTATTTTTTTGTAGACAGATCGCAAGTCTCTGTCAGCCATTTTGAAACACCGGTGCTTATAATATTGTAAAACACGTCAATATAAAAATTATAACTAAGATTATTGTCAGGACATCTCTGCCATGCGAATGCAGAAGACAGTAAGCCCATGGTGAACAGCAAGATTTTCATTGTATTATAATGCAAATCTCGCTCTTCACACGAATAGAAATTGCTGTCTTTTGCCTTAGGCATGGGCGCAGTCGTTATATTGTACTGATCCTGGTTGTTCCCTCTATGTATTGAGTTTAATGCTACAAACATACTATACTGACGAGCAAAAGACACGTGACATCATTCAAACCGAATGATGTAGGATTTATTTTGCTCGTCAGTATTTAGCGTTTGACGTTCAACAAAGCAACCTCAAATCTCTGAACGGTTATTTGGCAGTGAATATTCTTAATACTTCTCAAATTGCAAGATTTCATAATAAACAACGGTTATGTAATGCCGATCACACTATTGTCTTTCTTTAAGTGTGTTGCATAATTTTGTGGAAAACAAATTGAAAACTGCTCGGAATAATTTTTAGCGTCGCATTTTTTTTTCTTCTTCTAAAAGTGCCTTTTGCATTGCATCGCACTTGTTTCTTTTTAAAATACATTTATTTATTTACTTATGCATTTTCTGCATCCCAAAACTTAGTTCTCTTCGTTATACCTTGGCTACTTTTGACGCCAAAAGTGTCCTTACCTGTTGCAAACCTTTTCCCCGATCTTTTTTTTTTTTTTGTATTAAAAAATGGAGTTATTCATAATTTTACCATGTTTAACTCATTCTACCCCATCACCGAAATCCCCAAAATTTGCCGCTGTCCTCTGAAGACTGCTTTGCAGTGCAGGACACAGATCGACCATGATAGTTCAAGGGTGATGCCAGAATAGCTTGGCGCCAGGCGCCAAGCTATTCTGGCATCGCCCTTGAACTATCATGGTCGATCCTTATCTTGCTGTGGTGTGTCTGGGGTAGAATGAGTTAAACTTTCAAAGAACAATGCTTTTATGTTTAAAAAACAACAATAACAACAACAAAAAACCAACATGAAATGAATGTGTTTGTAAGCAAAGGTCTTCGCTCCCACGACGGCCGCAGTGGGCCCGAAGACTTTTGCTACTTACTAGGTAGCAACAGACACGTGTTTCAGAAGAGGTTCCATTGCAGTGTGAATTTGAGTTTTGTGAACGAAACTGTCTTTTGCGATTTTCTGGCTTGAAAGCTTTTATGTGATAGCTGCAGTTTGTTTTCTCGGCTCAGTGCAGTTTCTTGTCGGCTGCTGTCAACTTTTTCTCGAGTTGTGGTCTAAAATGTGTGCTGGTGTGGGGTCTTGGACCTTACGGGTTAACGCCGTAAGGTTCAAAATCACAGATCAGCACACAAACTGTTCTTAACGTTCGTTTTGTTTTGAATTTGATCTGTGTGCATGCAGTCAAGACTGTTGTTGTTCAGACTACAAAACATTATCTGTCTGTGAACTGTGTTTCTGCACGTTTGTCGTACCAGTTCTTGCTGAGACAGTGGCATTATTGTTTGAAAGCTGAAAATTAATTAATTAGCCTTCGAACGCAGTCAGTGGTTTTGTGAAGGTGTCACTAAACCTCGCATACATTCAATGCTTTGTGCTTTGTGAGGGTGTCACTAAACCTGTCACACATTATAGCTTTGTGCTTTGTGAGGGCATCACTAAAAGCACAGGACACATTCAATGCTTTGTGGTGTGGCTGTCACCAGAACACCGCACGTGTACTTGTAGCACATGGAATGAAACTTCCTGCATTTTTCGGCACCCCAGTTATTGGCCCGCGAAATACATGGGCTGCCTTCCCTTGTGCCAGTAGCTTCAATCTCAAGTTTTTGACAGGTGCGAACATCGCACGCAAAATCACTTCATAAGTTGTCTGCATGCCGCACACCCGAAGAAAAACGTAATGCAAAGTAGCCCACAGACTAGCCAAAAGCCAAGAGTACAATCGCTGAGAAGTGACCATTTCACATGTCTAGGTGTTTCATTCATGAAGAAGTCTGTAACAAACAATCCAAAAAAACTAAAAAAGCACTTAGGATACCTATGACAAAGGTATTTTAAACCGCCATTATGATCAACTTTCTTTTTTTTTAATTGGAAATTTATTTACAATGACTAACAATAAAATATCAGAGAACACATTCCATTTCTTGGTGCATATACTTATGACATTTTAATGAAATATTCAAGCAGTAAAACGAACAAAACAACACTTCACCGGCAGCAACAAAACAGCGCTTGCCATGGCTGATTGGAAGATAATTTTAAACGGTTTTGCCTTTAGTGTATACCTGACAAAAGCGAGAAGGAAATGCCAGAAGGAACATCAACGTCACTTCTTAGTGATGGTACTCCTTGATCAACAGTTCATTATCGGTAAAATACTACCTCATCTCCGTGACACATAACAAAGTCGTCAGTGTTTGATTGGTTCCACAATATACATATGTGGGTTATGACCCATAGATTTATATAGACATATGTATGCCTGTGGCTCTGCAGTTTGTATAGTGTAATTAATGGCATAAATGGTTTATTAGTATTTTCATAATTGAGATATTGCTGATACCGGTAGATAGTTTTGCAATAGTGTTTGACAAACTGCTGCTTGTGTAACGTCAGTTTTGACTGGTTGCTTAGGGGTGGAATATACAGCTACAGTTACAGCAAGCAAACTTTAAAAGATAATTTAGGGCTGAAATTTTTTTTGTCCACCACAAAGGTGATTTCAAAGAAGGGGCACCGAATAATGGCAGAACAAATATCAACCCTAGCTGGGTTCGAACTCGCAACCTTTCGGACGAGAGTTGAACGCTCTGACACCTGAGCTACTCCGCTCCCCATGCTCACAGCAAGGGTCACTGAATGAATCATTAGGTTTTTCTTTTTGGAGGCATGTTTTGTCTTTTAAAAACAGGAATATGAAAACAGTGATTCTATGATTATTATATTATTCTTCTCCCAATGCGCAAAAGGCCATCAGGCTGATGTCGGCCGCCATTGGCCCGCGCACGGCTGTGCACGGGCCAACAGTCGCCAATGTTGGCCCGATGGCCTTTGCGCACTGGGTTATTATTACTGGTTCAGCCGATGTGAAAGAGCTGGCTGTAAGAAAACAGTTTAGAGAGAGAGAGAGAGATGCATTTGTAACTTTACTCATTTGTATGTACTGTTGATACCCTTTTATGCAGTTTAGTAAGTGGTAAAAATGCTTAATGTGAGATGTTGTTTGAAGGTATCTTTATGTCCTATTCTATGTCAAGGTAGGACTCAGAACTGTTAAAGGTACTTGTTCAATTTCTTTTAGCAAAAAGTGTACATGTATGCTTGTATGATGACATTTTAATATTGTGTGTGTGTGTGTGTGTGTGTGTGTGTGTGTGTGTGTGTGTGTGTGTGTGTGTGTGTGTGTGTGTGTGTTGGTGTGTGTATGTGTGTGTAGTGAGAGAGAGAGAGAGAGAGAGCTCTATAAGTAAGCAATGATCAATCTGTGCGTATTTTGGTCATCTGTTCGTATGCCCACATCGGATCTGTTCTGGGTGCCCATGAATATGAATGTCTTCTGATTATGTAGAACTAGCGCATTCTGCACATGCGCATACCAATTAGTAGTGTGGGGCCCTGAGGCCAGTTGCATGAGTAAGCTTTGTCCTGCACCAGCCACCAAGCTAGGTGCTCCCGCATGACTCAGCTCAATCGTGCAACTGGCCCCTGGTATCTGTGTAGCAAGTGCCCCTTTCTCTTGGCCTCTGGTTATACGACATATTTATTGATCCTGTATATATAGATGGCTTGACTGATTCACAAGAGTAAACCAAGGAAATATTTTGAACCAAGTGTTGGTCAATGTGTGTGTGTGTGTGTGTGTGTGTGTGTGTGTGTGTGTGTGTGTGTGTGTGTGTGTGTGTGTGAGAGAGAAAGAGAGAGAGAAAGTGTGTGAAAACGTTAAACGTCGTTTGTCCACCACAAAGATGATTTCAAAGATGGTGTGTTTGTGTGCGCGCGCGTGCACGACAATAACAATAACTAACCACCAGATGACATGAACCATACCCAACCCTTTACTGCACAGACTCATTACGTCTACCTGATATAAATTCGTCTGCTAAGGATGCATGTTTATCAACATGTCGCCCTCCAAGTCAGCGGAACAAAAATTGGTGAAATAAACTTCATTTTCTTGTTACTGGGACTGAGGGTTCAAAGAGAAAAAAAGTGACAATGTGGCAACTGAAATTTCAAGCTTGTAAGAATTTCCTTTGAACTATTAAGTATAACCCAATGTGCAAAAGACCATCGGGCCGACGTCACCCGGTGGCCTTTTGCACATTGGGAATGGACTTAAAAAAGCGCTGTTAAAAGAGAACTGCATTAACCCATTGTATCCTGAGGCTGATTTGTAAAAAATTGCTTATTGTCCTATGAAGGCTATTAGGCGATAGATCAACCATTTTAGTTCAGTGGTAGTTCCGCCAAGCTATTCTTCAACTATAATAGTCAAATTAATTTTAGAGCTGGAGTGTATCAGATGAAAAGGGCTAATGCACATTTCTCTCCTTTATCAGGGCTTTTAACTGCATTCTGACCTGGTATGTTTTCTCAGATTATACGCACTGGCACTTACCCTTACCCTTTTTGATTTTGTTTATAACAACAAAAGCAAAAACATTTAGAAGACCATGAACTCTTTTTTCTTCACTGATCAGTTGAGCGCATCAAGGGAGACAAACAGCGCGGAGCACAACGTGTTGCGCAGTATGTTCAAGTTCAAGTGTATTCAAAACACCTTCAGGGGTACATGAATTACATGACAAACAAATAAAACATTAATCTTTACATGAGAGCGAACGTACAACTGCCAATGAATTGCTGTACACACAATAATAAACCAAATGATGAAATATTAACCTTCACACAAAAGTTGCTCAATGTACAACTAAATTGTAATGAGTTGATGTACACAAAGTTAAAATAATCAACGCAAAAATAGCTTACCACAAAAGAAAGAAAAAGTGCAAAAATAAGTGTGAAGGAGAGAGATAGATGAAGATTTGACAAACATAACAATCAATTATTAATAAGCAATCAATAACGATTGAAATACTGCTTTCAAACAATTTTTTAGGATAATATTTATGACTCAGACCAGCATAATAAAAGTGATTTCTTTTTGCCAGACATCAGTTTTCCAAATTAAAGCACATTAATTTAAATGGCCTACTACACAAAAAAATTGTAGAAGACACGCCTTGCATTCATTGTCAAAATTTATACACACAAGTATATGTATATAATGGAATTCATCATCAACATCAACAGTATTACAGTTTGTACATACACATTTATTTTGAGGAGTGTTATCATGTTATTCCTGCCTCATTCAGCTGGATGGGTATTCATCTATGATTCAACGTTCTAAATTTAATAGAGTACACAAAATTTACAGGCAGAATACTTAGGTATTCTCCAATACAGTCTATTATTGTAAAAAAAAAAAAAAAAAAAAAAATAAACAAAAACTTTTACTGTCAATATTACCATACCAAGCTGGTCTCTAATCAGTCTTTATTTTAAAGGCAGATTTAGAAAAAGTCAGATCACTCTGGCATATCCACATTCCACTGTGTCCCAGGTCGTTCAATATCTCCTTAACTTTAGAAATGGTAATTTATAACTGATTTGTCTATATAACTGAAAGGGGAGGGGGGGGGGGGGGGGCCGTTGCAACACATTTTCCAATTTAGACTGATTCTGTTCTTGACTGAGCCAATGACTGAAAACCAGCAATTCAACATTCCAGGCTACACTTGGCTTGTATAGTTCTACTGGAAATTGACGCAGTTCACCATATAATATATTACTTGACGTAGCCTTTCCGGGAATTTAAATATGGTGGACCGGGCTGATCCACAAATTTCCTGGGTTTTCTAACGTCTTGTAGTGAATCGACATATCAGGGTCAAAGGGCAATGACTACAAACCCGCGCTAGTTGTAGGCGTGCAAAATGTGCAGCTGTTGTTTTACAACTCAGTTGTACAGTTTGTAACGCAAAATAAGTGTTTACATTAGAAGTATTTGTTAAATGCCTGTACCAGTTTGTAGGAAACACGGAAAGAAAGCAGTACTCATTATAGCACTTTGAATTTCTGCGTTTACTTTTGCTGGCACCCCGCCGGGAGGTCATCGCTGACCCTTGACGGATCTTCGCTGACCTATTTCTTTGCAACATGGATTTCGCAAAGGCTGCTGAGAGCGTAGGTTTGACGGATATAAATATGGCGCACACGTGTTAGATCCAAACACTCATTAAAATATATTTCTTTTCCAGAATGTTTGCATTCCAGAAGCCCCTGCGCTCCATCAGTTATTGTACATTGATTAAAACTTAATATTTTATTGGTCCCACTGCACAGACCACCACGCAACACGGCGGTCGCCAATAATACGCACCATATGTAGTCTGACAGTACGCAGGAAGAAGAGAAAGAAGATTACAATAAACAGTGCTTTTTGTTTGATGACGTCTGAGATTGTCGGGAGATAGTTGCAGTGGAGCACTTCCAGTTCCACACTTCTATTTTTCTCGAAAGAAAGTGGTACACCATACAGTTTATGAGCCTAAAGAAGTAGAGCAAGCATTTCATACTTACAGTGTCTACACAATAAATAAAGTTGTGACTGTACAGATAACAGTTGATCTATCCTTTTTTTGCAGTTTGAGAAGGAGGGCTATGCCATTGTTGAAAACTTCCTGACTGATGATGAAGTTCAGAGCCTACGAAATGAAATGGCAAACATCATGGACAAACTGGATCCCCATGAACACCGCAGTATCTTCAGAACCACGGATCAGGTGACTGTTGAGCGTTAACAATATCTTTAGCTGATGGGGTATATAGAGTTCAGTAATTTAACTCCAAAATCTTGCACTTGCTTCCAAGTCTAATGTATTCACACACAAGTTTCTCCTGCTAGTATCGCTGAAGTGATCACTGTAGTCTGTAGTGTACATTTCTTTAGACATTGCACCCTGTGTACTCTGTCCAACTCCAGTGTGTACACTGTCCAGTGTTAAACTAAGTGTCTAAAGGCCGTTCTTATTTAAACGAACCTTAGTTCTCGAACTATGACGATCTAGAGTTTGCGATCTTGGGCGAGCCAGGTTGGTTTTTAATTGGACGATCTAAAGATACGGCGAACCTGGTTTGAAGTAGTTCACGAACCTCGGCAAACCATAGTTCGCTGTCGGAAAAAGATCGCTCAACATGTCGAGCGATCCAAGGCGAACCTTTTCTCTGATTGGTCAAAACTTTTACCCTCTTCTGCATTGGAGGTAAGAAGATAGTCACCGATACAAACAACTATGGCGGACGGCGATATTTCATTTGTGTGAAGAACAAGACCTATTCTTATTGATTTGTGGGAGGCGCAACACTGTGGGATTGCTACTGCAACTGCAAGGAGTACAAAAACAAAAATCGTTCAGATCTCGAAGCGGCATAGCGGCAGCAATTTTGAACACCTTCGCAGACAGTAAGTACGTCGAATCAAGCACTTCAGTTAAGAAAGAGAACCATGACAAACTGGTTTGCTGACGTTCGCCTAGGTTCGTTCAACCTCAATTAAGAAATAAACCAAAAGAACGCTGATCATCTCCGATCTAGGTTTGCCGATCAAAAGTTCGTCCAATTAAGAACAGCTGTTCAAGTCTCAGGCGAAAGCTCACGTGAACTATGGCCAACAATTGTGACATTTACTTAAATACTAGAGTGAATCTCATTTTGTGGGAAAAAAGTTTGGCAATGTATGAATGTGTAGATTACTGAAGAGTGTAAACATGAGTATAATTTCTTACAGTACCACACGTTTACAAAGTAAGACTAGAAACGGATGTCGAGTGTCAAAGCACCTCACAACTATTGTAAACGGGGTTTGCGTTCCCATTATATATACAGAAGTGCATGGCTACACAAACCTGTGCAGAACTCGTTCTGTCAGTGTGCAGATTACACTGCTGTCAAAATTTCTTCCTTCTGGCAGTAGGTCATTTTCATGTAAAGTTCATTGTGTTTCTTTTATATTGTACGAGTACACTCGGTCGAGAAAGTGGACAACCGTAATATCGGCACTTTATATCCACCTGCAGATTGCCTGCAAAATCAGACTGAATGAAAACTGTGCACAGACAGTCATTTTAGCTGCTGAGAAGAACCCATGGAGAAAAAAAACATGCCGAGAAATGACATGTTTGACATTCTCATAAGAAGCAAGGCTTGAAAGTCTTGGACAGACAGTGTACACAGTGTGCAGTTCGACACTGGTCAGTGTACATACAGCACAGTGTCCGTAAAAGTATTAGTGACCACTTCAGCGCTAGTAATAATATCGTCACCCAGATATGTGGTGAGTGTTTCACTGTTGTTTTTTTTTTACTATACCAAGAATGGAAGCCGGACCCAAAGTTTGATGAGGGAAGCACACATGACTGCACGTTTTCATTTATGTATTTGATTAATTTGTAAAAATCTCTTAGTCCACACTAATAGTAATATCCCAAAGTGTCCAAAGTTCACATCGCCAAAGGTTACATTGTGAAGTATGTGTCGCCAAGCTCTTGTATCTTTATATGTCAAAGCATTCTCTTCGCCCGCTGTCCACCGAGGGAAGTCATATTGTGGCGCCTTCCCTTGCACGCCAGCTTGACTTGAATTTTCTCAATAATGCTACTTATATTACCGCATTTTTAGTGGGCTTTTTTGGTGTGGAGTGGGTGACTGATATCATACAACACCTGCATATACTTTTGTCGTGTAAGCCCCTCAGTTTTTATTAATCTGCCTCGTAACGCTTGTAGAAAATGCTGTATTCTGATCGCTGTGTAACACTATATTCTGATTCCGAGTCTGCCGAAAGTGTCTGCAAACTGACAGTAGATAGCCCTTGGCCCTCTCAATTTTACTTTTGTATGCAGCTTCAGTCATATTCCATTGTCAACACTACATGACTGCAGAGTTCATTTTTGGAGCGTGCCCTGCACCATTGGCGCATAATTTCCCAAAATGGCCCATAACATTTTCAGCGGAGGGGTCAATGACCCATAGGTTCTGTAGACAACGGGCCTTTCTTTTCACATGTACCTAAAGGCCCACCCATCTTTTTTTCTCTCACTGCTCCCACCCCCCACCCCCTCCCGGAGTTCCACCCATCTTTTTTTCACACACGTTTGGCTCATCCCATTTCAGAAATGACCCATTGGATTTGTACTCTGCGGGCCTATGACCCAAGTGCATAAATTTTCAGAATAAACCCTGTGATTGGCTATCCCACAAATCACAAAGAATCGCTAAAGGCAATTCCTCAGCTGTAACTGAGACATAATTTCACTGATCAAAGCAAGGCAGGCCACCTATTCGCTATTTTAGTGACCCTCACTTGAATAGCCTTGATTTCACCAACCAGTCAGACACAGTGAAGGCCGAAGCAACTTTGACGAGCAAGTTCGTCAGTGTTCAAAGGCACTTCAGCAGTTTCGCCGAAGTGACCAAAGTAGCTTTGCTGAACTCTCCAATGTGCCCTTCGGACGCTTCACAAAGTAAAACTCCGGGATATTAAGGTAGGCATAAGGGTAGCAAGGGGGAAGGTTGCTTGACCCATTTATTGTAAAAGCAAATGTTCATGTTGTGTTTTAACTAAGTCTGATTTTGAAATTGTATTGTTTGTCATCTGCAGTTCAGCGATGAATACTTCATGGGAAGCGCTGACAAGATCCGTTTCTTCTTTGAAGATGGTGCACTTGACAAAGATGGTAACTTCCATTTGACCATGGTGTGCTGCAGGCTTTTCAGTTTTCTTTTTGCTAATGAAAAATTTTCTGTGTTTGATGGACACATTTTGACAGGGGATGGAAATAATAATAATAATATAATAATAATAAAGGAGATTTGTTTAGATCTTATTCTAAAAGTAGCTCTAAGCGCTGATACAATGAAAAGGCTAACAGCTAACACGTACACACACACACACACACACACAATGCACGCACACACACACACATACACACGTGACCGTGACCGAGGTGATCAATTGTGCATGGCTGGGGAAATGAACTAGTGAAAAACAGCATTGTAGAGGTGGGTTTTGAGAAGTGATTTAAATGAGGAGAGCGTTTGACAGTTATGGACAGTGGCAGGGAGGCTGTTCCAAGTGGCGGGGCCAAAATGGGAGAAGGCACGACCGCCACGTATTTCCCAAGTTTTGGAGGTGTCATCTAATGACTATGCTCCTGTTGCAGGAGATGGATCAACCATGATAATTCAAGGGTAGTGCCAGATTAGCTTGGCGCCAACAGGCGCCAAGCTAATCTGGTACTACCCTTGAATTATCATGGTCGATCCATCTACTGTAGTTCTTCACGGCTGAATGGATTAAATCCTAGTGGAAAGCCTGGTGCTGCTCTGTGATTGTGGACCTTACAAACTGGCGCTGTACATCAGTAACTATTATGGCTTCAATAAAAACTAATTGTTTTCTCAAAACACATTACCGATGGTATTACACTTAGGGAATGGTTCTTAGCTAGCCTAATTTTAGCCAAATTTGGTTGTGTCCGTATACGGTATCGTTGGCAGGAGTGGGGCGCCATAGAATAGGCCCTCGCCAGAATAGCCTCCCCTTCTTCCCATCCGGTGCGAAAATACCCGTCATACCCCAGTTTAGTTCTTAGCTGGCGCCGAGTTCGGTTGTGTCCACTTCGTGCTCCGTGCTGACTTGAACCGGTCTTCGACCTTGGTTGGATTGCACCTTCACTCGGCGGCTACTTGGCTTCGCCTGGGTCTGTTCGACACTGTGCCTGGCGGTTTCTGGTGACGGGAAGCTTAGCAGTGGGGACTGGGCCTTGCGGTTTCTGAGCACTGCTTCGACTTGCTGCCCGGTCGGACTTCGCGGCGAGCGATCCCTTCGGGGTCTTCACTTCGCTGGACAGACGTGGGTTGACACCGGTCTCGACATGGCCAGGTAACATCTCGGTACATGCCCTCGACCGGCGCTCTGGGGGGGAAAAGAGCGCCGAGCGTCGGCACGTTTGGTGCACTCGCTTCGTTTTTCGAGTAGGCTCGATACATTTTGCGCGCAGTCACTTCTTGCGTGTCCTTAGAGGCCACGCTCGCTCGTCCTTCATTCTGCTATCTTGTTTCAGATACCAGGTTCGTACCTGCACGATGTGTCGGGATTTTCAGTGGCCCTCAGATGAACACGAGTTTTGCCTTCCCTGCTCCGGCTGCGATTCCAACCATACTTGTGATGTCTGCGCCTCATGGCCGGAAGAAGCGTGGTCAGACCTGTGGCGTTTCTACTGCAGGGAGCGTCCGACGCCTATGCAAGACCGACCGACGCGGACGGCCAGCCCTAAGGAGAGAACCCAGTCAGTCACAGGGACTTCGTTGTCCCGCAGAGACTATTCCAGGCCTAGCAGAAATAACCCGGCTGAGACGGCCGGAGGCCCACAGGTGGAACCTAAGTCAGTAACAGGGACTTCGTTGTCCCGCAGTGACTACCCCAGGCCTAGCAGAAGTAGACTGGCTGAGACGACCGGAGGCCCACAGGTGGAACCAAAGTCAGTAACAGGGACTTCGTTGTCCCGCAGAGACTATTCCAGGCCTCGCAAAAGTGACCGGTCTCAGACGACCGGTGGCCCAAAGGTGGGACCTAAGCCAGTGACAGGGACTTCGTTGTCCCGCAGAGATCATTCCAGTCCTGGCAGTAGTCATGGGGCAGAGACGGCCAAATGTACGAAGGTGGGCCCCAAGTCGGTGACAGACACTGTGTTGGCCCGCGGAGAGTGTACAAAGCCTACCAGAGAGCGCCGGTCAGAGGCCTCTAGAGGTTACATAGGGACTTCGTTGTCCCGCAGAGACCATAGGTCTCCTCCGAGAGATCGATCCTTAGAGGCGACCACGGACACCTTTGGGGGGCCCAAGGCAGGGCCTTTACCTGTGGCGGAGAAGGCACCGGAACCTGGAAATGCGTCAGCGGGTGAGTTAGCTGACACGTCGTTAGTGCTAGTAACGGCTACCATTGATAAGACCGCAGAGATGGCGGCTCTTGGCAACACCACGACGCTACCAGACTTCGCTCGCTCAGACGATCGCAGGCTCGACAAGTATAAGCGCCTGCGGGAGGGACGGCTGTCCGGGACTCTGGTCCATTATGAGCAGAGATACTCGCCCTCGAGTGCGACCTTGGTAGCCACCTCGCCACACGATAGAGCGGACAAACGACAGACAGAGAGATTTCCGCCTTTGCGAGACGCAGGCCCCCGCAGGGTGGACAGGCCGGGTTTGGACACGCGCACTACCTCCAGATCCCAGGTTAGGGGTGATGCTTCTGTTTCGCCTTTCCGAGCGCGGGGCCACAGCACACGCGGCAGATATAGTTTGGAAAGACGACCCTCGACGTCACGTCGGGATCCGGATCGCCGCTTTCGTTCGAGAGAGCTTAGCTCTTCGGACTCGAGTTGCTACCCCTTACCACGCAGAGACACTCAAAGGAGGTCGAGTCCGAGACGGCACGCCAGTACAGTGGACTCTTACCGTCATGTTAGCCCTCGTTCCTTTCGTCATCACGCCTCACGGGAGCCCCGTGATAGGCGCCGCTCAGCGACTCGGACAAAACAGGACTCACGTCGGTCCCGGCGGACTTCGCACAGTTCCCGCTCTTCGCGTCACAGCCGCTCGCCGCGGGGGCTCCGTGCTCCCAGGAGTTCGCCTTCTGCACCCGGTGGAAGACCTCCTCTTCCCAACATGGCTTCGTCGCCGCGGCGCCACACGACACCTCTGGCACCCGCGGATCCCGGGAGGGCTTCAGACAAGCTTGGAAGCTCCGCTCGTGTTCTGGACTCCGTCAGCCTGACTCCTGGAGACTCGGTGTCCGCCTGGTTGGACGCCGCACCGAGCCTGCACTCGGATTCTCCGGGGGAAACGGATGTTCCCCCAGCGTCGTTCGGACACAGAACGGAGACCATGCGTGCGTTAGACGAAGCGGCGAGACTTATTGCCGCTACCTTACCGGCGGAAGACTGCCCTCCTTCTCCACCGGCGAAGAAGAGAGCCTCGGCCTTTGTGGACGCGGAGCGTCACGCCAAGCGCTTCAAGTCTCTACCGCAACCGCCTGGATTTCGCGACATCCGGGATGCCCTGTCGACTCATCTACTGCAGGGTTCGCTTGGAGATACGGGATTCTTCTCGGACCACAAGTGGCCGGCGGACCTCATGATAGCTTTCCAGCAGAAGTGGTACGCAGGACACTCTCAGGCCTTTGCTTGCCCTCTGCCGGAGGTGGATCCCTCAGCGACTTCCTGTGCGGGCCTTACTCGACAAAAAGAAAGAGCGGTACTCCCTCCTGGACTGACTAAGACGGCGGTACTCATCCGCAATGCGCTAGCTTCGGCAGGATTCTTGGATTTGGCGACTCAGGCGATAGTTCGACGGGTGGAGGAAGCTTGGAGCCCTACCATCGCACCGCTCTTGACCGACATCTTGGCCTTGACCGTGTCTTGCAACCGCGCAGCCTACCACACCTCCGTCAACGCGATGACGGCGGCGGCAAACTGCGACCTCATGCGGCGAGATGCTGTTTTACAAGCCTGCTCTCTGCCGTCGGAGATCAAGAACCAGCTGCGGCGGGCCCCGCTGGGCAACGAGCTCCTCTTCGGCCCTCATTGGCAGGCGGTTAAGGAATCCAGCAAGGAATTGTGGCCCACCAGGTTCGCCCCGCCCCGCTTTCCTACAACCCGCAGGCCCGCGGGTCGAGGCTTGCGGACCACCAGACCCAGCGGTCGCCCCTTTACCAGTCGTGGACGTCTTCCCCCCCGCCAACCGGCCTTTGGTCGCCCCCGACGACCTAAACCTGGCCCCGCAGACGCCCCCGTCCCCGCCCCCGCTTGGCCTAGACCTGCCCGCCGTCCTTTCGGGCGTGGTAGGGCCCGATGACTACACTCCGATCACGTCTCCCCCGACCGCTTCCGGGTCCCCTGTCGGCGGGAGACTAGCACTTCACAGCGACGCTTGGACCTCGCTGTTTTCCGACGACCCGTGGATCCTCTCGACAGTTTGCCAAGGACTACAGCTGTCATTCCGCTCACCCCCTCCACTGCGCCGTTCTCCACTTTGGACGTCGATGCCCGCCGACTCGCTCAGAGCAGAGGCGCTACGCAACGAGGTGGCGGCACTTCTCCAGAAGAACGCCACAGAGGTAGTCAGACGCCACGACTCTCCGGCCTTCTACAGTCGCCTGTTCGTGGTTCCCAAGCCGGGGGGCAAGTGGCGGCCGGTCATCGACCTCTCCGCACTAAACAAGTTCCTCGTCGCCCCGCCGTTCCGGATGGAAACCGCTCGAGCTCTGCGTTCCGCGGTGCAGCCGTTCGATTTCGCCATCAGCCTCGACCTCGCAGACGCCTATCTACATGTTCCAATGCACCCGGCGTCCAGACGCTTCCTGCGTTTCGCCTTTGCCGGAATCGTCTACCAGTTCCGCGCTCTACCCTTTGGTCTCAACCTCAGCCCGTGGGTGTTCACCAGGATCATGGATGCGGTCGTCGCCAGGGCCAGAAGGACGAGTTCAAGCCCTACGTCCAACTACCTCGACGATCTTCTCCTACGAAACCAGGTGGACTCCGCCTTGGAGAGAGACCGAGACGCACTCCTGGACCTCCTCGACTTCCTCGGGTTCATCGTCAACAGGGGCAAGTCCGACCTCTCCCCGTCCCGCTGTTTCGTCCACCTGGGAATGGAGTTCCACACCGATCTCAACTTAGTGCGACTCCCGGAGACACGTATACAGAAGATCAGCGATCTGGCGCGACAGGTGGCTCAGCAGGACAGGGTCTCTGCACGGGTGTGGCTACAGTTGCTGGGCCTGATGAGTGCGGCTGCAGACCTGATTCCCCTGGGACGTCTCTATTCCCGACCGCTCCAGTTGCACCTACTACTTCATTGGCGACCCTCGACGGACGACATCGACGCTCTGATTCCGGTTCCCCCGATGTTACTCCCACACCTGAGGCGCTGGGCGGACCACGACTGGCTGGCTTCGGGAGTCTCCCTTTACACACCGCCTCCCAGCTTGTCCCTTTGCGTCGACGCAAGTCTCACCGGTTGGGGAGCCCATCTGCTACCGGCATTCACGACAGCTTCGGGGGTATGGCCCACGGATCTTCTGACCCGACACATCAACTGGTTGGAGTTGCAGGCGGTGTGGCAGGCGTTGTTGACGTGGGACTCTCAGCTCCAGGGTCAGGAACTGCTCGTGCTGTCCGACAACTCCACAGTCGTCGCTTACCTACAGAAGCAGGGCGGTACGCGCTCCCCTTCTCTGTGCATCCTCCTGTACCAGCTGCTTCGTTGGTGCGAAGATCGGGGCATCACTCTGCGCGCCAGACACATCCCAGGTCATCTCAACGTGTTGGCCGACTCCTTATCACGCCGCGGACAGCTCCTACACACAGAATGGACACTGCGGCCGGACATCTTCCAGTTGATCGCGGCCAGATGGGAAGCTCCTATGATCGACCTGTTCGCCACCCGTTGGAACCACCAGTTGCCGCTGTTCGTCTCGCCGGTTCCAGATCCTCTAGCTTGGGCGGTCGACGCACTGTCCATTCCCTGGGACGGGCTCATCGCCTACGCCTATCCGCCGACGGTGCTGGTTCCCAAAGTCCTCCACAAGCTTCGCGGCTGCAACACGATTCTGTTCCTGGTGGCGCCCTTCTGCTGGAGCAAGTCGTGGACAACGGACCTGCTCAACCTAGCCACCAGTCCACCTCTTCAGCTTCCTACGCCTCGCACGATGCTCAAGCAACCTCGACAGCCGCTGTTTCACCCTTGCCTGGAGCGCCTCCTTCTACACGCTTGGAGGTTGTGCGGCAGGCCCTCACCAGAAGAGGCTTCTCAGGTGACGCAGTGGAAGCTATCGCTACTGCACGCAGACCCTCTACCAGACGAGTCTACGAGGGGAAGTGGAAGGTGCTGTGCGACTGGTGTGGTGACAACAACCTTAACCCCACCGAGTTGACGATGCCCCAGCTGGCGGAGTTCTTCCTCTGGCTGTTCAACTTCCAGAGTTTGGCACCTATTACCATCCGGGGTTACCTGGCAATGATTGCTGACACCTACCGCCACCTGGGCCGGACAGACCCTGGTGCCTGCAAAGACCTGGCTGATCTCATGACGCACTTCGGTTTACAACGCCCGGCGCTACGGTCACTGTTGCCTAGATGGGACCTGCCTTGGGTGCTGACCTGGCTCAACTCTGCCCGTTTTGAACCCCTACAGTTGGCAAGCTTACCGGATGTAACTAGAAAGACGTGCTTCCTGTTGGCCCTTGCTACCGCTTCCAGGGTCAGTGAGCTTCACGCGCTGTCCACACGATCAGATTGTCTGCAGTTCCGGACTGACGGCTCGGTGCAACTGCTACCTGAACCATCCTTTCTCGCCAAGACGCGGTCGCCTCTGTCGACCCCACAGATGATGACCATCCGACCTTTACGTGTGACAGAATCCACCCGGGAGTCCAGACAACAGGACCCGGTGAGAGCATTGCGTGTGTACCTGCGACGGACCAGACCGCTGCGCAGAAGACGGACCCGCCTTTTTCTCCCTCTGTCCCCAGGTAGACAGGACATATCCGCCCAGACCATCTCCTCATGGATTCGTTGGGTGATCCGCTCGGCCTATCAAGACCTCGCGCCAGAAGTAGCCCAACGTATGCACATCAGGGCGCACGAGGTCCGAGCCATGGCCACAAGTCTCGCCTTCGACCGCAATTGTGCAGTGAAAGACATTGTGGCGGCCGTGGGATGGCGAGCGGAGTCCACATTTGCCCGATTCTACCTGAGGGACCTCTCCACCCAGCGGCAGAACCTCACGCTGGTGGGAGACATCGCAGCAGCGCAACACTCCCTCCCGGCGCCCTAGGCGCCGTAAGTACCTTAGCTAAAATTATCGGGAGTTTGCTGTACGAGGGCGGGTCTGTGGGCTGTGTCGTTGGCAGTGGGGGCGATAGGGCGGCACCCACCTCCTCTTTGTGATTCTCCCTAAGTGTAATACCATCGGTAATGTGTTTTGAGAAAACAAATAAATTTTTCAATTAAAATATATTTTTTTGAAAAATACTTACCGATGGTATTACTCGAAGGTCCCTCCCACCGGCCCCGCTTGCCGCGGTTGGCTAAGAAGCTAAACTGAGGTATGACGGGTATTTTCGCACCGGATGGGAAGAAGGGGAGGCTATTCTGGCGAGGGCCTATTCTATGGCGCCCCACTCCTGCCAACGATACCGTATACGGACACAACCAAATTTGGCTAAAATTAGGCTAGCTAAGAACCATTCCCTAAGTGTAATACCATCGGTAAGTATTTTTCAAAAAAATATATTTTAATTGAAAAATTTATATTTCACACATGAAAGGCAAAGTTGAGCGGTTCGTAGATCAATAGTGATCCCTGCTTAGTCACTTAGTGCATACTTTCTTACTAAACTTAGCACACTTTTAACTCGGTGAAGGTGCCTTGCATCAACAGTAGGTGGTAACGCTATATGACACTCCCACAGCTATTGATGTAG
Source organism: Semisulcospira habei (assembly GCA_036245525.1). NCBI lineage: Eukaryota > Metazoa > Mollusca > Gastropoda > Semisulcospiridae > Semisulcospira > Semisulcospira habei. The sequence continues at coordinate 205,584,931 of BTPG01000004.1, read as the reverse complement.
GGTGCCTTGAATGAGTTATCTTAAAGAGTGCAATCTTTGATCCATACTTTAGGAGAGGGTTTGTTTCTTCAAAAACATTACCGATGACATGACTACTAGGAGTGTCCACTCCTTGCTCAATTCTAGCCTAAGAACCTGTTGTGTGAACACAACCCGGGAGGCACTCGGGGAACCCGCAGAGGGACCGAGAGTTGTCTCCCGCTCCTACCCACCAGCCCTATTCACCTGTGAACTCCGGTCACGCTTCTTAGGCTCACGCGTTCAGACGTGTTTTCTCTAGCCTCTGGACTTAGAAGTTTTTTCGACCGGTTCGGTCTGCCTTGCGTGCTTCGTCTTCGCCGGCCTTGGTTTCTACTCGTACGACGTTGGGCGACTGCAGCTGCGGTCTTGTTCAAGGGTTCCCTCTCTGGCTTTACCGATCGGGCTGTGGGGGTCATGGAACTTTCTCCTTCTCGTACCACTCCGACTGAGAGGTAAGGTAGTTAGAGGGGCCTCGGCTGGTTGCCCGGGCGGGGCACAAGCACGAGCAGCTTGCCTTTTGCGTCGCTTCTTCCTCGTGTGGGGTTTTTTGGCCTCTGTTTGGTTGCCTGATTAGCTGAAGAATGTTGGCGCCGGTTTTGGCGGGCTTTTCGCGCCATTGCCGGATGCGAGTGAGTTACGTTTCTGTACCTAGGCCATGCCTAACTTTTAGGCTTACGGTTTAGACGCCCTGCGTTATGACGAAGGCTTGGATGCTCACCTGTCCCGGCAGGGTTTGTTTCCCGCCGCCGTGGTTTTAATTAAATGTTGACGGCAGGTGAACCATACGTGGGTTAATTGGGTGCATAACACCACTGTAGCTTGGGGGCCTAAAGCTTAACGGGGAGCTTGGTGGACACTCGCCGAGTGCCTTCATGTTTTGTGTGTTGCAGTGACCTACTGATGACATGCACAAAATGCGGAGGCTTCCAGTGGCCGTCGGATAAACATGCAGTCTGTCTCCCCTGCGCTGGGTGTGCGTCCGACCATACGTGTGACGTCTGTGCTACATGGCCGGAACTGCGGTGGTCTACTCTCTGGAACTTTTATAGGAGGGAGCCTCCTGCCCTCGCGGGTACCTTGAAGTTTACCGAGACGCCTTCCGCTGTGCCCCCGGCACCGGACGTGCGAGACCAACAGGATCCGACGCAGATAACGCCACTGAGTAATCAAGCGACTAGTGCACGGAGTGGGAGTTCGACCGTCAAGACCGCCTCCGTTCGGGAGCGCGCCCGGACACAGTTGGTGGAAAGAACCCGCCTCTCCCAAGAGCCTGGTTTGGTGGGACGCTCGTGGCGTCCCTCCTCCACCGTCGTTCCCCACGCGTCTCTGAGGAAGCCGCCGGGATCCCGCTGGAGGTCCCCTGGCCGGCCAGTAACCCGCCTCTCCCAAGAGCCTGGTTCAGAGAGACACACTTGCACTCGTCTGGAGCCTCCTGGTTGTGAAGAACGTAGACACGGGATTTCTGCTCGACGTTTCCGCTCTCCTTCGCACGATCGTAGGAGGACCTTCTCTTCTCATCGCTCGTCGCATCGGGACTCCCCTCGCCGCAGACGGTTTTCACCTTCTTCGCGTTCGCCTTCTCGTTTGGACTCCCGTTCGTCCCGTACCTCTTCCCAGCGACCGGCCACTTCCCCCCTTCCTAGTCCTCACCGCTCCGTTCCCTCTCGTCGCAGCCGTTCTCCCCGTCGGGATCCGCCCTCGGCACACAGGAGACCCTCACCGCGTCGTTCAGCCTACCGCTCTCCGCTGCGGAGGGAGTCTTCGTCCGCTGCCACCCCACCCGGGTCTGCCCTGGGGGACTTGGGTGGGGTTAGGTATTTTTTAGTTCCCAGGGTCACCCTGGTCAGCCCCACAGGGTGGGGTTTTCTCTCTATTCTGGGGCATGTTTTTCTGTCTACCCTTTGTCCATTCACCTGTATTTGCCTTTTTAAAACTCTCCCTACTGTCTGCACTGCCTGTAGCTCTTGATATTGGATGTGTGTTGCTAAATGGTCTTAGCTTTATTTAGGCCCCATGTGTTAGGTTTATTTAACGTATTTGACCGGCTGGCGACATACATTCAATGTTCTGTTTTTTTTTGTGTTTTTTTTTCACAAGCAGTGCAGGCACGTCCTGAGAAAGCCTTGTTGCTGTCGGGACGTTAAGCAATGTACAATCAATCAATCAATTCGTCCGCTGCGGTTCTCCGTCAACGGGATTCCCGGCCTCGGAGCCCTCGTCGCCCTCTTCGGTCGCCGGTTTCCGGACAGCGGGACTTCGACACCCTCAGTTTGGCGCCGGAGGTTTCTTCGGACTGGTTACTCGGAGGCCTTAGCCGTTCTTCAGCTTCTGCCTCTTCGGCTTCCAGTGGGTCGGCCTCCGTCAGACAGGTTTCTTCTACCCAGATGGACACGCGGCTGGCGCTGGACGGAGCTGCCAAGCTCATCGCCGCCGCCTTACCTGAGGATGTTTGTCCGGCTTCACCGCCTGTGAAGAGGAAGTTTTCCGCCTTCGTGGACGCGGATAGGACTGTCAAGAGGTTCAAGTCCCTCCCACAGCCGGCTAGTTTTTTTGATCTGCGGGACGCTTTCTCGTCTCACCTGCTTTCGGAGACTCGGAACTCGGACTTCTTCGCGGACGGGAGATGGCCTTCCGCTCTGGACATCGCGTTTCAACAGGATTGGTACGCCGGCCATTCACAGTCGTTCCTCTGCCCGCTGCCTCCCGTGGATCCCGCCGCTCTGATGCAAGCCGGAGGGGCGTCTATGCTGAAACGATCCTTCCCACGGGGACTGGATAGGACGGCGTCGCTGGTCCGGAACACGCTCGCCTGCTCCGGTTTCTTGGACTTACTCACTCAGGCTTTCATCCGGCGTCTCGAGGAAGCTTGGCAGCCTACTCTGTCTCCCCTCCTGGGAGACCTACTAGTCATGGCGGAGGCTGGGAACCGCGCGGCTTATCACTCATCGGTTAACGCGATGGCGGCTGCGGCTAACTGCGACCTTATGCGACGTGACGCCGTCCTACAGGCTTGCAGTGGAATGCCAGTCGACCTGAGTACCCAGCTACGTCGGGCCCCTCTGGGAGGGCCTCTGCTCTTCGGGGATACTTGGCAGACGGTGAAGGACTCCAACTCTGACCGTTGGCCTCGCAAGACTGTCAAGCAACGCTTTCCTCCTGCCCGCACGGCCCTGGGGCGCTCCTTGCGGGCGCGTAAACGTGTCAACTCGGACCCGTCTGCCCCGCCACGAGCTGCGCCGCGCCGTCGCCCGTCCTTCCGTCGCCCTGGCCCAGCTAGCACCCCTACCCCCGCCTGGCCCCGTCCCGCCCGTCGCCCTGGGCGCGGGCGGGCCACCTGACTTGTCCCCGGTTCCGCCCCCGCCGACCGTCGTCGGGGCTCCAGTCGGCGGGAGGCTAGCACGATTCAGCGAGGAGTGGCGCTCGCTGTTTCGAGACGAGCCCTGGGTTTTGGACGTAGTCACCAGAGGATTACGGATCTCGTTCCGCTCTCCTCCGCCTTTGCGCTCCGTTCCACTTTGGACAGAGGTGCCGTCCGACATCCTCAAGGCCGCCGCTCTGCGAGGAGAAGTCGCGGCTCTCCTGTCGAAGCAGGCCACAGAGATAGTGCAGCGTCCGGACTCGCCCGCCTTTTACAGCCGACTGTTTGTGGTGCCCAAACCCGGCGGCAAGTGGCGGCCAGTCATAGATCTGTCGGCGCTGAACGCCTTCATCGCGGCCCCTTCCTTTCGGATGGAGACGACAAGGGCCCTTTGGGCGGCGGTTCAACCCATGGACTACGCGGTCAGTTTAGATCTGTCCGACGCCTACCTACATGTTCCCATGCACTCGTCTGCCAGGAAGTACCTGCGCTTTGCGTTCGAAGGAGTGATTTACCAGTTTTGCGCCCTTCCGTTCGGTCTCAACCTCAGCCCCTGGGCCTTCACCCGCATCATGGATGCTGTAGTGGCCAAGGCGAGGCAGTCGTCATCCAGTCCGACATCAAATTATCTCGACGACCTACTCTTGAGAAATCAGGTGGAGACCGCGCTTGTGGCAGACAGGGACGCCCTCTTACGACTGCTTTACCGGTTGGGATTCCTGGTCAACACCGGAAAGTCGGACTTCACTCCTGCGCGCCACTTCATCCACCTAGGCATGGAGTTTGTCACGGACCGCAACAGGGTACTCTTGCCAGAGAAACGGATTGTGAAGTTATCCGCCCTCGCCGCGTTGGTAGATCAGCAACAGGCAGCCCCCACCAGGGTCTGGCTTCAGCTTCTGGGCCTGATCAACGCAGCAGCGGATCTTATCCCCCTCGGGCGTCTCTACTCCCGACCGCTACAACTTCATCTCCTACTGCTCTGGCGTCCCTCCTCGGGCGACTTGACCACGATCGTCCTCGTGTCCCCGCTGGTACGCCCCCACCTCTTACGGTGGACCGACAGAGCTTGGTTGGCTCTGGGAGTCCCCATTTCCTCCCCATCCCCTCACCTCTCCCTGTGTGTCGACGCGAGTCGGGCTGGTTGGGGAGCCCACCTGCTTCCTCAGTTCTCCACGACGTCCGGCCTCTGGCCTCCGGAGTTCGCGGACAAACACAGCAACTGGTTGGAACTGCAAGCGGTGTGGCAGGCCATCATCGTTTGGGAAGAGGAACTCAGGCACCACATCTTCTCGTCCTTTCGGACAACTCGACAGTGGTAGCGTATATACAGAAGCAGGGAGGAACTCATTCACCCGATCTTTGCATGCTACTGTTCCGATTGATGCGATGGTGCGAGGACCGCGATTTGTCTCTCAGCGCTCGCCATATCCCCGGTCGCCTGAATGTTTTGGCGGACTCCCTATCTCGTCGAGGACAGCTCATTCACACGGAATGGACGCTACGCCAGGACATTTTCCGGATGATTTGCTCTCAGTGGGAGACCCCGATGGTGGACCTGTTCGCCACGAGGTGGAATCACCAGCTTCCCCTCTTCGTATCCCCAGTACCGGATCCCCTGGCTTGGGCGGTCGACGCCTTATCCATTCCCTGGGACGGACTCATAGCGTACGCCTTTCCCCCGACAGTCCTTGTTCCCAAAGTCCTCCTAAAGCTGCGAGGAACCAATGCGATCCTGCTCCTGGTCGCCCCGTTCGCTTGGACTTGTTCCTGGTCCACCGACCTGATCAGCCTCGCCACTCACCCTCCTCTACTGCTCCCCATGCCCCGCACTATGCTCAAGCAGCCACGTCAGGCGCTGTTCCACCCTTGTCCGGAACGCTTACTGCTACACGCCTGGAGGTTGTGCGGCAAGCCCTCTCCGCTAGAGGCTTCTCGGGTGCTGCAGTGGAAGCGATCGCTACAGCCCGCAAGCCCTCGACTAGACGTATCTATGAGGGAAAATGGAGGGTACTCTGTGCCTGGTGCAGCGACCGTCGTCTCTTCCCCCACCGAACTGACAAACCCCCAACTTGCGGACTTCTTCCTCTGGCTCTTCGGAGATCTAGGACTGGCCCCTATTACCATTCGGGGATATCTCTCGATGATTGCCGACACCTACCGGCATCTCGGCCGCGCGGATCCCGGCGCATGTAAGGACCTAGCAGATCTTATGTCACACTTCGGACTACAAAGGCCTGCCTCTCGCTCACTACTTCCCCGCTGGGACTTGCCATGGGTTCTTACCTGGCTGAACTCACCACGTTTCGAACCACTACCGATGGCCAGTCTTGCTGATGTGACGCGGAAGACCTGCTTCCTGCTGGCGCTCGCCACCGCGGCACGAGTAAGCGAGATACACGCTCTATCAGCCCGGCCTACATGCCTGCAATTTCGAGCGGATCATTCGGTCCAACTTGTGACTGACCCTGCCTTCATTGCCAAGACTAGGTCTCCACTGACGGCACCACAGGTTATCACCTTACGACCGTTACGCGGGAAGGACTTCCCCAAAGAGACCAGGCAACAAGATCCTGTACGAGCCCTCAGAGTGTACTTGCGCCGAACCAGAGCCGTCCGGAGGGGACGCTCACGCCTCTTCCTACCTTTAAAACCCGGAAGAAACGACATTACAGCACAGACAGTCTCTTCCTGGTTACGCTGGGTGATTCGCTCAGCATATGTCGATCTCTCCCCACAGGGAGCGAAGAGCCTAAAGATTCGAGCGCACGAAGTACGGGCCATGGCCACAAGCGTAGCCTTCGACAGGAACTGCGCTGTCAAGGACATCGTGGCGGCGGTGGGCTGGCGATCAGAATCTACTTTCGCCCGCTTCTATCTACGGGATCTGGCAGGGCAGCGAGACAACCTCGCCTTGGTGGGGGACCTCACGGCGGCACAACACTCCCTCCCGGCGCCACAGGCGCCGTAGGTACGCACCCACTAGGGAGTTTGGAGTGTCGAAGGAGAGGAGGGGGCCATGGCCTAGAGAAAACCTTCTGGTGCGGCACCCTCCTCCTGTTCGGCATTCTCCTAGTAGTCATGTCATCGGTAATGTTTTTGAAGAAACAAATTCATTTTTCTTTAAAAGGTATTTTTTCGAAAAATACTTACCGATGACATGACTACTAGGAGTGTCCACTCCTTGCTCAATTCTAGCCTAAGAACCTGTTGTGTGAACACAACCCGGGAGGCACTCGGGGAACCCCCAGAGGGACCGAGAGTTGTCTCCCGCTCCTACCCACCAGCCCTATTCACCTGTGAACTCCAGTCACGAATTAGGCTCACCAGCGGCAAGCGGGGCAGGTGGGAGGGTCCTTCGAGTCATGTCATCGGTAAGTATTTTTCGAAAAAATACCTTTTAAAGAAAAATGAATTTTAATGGCTATTACGTTTATATTATACAGATTTATCTCTCAACCTTTACATTCAACTGCATGTATATGCATGGTTTTTACTCAGTCTGATTTTGCAGGCAATCTGCTGGTGGATAAGAAGTGCTCAGTCAACAAGATTGGTCATGCACTGCACTGTCTGAACCCAACCTTCCACAAAGTTACATTCAGCATCAAAATGAAGGTAGGCCTCATCAGAACCCAGAGTCTGCCAGAATACTGGATCCCTTTTGTACATGCAGCAAGCAGTACTATTTACAATACTTGTGGCTGTATGGGTGATGGTGGTAGTAATTCTCAACCACTGGCCACAAGTTGTTTCTGAAATCATTGCAAATTCGCATTAAGTACAATGCAATTTGTCTGTGGGAAATGGGGCCAGTTGCACGAGTGAGCTTAGTGCTGTGCCAACCATTAAGCAAGGTGTGCCGCTATAAAAATGATTCCAAAGTGGCGACTTTGTTAAACCCTTTTCATCCTGACACACTATTGCTTAAAATAAATTTGACTATGATAGTTCAAGGGTGGTGCTAGAATAGCTTGGCTCCACCCTTGAACTAGAATGGTTCATCTACCTCCTAATCTGTAATGTAGCCTTCATAGGACAATAAGCACAATTTAAAAAATTTCAGCCTCAGGATGTAATGGGTTAAAAAACCAATGGGACCACCTGTCTGCTGTTCCTAACGGGCATATTAGCCTGACAGTCGGATGCCTAGTTGCATCTCTGGAATGGATAAATGGATTTTGCTCTTTCAACTTGCAGAATCTTGTGAAAGCTGTTGGATTTGAGGACCCTGTGCTCTGTCAGAGCATGTACATTTTCAAGGTGAGCTTTGTGGTATCTAGGTCACACTGTGATAGTGCTGTTAGTTAACTCATGGGTGACGGTCTTCAGTCCTAAAGGCTGATTCAGCTTTTTCAGTATCCAAGAAAGCTGAATTTCAGCTTTTTCTTTCAGACAAAACATCCCTTCAGCCAACCTGTTCTGTCTGCAAGAGGCATAACTTCTCATGTGGCCCTGCATCCACAAGGGCTCCTGAGAATTTATGTCTCTTGCTGGCCCAGCCAGGGACTGTTTTCAGTCTTTTTAATATTTAACACTTTCGCCTATGTTAACCCATATCATACTGAGGCTAAAATCTTCAATTTTGTACACTGCCACAGGGATTAGGTTGAGTGTTGCAGTCACTAAGTCATATGACTGGAGGAACATCAAATCAATAGGTCATTTTGAAAATCAGTAAGTCAACAAAAAATCACATTTACAGAGTGTTTTTATTTCCAAATCAAGCTGCTGCGTCTACTGAACGGGCTACTGTCAAGTTATGAACTGCGATGTAGGCCTACAGTACACTGCAGCATCAGCTAGCTGGCCATCTCTCTCTCTCTCTCTCTCTCTCTCTCTCTCTCTCTCTCTCAACCCCACCCGGGTCTGCCCTGGGGGACTTGGGTGGGGTTAGGTATTTTTTAGTTCCCAGGGTCACCCTGGTCAGCCCCACAGGGTGGGTTTTTCTCTCTATTCTGGGGCATGTGTTTCTGTCTACCCTTTGTCCATTCTCCTGTATTTGCCTTTTTAAAACTCTCCCTACTGTCTGCACTGCCTGTAGCTCGTGATATTGGATGTGTGTTGCTAAATGGTCTTAGCTTTATTTAGGCCCCATGTGTTAGGTTTATTTAATGTATTTGACCGGCTGGCGACATACATTCAATGTTCTGTTTATTTTTTTTTTTTCACAAGCAGTGCAGGCACGTCCTGAGAAAGCCTTGTTGCTGTCGGGACGTTAAGCAATGTACAATCAATCAATCAATCTCTCTCTCTCTCTCTGTGTCTCTCTCTCGCTCTGTGTGTGTGTGTGCGTGATTGTAATGCATCACTCAATTAATAGGCATCATGCATTATCCTTGTGCTCCCTCACATCTGACTGAATGTGTGTGTGTGGTGCAATCCATGAATCGAGTAATGACCGTCTTGCATTACTCTTGCACTGCATTGCATCTGGCACACATGTGTGCGTGCGTGCGTGATTGTAACGCATGACTCGAGTAACAAGCATCATGCGTTACCCTTGTGCTGCCTTGTATCTGACTGAATGTGTGTGTGTGTAATATTTTTCAATTTTATGGTTAGTGTTCAGTAGTTTACTTTTGAAGTTTTTACTTTAAACTTATCTTAGAGTTAATATTTTTTCATATAATCGATGATCATTTTTATGTTTATTTAAATTTATTGTATGTGCACGTAAGTGGCGCAGTGGTTAAGGCGTCTGCCTCCAATGCCAAAGGTGCGAGGTTCGATACCGGGTTCCGGCGTTGGATTTTTCTCCTCTGGTGTCACCGTCTGGGCAGTGGGCAGATGTTCACATCTGCACGGGACATAGACGACCCCGGCCCCCACGAGTCCCCTGCTGCCTTGCAGGCCTGGCCGCTTGGCTGCGGAAAGGCTAAGGGAGGAAACCCCTGACATCAAAGCCCCCGTGTCTCCGGGGAAGGCTTTTGAGCCAGAGACTAAGACAAGGACAGTCTGATATAAAACCTACGACCCGAGGACCTCGATGCCACCGTCCCAGCTTGCTAGGCCATGGCAAACGAACCAAGGGTTTAAAGGGTGGGGCCAGTACTGCGCACACTGCACTCCACCAAAAAAAGCTCCACCGCGCAGGCTTTAGGAAACGCCCATGGACTATGACACTGAACTTTCCAAGTCCTGTAGCGATAGGCAAGGGGCAAAACGGCAGGTGAAAGATGTCACTGGAAGCCGCAGTCTCAAACCTGCATGCAGGCGGTTCAGGATATTGGTCGCCTGATGTTGACCTGGGGATGACAACGTCACTCGGCACACCCTGAACGACCAAGCAGCCTTCTCTAGGGACAGCACTGCTTGCTCCACACGGAGAGGGGCCTAGAAAAGGTGGCCTAACCAAAGCTCATCCCCTCGTAACCCAGTTGGCTAGCCGCGGTCAACGGGCATCTTCTCATGCGGTCAGAAAACAAGAAAAAACAATGGATCCACTCTCATGACGACCACGACCGGACTCAACGTAGCATGCTGGAACATCCGAACCATGCTCGACACAGCAGACAGCGGACGCCCTGAATGTCGCTCCGCCCTCATTGCCCATGAATTGCGGAGGTTAAACATCGACATCGCCGCGCTCAGCGAAGTACGCCTCCCGGAGGAAGGCAGCCTCCAAGAACTTGGCGCTGGCTACACCCTCTACTGGTCAGGCAGGCCTGCATCAGAAAGACGGCTCTCAGGCGTGGGCTTCATGGTGAAGACCCCCATTGCGACTAAGTTGGAAAACCTACCAACGGGTCACTCCGACCGCATCATGTCCATGCGCCTCCCACTGAGACACCAGCAATACGTCACCCTTCTCAGTGTGTACTCCCCAACCCTCCTGGCAGAGCCTGCAGAAAAAGACAAGTTCTACTCTGACCTGCGCAGCCTCCTGCAGAGCACCCCTGCAGACGACAAAGTCATCATTCTTGGCGACTTCAACGCCAGAGTGGGCCAAGACTCTGAAGCCTGGAAAGGAGTCCTCGGCAAGCATGGCGTTGGGAACTGCAATGACAATGGTCGCCTACTGTTGGAGCTCTGCGCAGAGCAGCAACTTGTCATCACCAACACTACTTTCCAGCAAAAGGACAGTCGAAAGACCACCTGGATGCATCCTCGCTCCAAGCACTGGCATCTTATCGACTATGTCCTAGTGCATCAGAGGGACCGCAGTGACGTCCTCCTCACCAGAGTGATGCCCAGCGCAGAGTGCCACACTGACCACCGCCTTGTTCGCTGCAAACTCAGGCTCCGCCTCAAGCTGAAACCCAAGAAAGGGGGCCCTCCCAAGAAAAAGCTTGATGTTGCCAGCCTTCAGCGTGACGACAAGAAAGCTGCCCTTCAGGCCGATTTACAGCGCATGCTCAAAGACACAGTTGATCCAGCAGACTCCTCCCCTGAAACACTCTGGGAACAACTGAAAACTGCTATTGTAAAATCCTCTGTGGAAGTCTTGGGCTTTGCTAGAAAGAGGAACAAAGACTGGTTTGACGAAAACGACGTAGAGATCCAGGAACTTCTAGCAAAAAAAAGAGCCGCCCACCAGGCCCACCTAGCCCAGCCTTCCTGCCCTGTGAAGAAGTCTGCCTTCCGCCTCATCTGCAGCAGTCTCCAGCTCAAGCTTAGAGAGCTCCAGAACGAGTGGTGGTCCAGACTCGCACAGAGGACCCAGCTCTGCGCTGACAACGGTGACTACAGGGGCTTCTACGAAGCACTGAAAGCAGTGTATGGCCCTAGGCACCTGGTACAAAGTCCCCTGCGAAGCGCTGATGGACAGGCACTCCTCACAGATAATACCTCCATCTTGAACCGCTGGTCGGAATACTTTCAGGACCTCTTCGGCGCTGAACGCACTGTTCAAGAAACAGTCATCCTCCAAATCCCACACCTTTCACTAAAGGTTGAATTGGACGAACCGCCCACCGCCGAAGAGACCCTCACAGCCATCCACCAGCTCAAGAGTGGCAAAGCAGCAGGCATTGACGGAATCCCGCCAGAGATCTGGAAACATGGAGGCCCAGCACTGCACAACAAGCTCCACGACCTCTTTCTCTGCTGCTGGGAAAAAGGAACACTACCAAAGGATCTCTGTGATGCAGTCATCATCACCCTGTACAAGAACAAAGGAGAGAAGTCTGCCTGCTCTAATTATCGTGGAATTACCCTGCTGTCCATTGCCGGGAAAATTCTCGCAAGGTTGCTCCTGAATCGGCTGGTACCTGCCATCGCTGAAGACCACCTCCCAGAGGGCCAGTGTGGCTTCAGAGCCAACAGGAGTACCACCGACATGGTCTTTGTGCTGAGACAGCTTCAGGAGAAGTGCCGCGAGCAGAACAAAGGACTGTACGTAACGTTTGTCGACCTAACAAAAGCATTTGACACTGTGAGCAGGCAAGGTATGTGGCAGATCCTGGAGCGACTAGGTTGTCCCCCAAAGTTCCTCAACATGATCGTCCAGCTCCACGAGGACCAGCAAGGCCAGGTCAGACTAACTCAGAACCATTCCCCATTCGCAACGGCGTGAAGCAAGGCTGCGTGCTGGCACCGACCCTCTTCACCATCTTCTTCAGCATGATGTTGAAGCAGGCCACAGTGGACCTCGACGATGACGACGCAGTGTACATCAGGTATCGTCTCGATGGCAGCCTGTTCAACCTCAGACGACTGCAGGCCCACACGAAAACCCTAGACCAACTGATTCGTGAGCTGCTCTTCGCTGATGACGCTGCCCTCGTTGCACACACAGAGAGAGCCTTGCAGCGCATTACGTCCTGCTTCGCAGATGCTGCCCAGCTCTTTGGACTTGAGGTCAGTCTGAAAAAGACAGAGGTCCTTCATCAGCCGGCACCCGAGGAAGAGCATCGCCCTCCCCACATCACCATCGGCGAGTCCGAACTGAAGTCTGTACACCAGTTTACCTACCTTGGCTGCATCATCACGTCAGACGCCAAGCTGGACAAGGAGCTGGACAACAGGCTGGCAAAAGCGAACAGTGCTTTCGGACGACTATTCAAGCGGGTGTGGCACAATCAACAGCTGAAAAAAGGCACCAAGATCAGCGTGTACAGAGCTGTCGTCCTCACCACCCTGCTGTACGGTTCTGAGTCCTGGGCCCTCTACCGCAGCCAACTACGACTCCTCAAACGCTTTCACCAGCGCTGCCTGCGTACCATCCTCAGCATTCACTGGAGTGACTATGTCACCAACGTCGAGGTCCTTGAACAGGCAGAAACTGTGAGCATTGAGGCTTTGCTGCTGCGGACACAGCTTCGCTGGGCGGGGCACGTCTCCAGGATGGAGGATCATCGCCTACCCAAGATCACTCTGTTCGGCGAGCTCGCCACTGGACACCGAGACAGAGGGGCACCAAAGAATAGATACAAAGACGGTCTCAAGAAGTCGCTTAGTGCCTGCCAAATCGACCACCGCCAGTGGTCTTCGCTTGCTGCGGACCGTGACACCTGGCACTCCACCATTCACAAGGCAGCCATCTCCTTTGAGGACTCTCGCAGAGCTAACCTTAAGGACAAGCGGCTTAGAAGAAAAAACAGAGTTGTCGTAACTCAGAACCCTGACCAGACCTTCCCCTGCAGCCACTGCGGTCGAACCTGCCTGTCCCGGATTGGCCTCCGCAGCCACGAAAATGCCTGCAGACGACGTGGGCAAGCCCTATAGAATCTTCGTTCGCGAAGTCAAGCCAAGAGATGTGCACGTGTGAGTATGTGCGTGTATGTGCGTGCGTGCGTGATTGTAACGCATCACTTGAGTAACAGGCTCCATGCGTTACCCTTGTGCTGCCTTACATCTGACTGGATGTGTGTGAGTGTGTGTTTGTGTGTGTGTGTGTGCGCGTGCGCGCGTGTGTAACGCATCACTCAAGTAATGGGTGTTTTACTTTATTCTTGTGCTGCCTTACAACTAGCACACGTGTGCGCATGTGCGTGTGTCAGTGTTTGTGTGTGTCTCTGTGTGTGTATGTGTGATATATTCAATTCCTCAATAGTTACAGTTGATGGTTAGTGTTCAATAGTATACTTTTGAAGTTTTAACTTTACTCTTTCAGTTTTTAGTTGAAATCTTAGAGTTAATATGCTTTCATATAATCTATGATCACTTTTAGGTTGATTTAAATCTAATGTATGTGCACGCGTGAGTATGTGTGCGTCTGTATGTGTGGGTGCGTGCGTGATTGTAACGCATCACTTTAGTAATAGGCATCATGCGTTACCCTTGTGCTGCCTTACATCTGGCTAAACGTGTGTGTGTATGTGTGTGTGTGCACGCGCGTGTGTGCAAAATATTTCTGTTTATTATTATTATTATTATTATTATTATTATTAATTATTATTATTATTATCTCTTCTTTTTATTTTATTTATTTGTCATGTTGCCTTTTCTGCTGTTATATTTATTTAAACTGTTATTAAGGACAGACATGTAAAATGAATTTTTCTGTAACATGTATTTTTCGAAAAATACTTACCGATGACATTACTTTGTGGAAGGATTTACTAGCTCACGCAATTTTAGCCTAGGGACCCATTGTGCTCCGACACAACCTGGGAGGCACTCCGGGATCCTAAAAACAGGGCCGTGAGTAGTCTCCCGTGCCCATCCGGTCCCGTGCCGCGTGGCGTGACCAACCAGTTATGATACTTAGCTTACCAGCGGCAAGCGGGGCAGGTGGGAGGGTCGTCCGAGTAATGTCATCGGTAAGTATTTTTCGAAAAAATACATTTTAGAGAAAAATTCATTTATTTCTTCAAAAACATTACAGATGACATTACTTTGTGGAAGAATTGCAAAAAGGAGGAGGTTGCCACTAAAACAGCGCAAGAACACCGCCGGAGGGACTTAGCCCCACCCGTGGTCCTGATCACAAACTCCTGACAATTTTAGATAAGTAGTACCTATGGCGCCACTGGCGCCGGGAGGGAGTGTTGCGCCGCGGCGATGTCCCCCACTAGGGCGAGGTTGTCTCGCTGGCCTGCCAGATCCCGGAGGTAGAAGCGGGCGAAGGTTGACTCTGCCCGCCAGCCTACTGCAGCCACGATGTCTTTGACGGCACAGTTGCGGTTGAACGCGACGCTCGTAGCCATGGCTCGAACCTCGTGGGCGCGGATCCTAAGCCTCTTAGCTCCCTGCGGGGACCTGGTAGGCGGACCATATAACCCAGCGCAGCAGGAAGATATCATCTGGGCGGTAATGTCAGCTCTGCCTGGAGACAGTGGCAGAAAGAGGCTAGAGCGTTCTCTCCAGACGGGCTTGGATCGGTGAAGATAATTTCGCAGGGCACGCACTGGATCTTGTTGCCTGGTCTCCCAAGGAAAGTTAACTCCCTTCAGCAGCCGAATGGTGATGACCTGGGGAGCAGTCACGGGGGACCGAGTCTTGGCAAGGAAGGAAGGGTCGGTTAGTAACTGTATGGAACTGCCCCTCCGGAACTGCAGGCAGGCAGGGTGTGCTGAAAGCGCGTGTGGCTCGCTTACTCGTGCCGCCATGGCGAGGGCCAACAGGAAGCAGGTCTTCCGTGTCACATCTGCGAACCAGGCCAAGGACAGTGGTTCAAACCTGTCAGAATTAAGCCAGGTCACCAACCAGGGTAGGTCCCAGCGTAGAATCAGGGATCGGGGAAACCGGACGCTGCAGGTCAAAGTGCATCATGAGGTCGGCGAGGTCTTTGTAATCACCGGGGTTCGGGCGGCCGAGGTGTCTGTAAGTGTCCGCAATCATGGACAGGTATCCTCTGATCGTGATGGGAGCCAATCCTTGGTCGCCAAAGAGCCAGAGGAAGAAGTCAGCGAGCTGGGGAGTAGTCAGTTCGGTGGGGGAGAGTTGCCGGTCAGTGCATCAGGACCGTAGTACTCGCCACTTCCCCTCGTAGACGCGTCTGGTCAAGGGTCTGCGGGCTGTAGCGATTGCTTCCACTGCTGCACTCGAGAAGCCTCTTGTGGCGAGGGCTTGCCGCACAATCTCCAGGTGTGAAGGAGAAGCCGTTCCGGGCACGGGTGGAACAGCAGCTGGCGCGGTTGCTTGAGCATTGTGCTCAGGGTGTGCAGCAGAAGGGGGGGGGGGGGGGGGGGGGGGCGAGACTGAGCAGGTCGGTGGTCCAAGATCTGTTCCAGGAGAACGGGGTTACCAGAGCAACACCGCCGTGCATCCTCTGAGCTTGAGCAGGACTTTGGGATGAGAACCGTCGGGGGATAAGCGTAAGCGACGAGTCCGTCACACGGAATGGAGAGCGCGTCGACTGCCCAGGCTAGGGGGTCTGGGATCGGGGAGACAAAGAGGGGAAGCTCGTGATTCCACCTCGTGGCAAAGAGGTCGATCATCGGTGTCTCCCAGTGAGCGCAGATCATCCGAAAGATGTCCGGTCGTAGTATCCATTCTGTGTGGAGTAACTGGCCACGTCGTGAGAGGGAATCGGCCAAAACGTTCAGGTGTCCTGAAATGTGCCGTGCTCTGAGATAGATGCCGCCGTCGTTGCACCAGCACATCAGGCGGTAGAGGGGAATGCAAAGGTCGGGGGAGCGCGTACCGCCCTGCTTCTGGACGTAGAAAACCTCCGTGGTGTTGTCGGACAGGATGAGTAGCGTCTGTTGATGGAGCTGCGTCTCCCACGCGATTAGGGCCCACCAAACCGCTTCCAGTTCTAACCAGTTGATGTGCTTGTCCACCAGGTTCGGAGACCAGTGGCCGGACGTCGTAAGGAAACTCGGTAGACGGTGAGCACCCCACCCGGAGAGACTGGCATCCACACAGAGCAAGAGCTGAGGAGGCGTCGAGGCGAGGGGAACTCCCGAAGCGAGCCACGCAATGTCCGTCCAGCGCCGCAGATGGGGACGAAGGATCTGAGTCACCGGAACCGGTGCGTCAAGGTCACCAGAGGACGGCTGCCAATGGAGAACGAGGTACAGCTGTAGCGGCCGGGAGTAAAGACGACCGAGGGGAAGTAGGTCCGCCGCTGCAGCCATCAAGCCAAGAAGCTGAAGCCAGACTCTGGTGGGAACTGCGCCCTCCTGAGCTACCTGGCTGGCTAGGGTGGCTAACTTCTGGATCCGAGGTTTCGGAAGACTCACTCTGTTGAGGTCGGTTGCGAATTCCATGCTGAGGTATATAAACCGGCGCGACCTAGAGAGGTCCGACTTGCCCGCGTTGACCAGGAATCCTAGCCGCGACGACAACCTGAGCTGCGCATCTCTGTCCGTTGAAAGGGAGGTCTCTGACTGGTTCCTCAGAAGGAGGTCGTCTAGGTAGTTCAAAATCGGACTGGAAGACGACTGTCTGGCCTTGGCAACCACGGCATCGACGATGCGGGTGAAGACCAAGAGGGCTGAGGTTGAGTCCGAACGGTAGTGCCCGAAACTGGTAAACTGTCCCATCGATGGCGAAGTGTAGGTACCGTCGGGAGGCTGGGTGCATGGGAACGTGGAGGTACGCATCGGCCAGGTCCAGACTGACGGCGAAGTCAAAGGGTTGCACAGAGGCCCGCAGGGCCCTGGCTGTCTCCATCTGAAAGGACGGGGCCACGATGTATCTGTTCAGCGCCGAGAGATTGATGACCAGTCGCCACTTGCCGCCCGGCTTGGGCACCACGAAGAGGCGGCTGTAGAAGGCTGGGGAGTCATGTTGCAAGGCTACCTCTATGGCGTCCTTCCGCTGGAGAGCGGCCACCTCGGCGCAAAGGGCGTCGGCTTGGAGCTGATCGGACAGCATCTCGGTCCACACAGGGGAGAGTCGGAGCGGCGGAGGAGACCGAAAGGAAATCTGCAGGCCCTCGGAGATGGTGGAGAGAACCTAGGGGTTGTCTGGGAACAGCGAACGCCACACTTCGCTGTAGAGGGCGAGCCCCCTGCCGACCAGGGACCCCAGGATGGTCAGCTGAGGCTGGGGAAAGTCAGGGGGCCCTCCCGCGCCCAGGGCAGCGGGCAGGCTTGGGCCAAGCGGGTACAGAGTTATGACCAGGGCGGGGGCGGCCGAAGGCAGGCGCTCGACGGGTCTGGTGGGGGCGAGCAGCGGGGACGGAAGCGGAGGGTCTGGAGAACCGTAGGGTGCGACCGGCAACCTTGCGGGCTGCCTGAAAGCGCGAGGGGGCGGAGGCACTGGGCCACCGATCCTTATTAGCGTCTCAAACTGACTGTCAGGTGGGGCCGAAGAGGAGAGGACCGCCGAGGGGAGCGCGACGAAGTTGAGTCTGGACATCGGGCGGTAGTCTGCAGCAGGCTTGGAGCATGAGGTCGCGTTGCATTAAGTCGCAATTGGCGGCGGCCGCCATGGAGTTAACCGAGGAGTGGTAAGCCGCCTGGTTAGCTGCTACAGTCAGGGCCAGAAGGTCCTCCAACAGAGGCGAGAAGGAAGGGTGCCAGGCCTCCTCGACGCAGCGGATGAGGGCTTGGGTCAGGAGCAGGCCAGGGAATTCCATGCCAGGGACGGCGTCTTGTGCAAACTGCGGGGAATACCGCATTTCAGAAACGTTGAACCACCCACTTGAACCAAGGCCTGGGGGTCAACCAGGGGAAGGGGACGCGTACCAGTCCTGTCGGAAGGCGATGTAGAGTCCAGCAGGCCACCTATGGTCGGAGAAGAAGACGTCGCTACTGGTCGTGTCCCGCTGAAGGTTTTTAGAGAAGGCATCCAGAAGATCTCGAAAATTCGGAGGCTGGGGGAGAGACTTAAATCTCTTAACCTGGTGGCCAGCATCAATGAAAGGGGAAGCTTTCCTCTTGAGTGGCGGAGAAGGGAGGGCAGGTTTCCGGGGGTAGACAGGCCACGATGAGACGCGCCGCTTCGTCCAGTGAGCGAAGAGTTTTTGCGCGGTGGGCCGAGGCGGCTGCAGGAGACGCGGGGTCATCTGAATGGGGAGGGCGATCGACTGTGTGGGCCGAGAAGCGCCGAGACAGAGCAGGCTGATGGTCTCATCGTCAACAGGGCGGCGCGAAGACGAGGGGAAGCTACAGGGGAGAGAGACTCGGAAGGAGGGGCATGACATACGGACCTGTGGGAGGAAGGGGACTGGGATACACGGGGGCTCGACGGGCGCCAACAGGATGAAGCCAGGGGCGATGGGGCAAAGGAGCGAGGAGGACGCCTAACCCGAGGGGAACGACAGCGAAGAGACGGTAGTGGAGAGCGGGACCGGCGCGGCGAGCGGGCAGAAGAGGAAGACAAACGTCGAACCCGCACGTCGAGGTGAGAGGATGGGGGAACGCAGCCCGGAGGCGCGAGGAGAAATGGAGCACGATGAGAGGTAGGCAGGCCGAGGGCTGTGTCTGTTGTCGCGGTGCGGCGCAATGGTCATCGAGGGAAAGCCATCCAGTGAACAAAGGCGCTGGTAGGTCCTGGAATCGAGCGGTAAGGTGGAAGTGCCCGCAAGTCTCTGAGTGGGCGACAAAGGTCGCTGCGGCCGAGCCTCAAGGAGGGGGGCACGGTGCCGGCCAGTTGACTCAATGTGGGAGTCAGCGGACTTAATAGAAGGTAGCTGCGTCTGAGCCTCAAGGAGGGGGGCAGGCTGCGGGCTATGTGACTTAGCGTAGGAGTCAACGGACTTGAAAGTCTCTGCGGCCGAGCCTCATGGAGGGGGGCACTCTGCCGGCTGAGGGACTCCCTGCGGGAGTCAGGGGGCACTCCCGGTGCGGTCACTGAAGCGCAGACAGTCCTAGCACGTAGGTGGTCACGTGCATCACGTTTCCCCAAGTCAGAGCGGGCGCGGTGGGTCACTACTTGCCGTGAGGAGGGGGCGCCATGGTAGACGGTCGATCCTGTGTCGGTGTCGGACGCTCGCTCCGAAAAAAACTCCAAAGCTGTGACCATAACTCTTCCGGCCAAAAGGCGCAGACGTCCCAAACGTGGTCGGAGTCGCAGCCAGAACAAGGGAGGCACACTGGGTGTCGATCACTTGGCCACTGAAAGTCACTGCACTGTACGCAGGTACGAACCTGGTAGCTGCAACACACATCAGAAGTGAGAAGCGACCGGGCGCGGGAACCACGTGAACCCACACATGAATACAAGTGAAACGTGACGAGTGGCGAGCGAAACGAAGGAAACAAAAAAATTCCATGGTCGAAGCCGGCGCCCGACCCCTGGGTGGGACGCATGCAAAGACCGAGGCCTTACCTTTCCATTTGTTTCCTCAAAACACATTACCGATGACATGACTAACTGGAAATAGTCTACTTGCTTACCAATTTTAGCCTAAGACCCAAAGGGTCCCCCCCAGGAGGCTCTCGGGGATCCCTGACAGGGACGAGAGAGCTTTCGGGGATCCCTAACAGGGACGAGAGTAGCCTCCCCTGCCCATCCGGTCAGGCGCCAGGTGGTGTCTCCTTTAGCCAGTTGTCTACTTCGCTGCTAGCGTTCGGACGCTTTTACCTGAGCCTCTGACCCTTGGAAAGACTGTGTACGGTTCGACCGTCCCTTACCGGCCTGCCTTCGCCTAGCCTCTCGGCTTCTGCTTCTGGCGTGGCCTCCGTCTTCTCTGCTAGCCCTCGTCTGGGCCTCGTGCTCTTGGCTGGCCCTGGAACCTTCTAGGCTCCCGTCGCGCGGTGGTTGTGCTTCGTCTTCCTGCCGTTCCGCCATGGACAGGTAAAGTCTCGGCCGTTTCCGACGTCTCGCCTGGCTGGGTCGGACGTCGGGCTTCGCTCGAGCTACTGTTGTTTTCTCTCCGCATTTCACGGTGAGTTTCGAGTGTTTCTTGCTTTCGAAGCTTTAAATGGCGCCCCCGGTCGCCTTCATGTTTGGGTATGGGCTGCAGTTACCTAGTGCGCCTCTCCCCAGTACGCCGACCTCCCGTGACCTATTGTCCGGTACTTTGTGCTTCGTCACTCTGCCGTTCCGCCATGGAAAGGTGGAGTCTCGGCCGCTTCCTACGTCTCGCCTGGCTGGGCCGGACGTCGGGCTTCGCTCGAGCTACTGTTGTTTGTCTTTGCATTTACTGTCAGTTTCGCGTGTCTCTTAATTTTCGAAGCTTTAAATGGCGGGGTTTGTTACCCGCCGCCGGTCGCCTTTCATGTTTGGGTTTGGGTTGCAGTTACCAAGTGCGCCTCTCCCCAGTTCGGCGACTTCCAGTGACCTAGTGTCCGGTGCTTTGTGCTGCGTCACGCTGCAATTCCGCCATGAAAAGGTAAAGTCTTGGCCACTGCCTACGTCTCTCCCCCGGCGGGGCTGGACGTCGTGCTTGGCTCGGACTTCTGTTTGTTTTCTCTCCGCATTTCACGGTGAGTTTCGCTCATTACTTACTTCGGAGCTTTACCTGGCGGCCTTAGTTGCCCGCCGCCCATCACCTTTCATGTATGGGTATGTGTTGCAGTACCAAGTGCGTTTCTGCCCAGGACGGCGGCTTCCAGTGGCCTGGTGTCCGCCACACTGTAGACTGGGTGCCACCTGCTCCTCTGTCATCGGCTGCGCTGGCTGCCCTGCTTGACTGGAGGTTCTTGGTCTCTACTCCGGTGTTCCACCGCCGAGCGACCCGCGACTTCCGCCTTCCTTGGGACCTTCCGCGGCACGGTGGGATTGTTCAAGCGGCCCTCCGACATGGGATAGCCACTCCTATCGTCCCTGGTAAGTTTGTAGCTCTTTCGTAGACGCGTTAAGCCCGCTGACTCCTCCGGCGAGTCGCCAAGCTGGCTACGTGCCCCCCTCCCGTAAAAAGGAGCCCCGGGCACCGCGACCACGTCGCCTTAGTTCACGCGTCGGCCCTCGGCCAAACCTCAAGCCCGCTGACTCCTCCGGCGAGTCGCCAAGCCGGCTACGTGCCCCCCTCCTTGAGCCCCGGGCACCGCGACCTTGGTCGCTAATTAAGCGTCGGCCTTCGGCCCTTCTTCTAAGCCCGCTGACTCCTCCGGCGAGTCGCCCAGCCGGCTATGTGCCCCCCTCCTTGAGCCCCGGGCACGGCGACCTTGTCGCCTGTTACATGCAAAAAAAAAAAAAAAAAAAAAGAAGAAGTTGACGCTCGGTCTCAGCCTAAGCCCGCTGACTCCTCCGGCGAGTCGCCAAGCCGGCTACGTGCCCCCCTCCTTGAGCCCCGGGCACCGCGACCTTGTCGCTAATTAGTTAAGCACCGGCCTTCGGCCCTCCTAAGCCCGCTGACTCCTCCGGCGAGTCGCCTAGCCGGCTCCGTGCCCCCCTCCTTGAGCCCCGGGCACCGCGACCTTGTCGCTAACTAGTCTACGCGTCGGCCTTCGGTCCTGCTCAGCCCGCTGACTCCTCCGGCGAGTCGCCAAGCCGGCTACATGCCCCCCTCCTTGAGCCCCAGGCACTGCAACCTTGTCGCCTATTGTGGACGCGTTGGCCTCCTACGCCTGCGGACTCCTCCGGCGAGCCGCTGTGCCCCCGCCTTGAACCCTGGGCACCGCGGCCTTGTCGCCAATTAGTTCACGCTTGGCCTTCGGCCCCAGCTTAAGTCCGCTGACTCCTACGGCGAGTCGTTCACCCGACTATGTGCCCCCCTCCTTGAGCCGGGCACCGCGACCTTGTCGCCTTGTTCTTACTTCGGCCTCGGTCCTGGGCCCGCTGACTCCTTTGGCGAGTCGCCTATCTGCTTGTGCCCCCTCCTTGAGCCCCGGGCACCGCGACCCTTATCGCCGGTTGGTGCCCTAGTCGGCCCTATGGCCTTCCTTCCTACCCTCTGACTCCTTCGTCGAGTCTCCCAGCCAGCTACGGTGCCCCCTCCTTGAGCTTCGGGCACTGCGTCTGGATCGTCTTTCATATACCTCGGGACTTCGGGCCGTTTTCCCCTGGCGCCTACGGCCTTTCCACGTGTTCACCGATTCTCGTCTGTTCACCGAAGTGAAGCTACTTCGCGCTCGGTTCGCGTGGATGGGTGCCCCTTGGGTACACCCAGTGCAAGTGGGGATCGACGTCTTCGCCCTCGTCACCTGGATAGTTGCGGCGCCCGACGTTCGTCGCCCGCCCGCTTGACGCCCTCCTGTGTCCCTGCCGACCTTCGCCTTCTGCTCGGCCCTGTCATTCTCCGCGGGACACCCTCTTCCCCTCTCTCTGCACCGTTCGCCTCCAGCGTCTCCCCGACCCTCTTCGGTGGATGACTCGGCGTCCTGCGTTCGCCGCTGGCCTGCTGGCGTTTTAGCCTTCGGCTCCCCGGTTCGCTGGCCACTTGCTCCTCTTCGTGCGCGCTGCCTCTGGTGGTTCTGCCGGCGCCCGTCCTTGCGGTTACACCTCCCAGCTCTAGTGGATGGCTCCTTCCCTGACCATCTCCCCTGATGCGACGTCGCAGCTGTACCGTGCTCCTGTGGCTTCCCACGCTCTTCGGCCCTGCCTGGTAGTCTCCTTAGGACCCCTTCTAGGCCTGTGGGCCCAGCGCCACCCGTGTGGTTGAGTTCCCGCCCGCTCCGACCAAGGCCCTCGCCCTTCGCGCGCAGGTCTCCGCTCTGCCTTGAGATGTTGCGTTGGTGCTCGTCGCTCGGCGCGGCTCCCCCCGCCTCGGACCCTTCGCTTCGCCTTCGGCCCTTGGTCGTCGCCGCCAGCCGGGATCTGCCCCTCGCTTCCACGTGTCCCCATGCCTCCCGCCCCCGCTGTTGTCTTCGCTTGCCGTCGACGGGTCCGTTTCCAGCCCGGCCTCTCCGGTGTGGTCTCTCCCTCAGCCCTGGGTCCTTGCGTGGATCGTGGATGCCTTGGTTGCCCGAGACCTTGTTCTTCCGTCAGCCGTTCTCCTCCTGGGTCGCCCTGCGTCTGCGGTATCAGTCAGCGGTCCCACTTCGTAGGGCAGCGATGTTCTCCTCCTCCGGTTGCTCGCCTGGGCGCCCTGGTCAGCGCCTACAGTCCGACCTCTCGCCACTCGTTCACCTGGGTATGGATTCGGTGACCGACCGCGCCTTGGTGCGTCTTCACGAGCCTCGGATCCAGTCCTTGCCGTTCTAGCCCGAGGGTAGCTGCGGACGCGGCGCTCCCCACCTAACTGCGGCTCCAGCTCCTCCTCCTGGTGAGTGCGGCGGCTGATCTCCTTCCCTCGGTCTTCTGTACTCCGCCTCTGGAGGCCGTCCTCCGGCGATCTCTCTACCCTGGTGCCGATCTCTCCTGTGCTGCGCCACATCGGCTTCGCTGGACGGACATTCTTGGCTCGGCTCCCGGATTCCCCCTGACCTCGCCGCTGCCCGTCTCTCTCTGCGTCGTTGCCGGTCTCGACCGTTGGGGCGCTCTCCTTCTCCCGAATTCCGCTCGTCCGCCGGCCACTGGCCCGGACGCGAGAACCGGACTTCGCGGCACGTCAACCCGCTGGGACTGGTTGCAGTTGGCAGGCCCTCTGCGCCTGGCGATACGATCTTCGGACACAGGACCTCCTCGTCCTTCCGACAACCCCTCTTCGTGGCTTGCCTTCAGACGCAGGAGGAACCCGCTCTCCCGACCTCTGCTTCCTCCTCTATCGCCCCCTTCGCTGGTGCGAGGACAGCGTCTTCTCCCTCCCAGCCCGCCACAGTCCACGTCGCCTGTTCGTCCTGACAGTCTACCTCTTGCGACGGTGGCAGCTTCTTCACACGGATTGCGCCCTTCGCTGGGACATCCTTCGCTGGTTCTGCGCCCGTCGGGAGACTCCCCCCTTGTTCTCTTCGCCACGAAGTGGAGCCTCCGGCTTCCCCGCTTCATCTCCCTGTTCCCGACCTCTGGCCTGGTCAGTCGATGCCCTTCGATCCCTTGGGGCGGACTGGTCGTTTACACCTACCCTCCGGCGGTCCTGGTCCTCAAGTCCTGCTCAGCCTCCGGGGATGCAGCGACGCAGTCCTTCTCCTGGTGGCCGGTCGCCCGGACCGGTTCGCGGACTTCCGACCTTCTCAGTCTCGCCACAGGTTCACCCTCCCTTTTCCCACCTCCCGCCGATGCTCTTACAGCGCCGATAGCCGCTCTTCCACCCCTGCCCCGAGCGACTTCTCCTGCACGCCTGGCGATTGTGTGGCAAGCTCTCTCTGCTGGAGGCTTCTCGAGTGCAACAGCGGATGCTATCGCTTCTGCCCGCAGACCTACCAGACGTGTCTACGAGGGAAAGTGGCGTGCTTCGTGCCTGGTGCTCTGACCGCCGCCTCTCCACTGTCGGCCTGACGACTCCTCAGCTCACGGACTTCTTCTCTGGCTCGTCCAAGACCTAGGTTGGCTCCCCTCTGGTGCAGCAGCTCTTGAGGGGTCTCTTGATCGCCGACGCCTACCGTCACCTCGGCCGTCCTGACCCAGCGCCTGCAAGGACCTGCCCGACCTTATGGCGCGTTTCGGCGTGCAGCGTCCGGTCTCCCGCCCACTGCCTGGCCCGCGCTGGGACCTCCCTGGTCCTCCCCTGACTGACTTCGGACCGTTGAGCCGCTCCTTCTGGCCCGCTTTGCTGACGTGACTCGGAGGCCTGCTTCCTGATGACCCTCGCCACGGCGCCCCGCGTCACCGAGCTCCACGCTCTCGTCTCGCCCCGCCGGCCTGCAGTTCCGAGTGGATGGCTCCGTTCAGCTACTCCCGGATCCTTCCTTCTCGCTCAGCCTAGGTCTCCCTTGACAGCGCCTCCGGTCCTCGCCGCTCGGCCGCTTACACGACCCGGTTCCTCGGGGCACTCCGCAGCAAGATCCGGGGCAGGCACTTCGTATCTACCTGCGGCACTCCAAGTCCGTGCGGAGGGGACGGTCTCGTCCCTTGCCGCCGACCGCTGGCAGAACCGGCTTCTCAGCCCAAACGTTCTCCTCTTCGCTCCGTTGGGTATTCTGGTCCGCCTATCGCGACCTCTCCCCACAGGGAGCCGAGGCACTGAGGATCCGCGCCCATGCAATGCACGCTAGGCGCTGCAGCCGCACGTCTCGCCTTCGCCGCGCCGGTGTGGTTAAGGACACTGTGGCGGCGGTGGGGTGGCGGGAATCTACCTTTGCCGCTTCTGCTCTGCGCCCTTACAGTCCAGCGCGACAACCTTACGCTGGTGGGCAACTTCTGCGGCGCGACACTCCCTCCAGGCGCCCTCGGCGCTTAGGCGGCACTTCGCTAAAATTGTCGGGAGTGGGTGATCAGGAGTGACGGGCCGTCTTCGTCCCTGAAGAGGTTTCTAAAAGGGGATTGTGCGGCACCCTCCTCCTCTTTGCCATTCTTCCAGTTAGTCATGTCATCGGTAATGTGTTTTGAGGAAACAAATTAATTTTTCTCTAAAATGTATTTTTTCGAAAAATACTTACCGATGACATGACTCGGAGGTCCCTCCCTCCTCCCCGCTTGCCGCTGGTAACTCCGTAGACAACTGGCTAAAGGAGACACCACCTGGCGCCTGACCGGATGGGCAGGGGAGGCTACTCTCGTCCCTGTTAGGGATCCCCGAAAGCTCTCTCGTCCCTGTCAGGGATCCCCGAGAGCCTCCTGGGGGGGACCCTTTGGGTCTTAGGCTAAAATTGGTAAGCAAGTAGACTATTTCCAGTTAGTCATGTCATCGGTAAGTATTTTTCGAAAAAATACATTTTAGAGAAAAATTAATTTTTCAGAGGGGCAGGGGGAAATACACTCCACCAACAAACTGCGGGAAACGGCCGGAAAAAGAAAGAACCCCAGGTACACGAAACGCCGCCCAGCGCAGTCGCATGTTTTCTTCCAGTAGGGAGGCACCACTAAGGAAAAAGTCTCCAAGAACTAAGCACAGCTAGAAGGAAGTCCGAGTCCAAGAAAAACAGAAGTCCAAGGCGACCGGGCGAAGAAGCCAGTCGCACCGTACACAGACAAGTCCCGTAGACCAAAAAACACGTCCTAACGCTGCGAGCTAAGTAGAATGACAGGTTGGTCACGCCACGCGGCACAGGACCGGATGGGCACGGGAGAATACTCACGGCCCTGTTTTTAGGATCCCTGAGTGCCTCCTGGGTTGTGTGGGAGCACAACAGGTCCCTAGGCTAAAATTGCGTGAGCTAGTAGATGCTTCCACAAAGTAACGTCATCAGTAATGTTTATGATGAAATAAAGGCCTGCGTGCCTACTGTCTTCATCCTTAGAAAATAAAGATTCAATTCTCTCTCTCTCTCTCTCTCTCTCTTACACGCCAGCTAACTCAGCGCAGGTCTCAGTGCCTGTCTAAAAAATGAATTTATATGACCGGCTCACTGACAGAGCAATGCGTCATTTCAAATTTGTATGCGTCGATCACCAATGAAAATGCTGTACGCTGCTGCCATAATTATGCAATCAACATTATAGTACTTGCAGATAAGGATATAGACCAATGGCTTTAGTTCAAGAGTGGTGCCAGAACTATTTTAGTCAAACTTATTTCACACACTGGTGTATTCCGAATGATAAGGGTTAAATCATGCAAGACACCATGCATTAGTAGCTGTGAAAGTGTCATGTAGCATTGCTGCTGTTTTCACAGCTATTGATGCAGGGCTCCCTGAATGAGTTATTCAATTCAGTCTTGATGAGCTACAGCACAGTGGATCAACCATGGTAATTTGAGGGTGGTGCAAAAATGTCTGGGTGCATGTGATTTCCCTTTTGAATTTTCCTCGTTAAGACGTTTTGTTGCCATGCTCGTCACTTGTAAGCCACACGGGCCTTTTCTTTCTTTTTTTTTCCTAAAGAAAAGAAAAAGAATTCTTATAACCCTTTTGGTTTTAATTTTGCAGCAACCACGAATTGGTGGTAAAGGTAAGTACAATATTTATGTTGTTTGCAATATCTGCAGCAAATGTTGACCTATTAACATCTAGAACATGCTTCTGGCAACATCTGGATGTGTTATGAAGACTGTAAACAGTCTGTAGTAGATTGATCAGTCATGCCTTAACTCCTTCAGCCCGACGGCCGTTTTTCCCAAATTTTGGAGGCGTCGTTTAACGACTATGCACCTGTTGCAGGAAATGGATCGACCATGATAATTCAAGGGTAGTGCCAGATTACTTTGGCGCCAAGCTAATTTTGACACGACCATTGAATTTCCATGGGTGATCCATCTCTTGCAGCTGGTACATAGTGGTTATGTGACACCTCCAAAATTTGGGAAATGTGGCCTTGGGGTTAAATCAGGGGTACAGTTGGCCCCTAGTGTCCCTCAACATTTGGCCACCCTTGCATGACAAGTCTAGGATGGTTGTCAGTTCAGTTCAGCTTGGAATCTGTAAGAATTTATTTTCATAAGTCTTTTTCAGCTTGTCATTACGTGCATTCTGTGTTTTTAACAGGCTTTCCATTAACGGAATATTCTCCATATTATTTTGACAGACAAATTTTGATAGAGACGGACACAATGGAAGGCCTTCTGTCCCTGGGATGGACAAATCTCGAAAACAAAGTAGCATCCAGTTACTTACTGGCTGTGTTTAAAGTACATGTACAAGACAGATTGTAGAGTGCCTCGGACAGATTTTTTGTCATGCTGTCTGTCCCACTGATGGACAATTTCAAATCCTCGTGGAAAGCCTGTTTTAAGCTGCACTGTGCAACATGTCTATCATATATTTTGTTATGCAGTTGTGGCTCATCAAGACTCCACCTACTTGTACACAACTCCTTTACGACTGATGGGTGTGTGGATTGCTTTGGAAGATGCTACGCTGGAAAACGGGTGCCTTTGGTTCATCCCAGGCTCGCATAAAGGTAATTATTGCTCTTGACTACACATGACAATTTCTTTCTGGCAATTGGTAGTGTATGTTTTGCTTGAGTGCTTGTTTGCATTTTGCACCTGCCATTTTGTGTCTTGTGTTAAATTTTTCCCCCATCTTTCCTGACAGCTGGTGTGGATGGAGGAAAGCAAATGGTACGAAAGCTCAACCCAGAGCCTGGAAGCAACCAGACAGAGTACATCGGATCAGAACCAGAATATGACAATTCTCAGTTCATTGCTGGACCTGTCAAAAAAGGTAATATGAAAAGCTTGTGACGGCTATGAAGCAGCTTCTTTATTTTCTCAAAATCATTACCGACGGCATTACTACTAGGAATGCTTCGCTTGGCTTAACAATTTTAGCCCCCAAAACTCGTCGTGTACCTGACAGGGGAGGCAACCACCAAAGGGTGTCATTACCAGGACACCCCGAGTGGCCTCCCCTGCCTCTATCCGGTAGCGCGCTCACCGTTTCCCGGCGGTCTCTTCGCTTAGCTCAACCAGGACAGGCCGTGAGCATATCGTGCTCCGGTTGTGGTTAGGTGGATTACCGTTGTGTACCCTGGACATCTGGATTTATGTGCATTGTGTTGTGCTTGGATTACCTACATGTTCTGTGGATTATGTGGTGTTGGGTTTTTCTGTGGAATTATCAGTTTGAGTCATGATAAGGTAAAGTAACGGTTACTGCCTCTAACCGGTTTCGACCGGTCGGCGGCGGCGACCGGGTGGTGATTTGTGCAAGCCGACCGGGAGCGCGGTTCCTCTGTGGAGGCTCCCCGCTTCTCGCCGGTCTTCTTCTGTCCTTTATTACAGTGCTTAGGTACGGACCTGCATCAAGTGTGGCGCCTTCCAGTGGCCTAGGACGGCCATGATGTCTGCCTACCATGCTCGTGCTGCTCCTCCGATCAGACAGGCGACAGTGCGTGACGTGGGAGGAAGAGAGATGGTCACAGCTGGGGCGTTTACCAGAGGGATAAACCGGCGCCTTGCACACAGCTGACGAACAAAGCAGCATTGACGACAATGAAGGGAAAGGCAGAATCATACTGGTCGGTGCCCCGGGCAGCGCTGCCCCACCTTGGGTGGATGAATGAGCCTAGCAGCAGCAAAGGATCGGATCTTGCCCCCCATTCGGACCCGGCACCAAGAGCTCCACCCTGCCTCGTAGAGGCCTTGTGACATGCTCGACCGCCAGTGATGGGGTTCGCCCCTAGGCACGTGTCATCATGTGGAAGCTCGGTCCCCCCGCAATAAAGATGTTGGGCCAGATTATCACCCCCCAGGTGAGAGACAGAGAGAGAGAGCCCAAGCGGGGGACCCCCTCCCCCCTGAGAGGCAAGTGCCCACCAGCCTTAGGCCAGACCAGTGCCGTCACCGGACCGCGTCTACAACGCACCTCTCAGGGAGGGACAGGAAAAGATAACCACAGAACGCACACAAGAGCTCCACCCCGCCTCGTAGAGGCCCCGGATATGCAAGGACGCTCACTACGGGATTCATCCCCCAGGTATGGGTCTGCATGGAGCTCAGGCATCTCACAGGAAATGGAGGGCGAGAAATTCAGTCATGTGAGACACAGAACGCACGGAAGAACTCCATCCCGCCTCGTAGAGGCTCGGGACATGCTCGAACGCCAGTGATGGGGTTCGCCCCTAGGCTGTGTCGTCATATGGAGCGCGGTTCCCCCGCAGTAAAGGTGGAAGACGAGATATGAGTCTCAGACGAGCAAGCTTTGGGACTGGAGCCCTCCCTCGAGGACGGTCGTGCGGTCAACCGAACCAACTGTCGGGATGTACTTCCCCATCGTGTTGGACTGAGAAATGTTTTGGAGACCGAAGCTGTCCATAGGAGGACGGACATTCGGTCATTAGAGCCAGCCAACGGGAAGTGCTTCCCCATCGTGATTGAACCACCAGGACACCTCCCCCACGCCGTAGGAGCATGGAGGGTTCCGAGTCGAAGAGTGGAGCCACAGATGAGTACTAACTCGCTGGGCGGATCCCCCATGTCTGAAGCCCTATTGAAAGGAACTAACTCGGTGAGCAGCCGACGAGAGGTGGTGCCAACCACCCACCCACACTCCTCCCTAGGAGGTAGAGAGGAACTCACAGTGGCCATGGACCTGCTTCACATGGGGATGAAGTCTACATTTTCGGTCGGGCGACCTCAGCAGCTGGAGAAAGGGCGCTACAGATACCTAATGCCTGGGAACGTCTTCTTCCCTCTTCGCCTCTCCGACCAGCGGACAAGCTCGGGTACGGCGCAGCGTGGGATCTCTCGGTGACACCGAGCATCAGAGGCGCCCGGCAAGAGCGGCCGTTCTTCCGACCAGAGCTTCAAGGGCCGATTTTCCTCGGAGAAACGACAGCCTCAACACCGGCGCCGGGATCACGGAGATGGCAGCGGCAGGACGGAATCGCCCTCACTGTCGACACTCGACCTTGGCCTGTTGGACTATGGAACGAGCATTAACGCATTAACACAGTGTGGCCCGCCCTCTTCCGAGTGGGAGCAGCGTCTCACTGGTTAGGATCCTCGTACTGGACGAGGGATCAAGCGGACAAACACATCAACAGGCTGGAGATGGAAGCAGTGTGCTTCGCGTTCTCTCCGAGTGAAAGCAGCGACGCACAGGTCAAGATATCCTCGCCGTTTGAAGAGGGATCAAAATGTCAAACACATCAACATGTTGCGGATGAAAGCAGGGCGGCTTGCACTCTCGCTGTGGAAGCAGCGTCTCATGAGTCAGGATCCTCATCATGGACGAAGGATCAAGTGGACAAACACATCAACAGGCTGGAGATGAAAGCAGTGTGCCTCGCATTCTCTCCGAGTGGAAGCAGCAACTCACAAGTCAGGATATCCTCGTACGTGGCCGAGGGATCAAGCCGTCTAACACTTCAACAGGCTGGATTGAAAGCAGTGTGGCTCGCGCTCTTTCTGGGTGGGAGCAGCGTATCATGGGTCAGGATTACGTGTACTCTCCGACAGCTCGACAGTGGTGGCATACATCCAGAACCGGAGGTCGAGTAGGCGCTAAGTCTACACCCGGAGGACGTGGTGCGGAGTGGGGGTAGATAACGGACTCGCCTAGCAGACGGTCGGTGCGCTCCAACACATCGCAGATTCACCGCTTTTTGGACGAAGCGTCCCGGTTCGTCGCGTCATTCCGCCGGCCGTCTTCGCCCTGAGAGGAAGGCTGCGATGATGACCGACGCATAGGGTGGCCCAGTTCGTCACGTCGCTCCCTTGCAGACTTCGGGAGGCATTGGGCGACCACTCGGCAAGACGCCGGCGGATAACAAGGTTCTTCTGAAGACTCCCGAAGACCAGAGAGGATGAACATCTACTTCCGCCGGCAGTGATGTGGAGTCTCTTCCGGGCGGTGCCGTGCTAGTGGTGGATAAGGAGGCGCGGATGCAGGCGGCGGCTTCCCACAGAATACAGACTCGGACACGAGGAAGCGGAAGCGAGGCTTGGACAGGACTGCTCCCTGGGTTCGCTTTCCCCTAGTTGGCGCGGGATTTCCTCGAGAGGGTGACGCCTTCCGTTAGCAAGTGTCTGCAGGACACCAGGGATCTTTCAGCCTCGGTCCATCGGAGCGGGACACGCACGGAGCTCGTGACAGCCTTTAGGATGGCGTACCACTCCTCAGCCTACTCCTTGGCAGAGATCGCCGGCAGCAAATGGATATGAAGGGACACGCTGTTGTGACAGGTTCTACGTTCGCCCGTCTTTTGGGATAACACAGCGGTGGAAGGCTCCGCGCGAGGACACTCATCTGTGGGACCGACTTGGCAGATGATAAGGCGACAGTGCAGGATCCCTTGCCACCTCAGCAGGATTGTCTCCACTCGCGGTGGAGAGATGGAAGCTTTGGCTACAGCGCTACTTGGTGATGCGGGAGCCCTGCCTAGAAGGAGACCACGGAGCTGGACTGAGATCCTGACGCCCGACAGGCTACGGTAGGCTCTTACGGATCCCAGACCTGGAGACTAGGTGATGTCTAGTGTCGGCTTTGGCGCTTACTAGTAACTTCGGCCCGGCGTGTGCAACTACTTGGACGGTCGGCCCTCTGGAACCAGATGGCGAATCATGGAAGGACCCGGACTCCTGGCTGACGCAACGCCGCCGCCGCGGATTCCTGGGCATCGGAGGCAAGTCTGACGTGGGACCAGCACCCAGTTTTGCCGCCTAGGCAGGGAGTGCCTGACCGATAACAACGGAATAGCAACCGGTGATCACGCAGGCAGATTCATCCGCTGGCTGGAGTTGATGGCGGTGCAGCTGGTGCTCTTCAGATGGAAACAATGGCTTATGCTACGGAAGGGACGGGTGCGCTCCAGCTACTAGAAGGTCAGGGTTTCTTCGTGTAGCACTCCTGCTGGTGATGCAGAGATCAGGACAGCACTCGGACACGGCGCTTCGGAGGTCAGCTCAACCTACGCGCGGATTCCCCTTGTGGCAGGGTCAGCGGCAGCGCAAAGAGTGTTACTACACCCGGCTGCTTTCCAACTACTCTACGCATGTGAGGAGACTCCAATGATAGGCCGGTTGTCCTGTAGTGGAGCAGGAAGCTGCTTCCTCTGTCGCCTCAAGACCGGATCCACAAGCCTGGGCCGTGGATGGGCTCCTTCGAGGAACGGACGCCTTGCGTAGCCAACCACCACCATTGCATGTGAATTCACCGGTTGGTCTGTTCACCGAAGTTAAGCCGTTTGGGGGCGGTTAATCCTTGGTTGGATAACCGCCTGGGAACAACAGGTATGGTGGAAGTCATCTTAACCCTTGTTCACCAGAGGGTGACATACGTTCGAATAAGAATAGTTAAAGGGTAGCACCGGAGTGGCTTGGCGCCGCTAGGTTTCACGCTATCCGGCCTAGCCTTCAAGTAAAGCCTTTGGGCTATATTCTTATTTTCTGTAGTATAACCTGTGTATGGCAGGGCACAGATTGAAGCGGTTAGCCTCAGGCTGATATGGGTTAAGATGCGGCAGCGCGTACCCTCCCTCAGGGCTCCACATGCTCAGGGATGACATGGTGATTAGGACTTTGATGACCGTTCAGCTGGATCACAGTCCTTTGGAGACGCGCGGCGAACCCCTGCCTCAGCTCCGTGTCCGAGACGATCGCAACCCTGGCAGCAACTGTTGTACAGACACAGCGGTTGGCGCGGCACGCTGGGAGATGGACAGTCAGCACTCACACCAAGAGGCTTCTCGGGTGCGACAGTGGATGCAATTGCAGCGACTCAAGGAGTCTCTGACAGTACGGACACGAGGGAGAGGGGAGAGTACTACAGGCCTGATGTGCAGCGGAGCAACTCTCCCCACAGACCGGCCTACCCCCATATTGGCCGAGTTCATCTAGGGGTTGCCAAGGAATCGGACCCCTCAGCATCATTCGAATTTACCGGGTGGCAGACACTTGTTGACACCTAGCACGGACCAGCGCCAGTACAGACCCCTCGGATCGGATCGAGCACCGTCATCGGCAAGACGGCCGGCTTCCGCTGGCGATGCTGGGAGACCTAGCAAGAAGACCTGCAGACTGTTCGCCATCGCTTCGGTTTCACAGTTAGCAAGATTGCGCCTTCTCGGAGCGTCCCTCCGGTCTCCAGTTCAGGGCCGATGACTAGGGCAGCACTCCACCGGCTGGACTTGGGCTAGGAACCTCCTTCCAGTGTCCACACCGCAAGTTCTAGCGTCTGTCCGTTCAGGGATACGGACCAGTCCTGGGAGTTCGCCTACATGACGCGGTCAGGGCGCCTTATAGTGGCAGGCGCAAGACTACGCCACTAAGACAAAGACACACGCCTGTTCCTGCCCTTGGCTATGGGCAGATGAGACCTTGGCGCAAACGGTCCCTAGCTTGCTGGGTCGTTCGTTCGGCATACCCCCAGAGGGGGCCCAGACGTTGCGCGTCCGAGCACACAAGTCAAGCAGAGGCTACTAAGAATGCCTTACTAGCTTGGCACAGGGCGGAAATTGTGGCAGCCGTAGGTGAGCGGGCCGAGTCTACCTTCGCTTGCAAAGACCTGTCAGACCTATCCGGCCAGCATGTCTACCTGGCACTAGTGGGGGTCATCTCGGCGGCACAGCACTCCCTCCCGGCGTCACAGGCGCCATGGGTAACGCCTAGCTAAAATTGTCGGGAGTGGCGCGTAGGGACGGGCCTCGATAGTTCATGAGCAGAGCGCTCGGGCAGGGGACAGGTGTACCAGATTGCGGCACCCTCCTCCTATTCGCCATTCTTCCTAGTAGTAATGCCATCGATAATGATTTTGAGAAAATAAATGAATTTTTCTCTAAAAATTATTTTTTCGAAAAATACTTACAGACGGCATTACTCAGAGGTCCCTCCCGCCTTCCCCGCTCGCCGCAGTCGAGCTAAGACTCGGAGACTGCCGGGAAACGGTGAGCGCGCCACCGGATAGGGAGGCAGGGGAGGCCACTTGGGGTATCCTGGTAATGACACCCCTTGGTGGTTGCCTCCCCTGTTGTCAGGTACACAACAAGTTTTTTTGTGCTAAAATTGTTAAGCTAAGCGAAGCATTCCTAGTAGTAATGCTGTCGGTAAGTATTGTTCGAAAAAATACATTTTAGAGAAAAATTCATTTTGTTACACATTACGGTACTGTAGTCAGTATGATTGATCTGTTTCCTACAACAGGAAGTAAAATGTTAAACCGTTTACCCCAAGGCTTATTTTGTAAGGGTCACCTTTGTAAGGTTAGACTGTACCACTTACAGGAGATGGATCAACCATGATAATTCAAAGGTAGTGCCAGATTAGCTTGGCGCCTAATCTGGCACTACCTTTGAATTATCATGGTTGATCCATCTCCTCACAGGGTGCGTCATGGCTAAATGGGTTACCGGTAACATCCTGGGGCATGCAGCCTGTTGTAAGCAGCACGACTGATCTGTCGCCTAAAACTGCAACTAAAATGTTAACCCCTTTGTCCATGCAGCCACAGGCACTGTGAACAGCACCCCTGGCTTTATGCACGAGGGGGTTTGCTGCAGTGTTTCTGACTGATTCATCTCCTGCAGCTGGAACTAGATGTATATGTTTTGTGTGCAGGATCGTTGGTGCTGATTCACGGTGAGGTGGTGCACAAGAGCGAACACAACTACTCGGAAAAGTCGCGGGAAATCTACGCTTTCCATCTGTACGACCAGGCACACTGCACATACGATGACCGAAACTGGTGAGCAACAGGAACAGTATGTTTCACTGGAGGGAGACAGAGATGGGCAGACACGGTAAAATCCACATGGGTGACAGTCTGCAGTCCTGGAGTCCTTCAGTCTGTTCTGTCTGCAAGAGGCATAAATTCTCATGAGCCCCTGCATCTGCAGGGGCTCATGAGAATTTATGTCTCTTGCTGGCCGTGGATTATGGGGCATAGTTTGTCCATGGGCTGCTTTCAGTCGTTTGAATTTTTCACGCCGTCGCCCGTTTATCCAGTAGACCAGTAATCCAGTACAGGATTTTATCCTGTCCGCCAGCCTTTATCTCCCTCCAGTGTTTTCTTCGTTCACCAGTCAGTTTTGGTTTGTTTTATTTTGTATTTTATCTTCATTTCATTTTTCCGTTTCTCTTTCACGCAGGCTCCAGCCAACAGAAGCCAAGACGTTCACATCGCCTCTACCCTGAGTGCCCGGACTCGTGAGGAGATGGAGAGGCCTGTATAAGACATGAAACACATCCAGAAAATTTGTACTGCATACAAATAACTAAACTGAAATTGTACATGCTCATAAGAAAGTTTTCCGGTACAATACCAGCAGTTGCATGCGCAAAGAGCTTATATCATTGTGCCCAAGGTACAAAATACCCACATTTTGGAATTATCCTCTGAGGACTGCATTACAATTCAGAAGACAGATCGACCATGATAGTTCAAGGGTGGTGGCAGAATAGCTTGGCGCCTATAGGCGCCAAGCTATTCTGCCACCACCCTTGAACTAACATGCTCGAGCCATATCTTGCTGTGGTGTGTCGCGGGCAGAATGAGTTAATGATGCATGTATACTAGCTGACTTGTATATATGCCTGAGAAGATGAGTGAT
The DNA here is from genome assembly GCA_036245525.1 of Semisulcospira habei. Taxonomy (NCBI): domain Eukaryota; kingdom Metazoa; phylum Mollusca; class Gastropoda; family Semisulcospiridae; genus Semisulcospira; species Semisulcospira habei. Next base: position 205,548,918 of record BTPG01000004.1, on the reverse strand, counting down.
AGTGCTGCATATTGTTTCCACATCTCATTTCTCAGTGCTAGGGGCCGTAAGACTGAAGCATCACGAAAATAACTAACATAGAAAGAGTTTCTGCAGCAGTGAAATGTCAAGAGGATGTCCAATGTGCACAAATGTCAAAATTACTGTCACAGCAAAAACAGAGTGATGTGTGGAACCAGTGTCTTTGGCTGTTTACTGTTCAATGCCAGCACCATAAACCTCTCCCTCCACCTCCAGCTCATCATGAGGATGTGAGATACAATGGCCTGCGGCCTGCAACAACAATGGGCTGGAGTGGTGACTGCAATGTCAGCCTTACTTGCTCTCACTGTCAACTGTCAGCCTTGCTCAGTTTGGTCTTGTAGTGAACAGTGACATCAACCCAAGGTTTGTTGATGTGTTGAACAAGCTCTGTGGCATCTTCATTGATGATTCTGACTGCTCTGTCAACAGCGCCATTCATGCGTCATTGGACGCTGGAGCAAGATTTGTGAATTCAACACTCTTTAGTGTTCTAGATGCCTCCATGCACTATTCTCTCCAGAAGGTTCTGGTCTGACATTCTCGTGTACAGCAGCTCCATCTTCTGAGCCACCTCGCGACTCAGTAGAATGTGATTCAAGTGGTCTTTTTGGCTGGGAGGCTGCCCAGTAAGCAAAGGTCCCTGGGCCCATGACATCCTCAGTGGGCCCAGGCATGGCTTTGCGTGGACCCACTGCGGCCGTGGTGGACCCAATGTTGTTTTGCTACTGGGGTGCTCAGCAGCAGCCACAGCTCGCATCTTTCCACCCTGTCCAGGTTGTCCAGGATAGCGCCATGTTAATAGTCCAGTAGGTCTTTTCACTTCTTGTCCGTCAGATGACCAACGCTCCTTCCACTTAATCGCTCCATCTTGGATAGCTCTGTCAAGGCAGTACCTATCTCCTTATGGGCATGGTACACATTCCAGTTTCTTTATTGCCAAATCGCCATAGGGAGCCAGGTCGCAAACTTTTGTGTAGGCTGTTGTGTTGCCATCTGAGTGGCAATACTTCGTGAGTACATTGTTGTCAACTGCCAAGACAAAACAGTTTGTACAATTACAAATGTGGGCTTCCTTCGTTGTCACCAAAATATCTTCTCCAGCAGTCAGGTGCCACATTGTTTTACTAAGCATTATCCTGCTACAATGGCCATAATAATAACAGTAGGCTTCATGTCTTTTTTTTCTGTCCAAAGAGAGCGTGGTCACATGCACACTGGACACTAAGCCTGCAACAAGGGAAGTAATATCATGAACAAATGAAACAGTAAAACAAGGGTGGCCTACTTTCCAAATAATCCTCCAGAAAAATATCATACTTGAACGGACACAAGTAGGGGTGCATATCAATAGCACATATATGTGAATGGGTGACAGTCTCCAGTCCTGTAAGCTGGTTTTTTTCTCTCTCCCGAATCCCAAAATCTGAATTTCAGCTTTTTAGTTGAGACAGAACGGCCCTTCAGCCGGCCTGTTCCCATCTGTGAGAGACAAATTCTCATGAGCCCCTGCATCTGCAGAGGCTCAAGAAAATTGATGTCTTTTGCTGGCCATGGATTATGGGGCATAGTTGGTCTGTGGACCGTTTTCAGTCATTCCAATTTTTAGAACTGTCAGCCATGTATATGAGTGCATTAGGCATGTGTCTTTTTGAGGCTATTCACTGTTCTTTGCAAGATCAATGAATTGAAGGTCTCAGATCTAAAGAGCGGCATTCCTTGCCTGTGGTGCAAAAAGTTGACATCATTTTGAGTTCTTGTTCCTGCAGGCCATGAATCTAATCGAGTTGTACGTTTATTTGCACCATAGGCACGGAAAGCCATTCGTTTAATCTGTGACCTTCACTTCATAAGGTCCACAATCACCAGCCTGGATGTACACATTTTCATTTGTCCAGTCTTTGAAATCACTTCACTGTGCCTTAGAAAGCCACAAGTGGCTCACTTTTTCTTTGGGTACCCTGTGAGATATTTTGGCAGTTCTTGAGTACGGTCTTGATTTTTTGCTGTTTCCATGCGGCTTCACTTGAACACTCTGCACCCATCTGTCAAAGTAATCACTGACGTACCTGTCTTCATACAGTTGCCAACCCAACTCACCTCCCCTTCTCCCTCTCCCTCTCTGTCTCTCTCTCAAAAATCACCCCACCCGGGTCTGCCCTGGGGGACTTGGGTGGGGTTAGGTATTTTTTAGTTCCCAGGGTCACCCTGGTCAGCCCCACAGGGTGGGTTTTTCTCTCTATTCTGGGGCATGTGTTTCTGTCTACCCTTTGTCCATTCACCTGTATTTGCCTTTTTAAAACTCTCCCTACTGTCTGCACTGCCTGTAGCTCTTGATATTGGATGTGTGTTGCTAAATGGTCTTAGCTTTATTTAGGCCCCATGTGTTAGGTTTATTTAACGTATTTGACCGGCTGGCGACATACATTCAATGTTCTGTTTTGGTTTTTTTCACAAGCAGTGCAGGCACGTCCTGAGAAAGCCTTGTTGCTGTCGGGACGTTAAGCAATGTACAATCAATCAATCTCTCAAAAATCTGTCACTCTCTCTCAATTCTTTCAAAGCACATCTTAGGTCTACATAAATATGCACACACGCAGAATGCTCACATGAATGTGTACCAGGTGACTGGTGTAAACAGATATTGATGTCTTTCCGAACTTCAAGGGTCTGAGTCGGTGGAATCGTCCTCATCCATGGTTTTGATCCTGTAGGCGCCAAGCTATTCTGGCACCACCCTTGAACTAAAGCCATTGGTCTATATCCTTATCTATAAGTACTATAATGTAGCTTGCAAATGGCAGTATACAAATTTGAAGCTTTTAGCCTCCGTATGATATGGGTTAGAAATCACTTTTACTGTAGCTCAGAAAGCGGCAATTTACATTTTTCTTTTACTCGTGCCTTTATGTTTATGCACCTAATAAAATTCTTTTATTCCCCCTGGGTTCTAAGCTGATGTGTTTCCTTACAGTCCATTTCTGAAGGCAAAGCACATACTTAGTCCAGCCCCTATGGACAGAACATGTACTCACGCCTTTGCGTTATGCGTCCCATTTTCTACAGTTTACTTTTCTGGATTCCAGACTTTGTGAAGGTGGTGATGGCATTCGTGAAGGGCAAAATGTCTCACCTGTCATTAAATTCACCCAAATGCTTGTCATTAATGGTAGGTGCTCACTTATAAAGATTGTCGCTCAAAGCAGGTTCTGCTGTAATGCATGCTCATTTTGCTTCTGAAATCTTGGTTCATTCAATGACCAAAAGCCAAAACCGTCCAAGAAACTTGGATGCAAATTAGTCTCAGCAAGAGGCATAGATCCTCATGAGCCCCCGCAGTCATGGGGGTTTGTAAGGATCTATGTCTCTTGCACTTGGGTCATGTTCACATTTTTCCGGCAGTTAAGGGGTTACAGGAAGGTTTCTTGCTTAATCCATATACTGAGGCTAAAAGCTTCAAATTTGTACACTGCCATATGCAAGCTACATTATAGTACTTACAGATAAGGATATAGACCAATGGCTTTAGTTCCAGGGTGGTGCCAGAATAGCTTGGCGCCTAGAGACGCCAAGCTATTCTGGCACTACCCTTGAACTATTTTAGTCAAACTTATTTCACACACTGGTGTACTCCGAATGATATGGGTTAACTGTAGTTGTTAAATAATATGATCACTTCCTTCATTTCTTTTACCACCAGATTGCACACAAACTCGAGAATACAACTAAATTAAAGTCAAATGAACAGAAAACAAGAGCACTGGGGCCTATTACACAAGGCAATGAGCAAAACCCCAGCTAAGTCTTGTTTCTTCAAATGAGAAAATAATGCCCATTTGCTGCTGTACACATACTGTTTTCTTTTGTGCAGAAGTCTGAATAGCAATTAGCATGAAAGTGTGTAAGGATTTTTATATATTGGAGATGATAATGAGTTTTAACATATAAAAGTGAGTACAGATTTGTTTGTATTGGTGATATGAGTTGCTCTATGATTGTCCTGGTCCAGTTTTCATTATTATTATTTTTTTATTTTATTTACCAGATGAAGATTGTGCACAGTTTGTTTATATACATGTGCATGCAAACGATGTTGGCGATTTAGAGTGGAGTCACTTTCCAGTAATCACATATAAGCACGTACCGAAAGGAATTAACCCTTTGTGTGCCGGCAGGTTTTTTGTCACGATGATTCATGTAGGCATAATCTTGACAAAAACTGCTGCTGACATGCAATGGGTTAAATTATACTTTCTGTGCTTATGATGTACATGCACTTTTTCATAATGGGTCTCCCATTCAGACCCGACACACTACAGCAGGAGATGTATCAAGCATGATAATTCCAGTGTAGTGACAGATTAGCTTGGCACCTGAAGGCGCCAAGCTAATCTGGCACTATCTTGAATTGTCATGGTTGATCCATCTCCTGCAGCTGTTACACTTCTTAGGTGACGCCCCCAAAATTTGGGAAATGCGGCCTTTGGGTTAAATGGATCATCCATCCCTGCACGTGACCTTGTCATACCCCATTCATGCATCCTGGGTAGAAATTGCACCACGCATTTAACTAATTCAGCCTGATGCACATATTTCCCAAATTTTGGAGGCGTCACATAATGACTATGCAACTGTTGCAGGAGATGGATTGACCATGATAATTCAAGGGTAGTGCCACAAGCTAATCTGGCACTACCCTTGAATTATCATGGTCAATCCATCTCCTGCTGTAGTGCATCAGGGCTGAATGGGTTAAGATTGCAAAAGACTGTGTAAATTTTATGGTACAGTTTCTACCTACAACGTACTAATGCGTATATCAGCTTTGTATTGCCTTATTCAAATGCTGTGGGTAGACATTGCACTGTACATAGGTTGAGGGGGGAAATAGTAACAGTAATGAAGTTGCTTGTGAATATGGAACAGACAGGAGATATTTCTACCCACGACATGTAGCGAAGGTTATATTACTTTTATCAGTTATTGGAAATGAAGCACTTTATTTCTTACAAAAATGAAATAAACAGTTATGAATATACTGTGTGTTGGTGTGCGTAAGCATATTTGTGACCCTCTCTCACGAAACCAGTCTTAACTCGCACGGAGCCGATCAGCACTACACACAATAATAAATATGTGGTGGGGGTTAAACTGGGTCATTTTCACTTTTTTGCAGAAATGTATTCTACATACACCAAAGTATTGTATGGTTAAACTCTTTATCATGAAAAATGCCATTAAATAGGTTTAAAATGATTTTAAAAGTCTGCCCTTGGCCCCGATTATGCTGCACACAGAAACTTCCCAGGCTGTTTTCTCAAAATGGCCGCCGGAGGCTTTAACAACTTTAAACACTAACAACTTCTACAATTTTTGCACTACAGCATACAGTCATGTATCACAGTAATCGGCAAACTTTGTAGTTTTCAGAAATGTATATATGTCAAAACATCCAAAATGCGAGTTAAGACTGATTTTGTGAGAGAGGGTCACATTTGTGTGCACGTCAGTGTCGCCTGTGAGTGGACATGTTTGCGTGTGTCCGGGTGTAGTTGTTACTACTGGGAGTAGCATTAAAGACTGGCAATCAATGATTATAACAGACCAATGGTTTCTACCATTTTTTTATATATTTTAATTAATTTAGCCCTGAGCCGACGCCCAACAGCAAGAGATGGATCGACCATGATAAATTCAGGGGTCATGTCCGATTTGCTTGGCACCATTACGCTCCAAGCTAATCTGACACTATCCTTGAATTATCTTGGTCGATTCATCTCCTGCAACTGGTATATAGTTGTTGGATGACATCCGTCTCCAAAATTTTAGAAATGCGGCTGTGGGTTTAAATGGGTTAAAGAAACAACGGGTCTCTGTTGTAACAGTTGATTGTCACAGTCATATACAACAACTGTACTAGTATTCGTTACAATTTTAAAAAGTATCATTTTGAGAATTTCGAGATCTTGCACAACAATATACACAGTAATTACGGAAGCCAAAGGGAGGAAACGCGATAATTTCCCCATCAGTCGCAGAGCTTCCCTCCCCTAAGTCACTTGGCAACTGCCTAAACACATCTGTACAGTTCAATACTCCACCCTTAATCCAATACGGCTCACATACACAGTACACGTTCAGTGACCTAATGGCAGTGTGCTTGCAAGTAAGGTTGCTCCACTATTCGGTCACTGCCTTTATATCTGGTTGTGTTTCTAAAGGGTGTTTCGGAAGTCGTTAGTGAGACCACAGGTGAAAGACGCGAAATGCATTCTTCACGATGCCTATCGATTAGCGGTACGTGTAATGTATCTGAAACTGTCTGCAGCACTGCAGTGGTGTATGTAGCTATGTCTACAGTGGTGTATGTAGCTATGTGTAGAGTAAGCTGACACGCCCCGTGGAAAACATTACTCGAGTGTAACCTGTTATCATATTTTGTCGATACTGACTGTCGAGCAAAGGAAATGCCACATTTTGGGAGTCCAAAAATGTCGCATTTGTTTTGCTGGTCCGTATACTAAATAAATATAATGATAAGATTACATTTTGTTCTAAGAACACTCGTGAGCTTGTGCCGGGCGCGCGACGATTCACTCGAAGACAGTAATATCGTATTACAACAATTCGAACGGAGACGTGCGCCCTTTGCCCACAGCCGGCCAAAGGCGCACGTCAGTCGTGCGCATTGTAATACGATATCGCTGTTTCTTCGAGTGCCGCTCGCAAATCAAGTTGCTTGCCTGCCATCGTTTTGAAGTAACCCAAAGCCGTGTTCAGTGTTCCACCGGTTTTGCGGGGCGGCGCAACACCACTGAGGCCACCGGACTTGTGTGCTTAGTCTCCACACAGCGTAGTAGTCGAGTTTACTTCTGCCTTGCCCCGCTAAGACTGACTGCCTCTTCGATTTGTCATGACTAAACGTTGACGACAAACGAATCAGACAAGCACGATTTTTTGTTGTGTGTATTGGTTCGTGATTTGTATGGCCTGAGATTTGAGACCTTTCGACCCTCAGTCGCAAGTCCAAAGTCACAGACCAACACACAATGGATGGCTTGGAGTATCTTGATGTGAAAAACTTGAACGCTCAAACCGGCTTGTGAAAAAATGCAGGCGGACACTTATGGGACGCAGCAGTTGTCACTGTAAATCTGTTCGTAGTGGGATGGAGGTCGATCAGTGACTGTTAACCCATTACATCCTGAGGCTGAGTTTGTTTGTTTTTTAATTGCTTATTGTCCCATGTGGGATGAGGGATCAAAACCAGAAATACTGTTCAGGATTGCGCAGACAACAGCACTGACAAGATTGAAGACCATATGGAAGGACAGAAACATCACACTCTGCTCCAAGATCAGACTGATGCGCTCCTTAGTCATCTCAGTGTTCTTGTATGCCTGCGAGTCATGGACCCTCACAGCAGACCTAGAAAGGAGGATACAAGCCACTGAAATGAGATGTTTTCGAAGGCTGCTTGGCATCTCATACAGAGATCACATCACAAACGAGGAAGTGGGAAGCAGAATCAGGCAAGCCATCGGGCCTTATGAAGACTTATTAGCCATTGTGAGGAAACGCAAACTGAAGTGGTATGGGCATGTCACGCGTTCAGCAGGGCTTGCCAAAACAATCCTGCAAGGCACTGTGCAAGGAGGACGAAGGAGAGGAAGACAGAGGAAAAGACGGGAGGACAATATCTCAGAGTGGACAGGACTGAAGCTGGGCGATACGCTGAGAATGGCCGAGAACAGAGATGAATGGAGGGAGCTGGTTGCTAAGTCATCAGTGGTGCCCCAACGGTCGGCAAGACTACGGGATATAGATAGATAGATAGATTATCCCATGAAGGTTACATTAAAGATTAGAAGATAGATCAACCCTTTTAGTTCAAGTGTGGTGCCAGAATAGTTTGGCGCCTCAGGCGCCAAGCTGTTCTGGCACCACCCTTGAACGATCATTGTCAAATTGTATATGATTCAAGCAGTAGGATATCAGGATAACAAGGGTTAACAGATAGAATGGTTAACAAATTAACCTCTTCACTACCATGGATCGTACATTGCACGTCTGAAATCCGCGTACATTGAACGCGAAAGAGTTAGTTAGTTACTTTTGGGTTTAGCGCCGAGCAGGCAACTAAGGCCATCTCACGGCGGTTCAACGCAAAAGAGTTCCAGCTGTCCCATGAACAAAGGATACAAAATGGTTTCAGCAGGAGGCATAGATCCTCATGAGCTCCCGCAATTGCGGGGGCTCATGAGGATCTATACCTCTTGCTGTAGCGTGGTGTCCATTTCTTCTCGGCAGTGAAAGGGTTAACTTGAAATGACCATGGAGTAGTGCCAGACGGTGATAGGCACAGCGCAGTGTCGGATGATGATAGTTAAAAGTGTGTGCTAATTTTAGGGTAATGCCAGATTCGAAGCGATTCTGTCACTACGCTTAAGCTATCAATCGTGCGCCGGCTTACTGCGGCCGTGGTGGGGCCGAGGGCCTTTGCTTTACTTACTTAATTAATTAATTAAATAATTAATTAACACATACATACAGGCTTACGCACACGGGTACTCGTACTTACAAGGCATGTCAAGGAACCCCAACACGGAGATGTGTTCAGGACATGGCCCAAACTCTAGTTCATAATCAGCTGTCCCTTCGTCTCCTTTACCATCCCTTAATTTTCCGTCGGTTTCCCTTTCGTCGGCTTCGGCCCGGTTCTTTCGTACTATTGTATCCCCTCCTCTGGCGTCGACGAAGACAGCTTCGTGCATTATTTCCAATCGCTGTTCACTTCTGGAACCACCGCACCCCATTGTCGCAGTGTACGATGCCTGACGCCGTGTGGATATTTTGGGCGCATAAATTTACAAGTTTGACAGTCACTTTTGGGTCTGGATTGCGCGGAACGGGCTAGCTTGCTTCATTATTTTCAGTCAGTCCTGACAGGCAATTTCTGGAAATCAGAAGTTGGTGAAAATTCCGTGAGATGACCGTTACAGAGTTACAAGGTAACGTCACGTCTGTGGGCGCGTGTGACCGATCGTAATTGATAGCTTAAGCGTAGTGACAGAATCGCTTCGAATCTGGCATTACCCTAAAATTAGCACACACTTTTAACTATCATCATCCGACACTGCGCTGTGCCTATCACCGTCTGGCACTACTCCATGGTCATTTCAAGTTAACCCTTTCACTGCCGAGAAGAAATGGACACCACGCTACAGCAAGAGGTATAGATCCTCATGAGCCCCCGCAATTGCGGGAGCTCATGAGGATCTATGCCTCCTGCTGAAACCATTTTGTATCCTTTGTTCATGGGACAGCTGGAACTCTTTTGCGTTGAACCGCCGTGAGATGGCCTTAGTTGCCTGCTCGGCGCTAAACCCAAAAGTAACTAACTAACTCTTTCGCGTTCAATGTACGCGGATTTCAGACGTGCAATGTACGATCCATGGTAGTGAAGAGGTTAATTTGTTAACCATTCTATCTGTTAACCCTTGTTATCCTGATATCCTACTGCTTGAATCAATATACAATTTGACAATGATCGTTCAAGGGTGGTGCCAGAACAGCTTGGCGCCTGAGGCGCCAAACTATTCTGGCACCACACTTGAACTAAAAGGGTTGATCTATCTTCTAATCTTTAATGTAACCTTCATGGGATAATCTATCTATCTATCTATATCCCGTAGTCTTGCCGACCGTTGGGGCACCACTGATGACTTAGCAACCAGCTCCCTCCATTCATCTCTGTTCTCGGCCATTCTCAGCGTATCGCCCAGCTTCAGTCCTGTCCACTCTGAGATATTGTCCTCCCGTCTTTTCCTCTGTCTTCCTCTCCTTCGTCCTCCTTGCACAGTGCCTTGCAGGATTGTTTTGGCAAGCCCTGCTGAACGCGTGACATGCCCATACCACTTCAGTTTGCGTTTCCTCACAATGGCTAATAAGTCTTCATAAGGCCCGATGGCTTGCCTGATTCTGCTTCCCACTTCCTCGTTTGTGATGTGATCTCTGTATGAGATGCCAAGCAGCCTTCGAAAACATCTCATTTCAGTGGCTTGTATCCTCCTTTCTAGGTCTGCTGTGAGGGTCCATGACTCGCAGGCATACAAGAACACTGAGATGACTAAGGAGCGCATCAGTCTGATCTTGGAGCAGAGTGTGATGTTTCTGTCCTTCCATATGGTCTTCAATCTTGTCAGTGCTGTTGTCTGCGCAATCCTGAACAGTATTTCTGGTTTTGATCCCTCATCCCACATGGGACAATAAGCAATTAAAAAACAAACAAACTCAGCCTCAGGATGTAATGGGTTAACAGTCACTGATCGACCTCCATCCCACTACGAACAGATTTACAGTGACAACTGCTGCGTCCCATAAGTGTCCGCCTGCATTTTTTCACAAGCCGGTTTGAGCGTTCAAGTTTTTCACATCAAGATACTCCAAGCCATCCATTGTGTGTTGGTCTGTGACTTTGGACTTGCGACTGAGGGTCGAAAGGTCTCAAATCTCAGGCCATACAAATCACGAACCAATACACACAACAAAAAATCGTGCTTGTCTGATTCGTTTGTCGTCAACGTTTAGTCATGACAAATCGAAGAGGCAGTCAGTCTTAGCGGGGCAAGGCAGAAGTAAACTCGACTACTACGCTGTGTGGAGACTAAGCACACAAGTCCGGTGGCCTCAGTGGTGTTGCGCCGCCCCGCAAAACCGGTGGAACACTGAACACGGCTTTGGGTTACTTCAAAACGATGGCAGGCAAGCAACTTGATTTGCGAGCGGCACTCGAAGAAACAGCGATATCGTATTACAATGCGCACGACTGACGTGCGCCTTTGGCCGGCTGTGGGCAAAGGGCGCACGTCTCCGTTCGAATTGTTGTAATACGATATTACTGTCTTCGAGTGAATCGTCGCGCGCCCGGCACAAGCTCACGAGTGTTCTTAGAACAAAATGTAATCTTATCATTATATTTATTTAGTATACGGACCAGCAAAACAAATGCGACATTTTTGGACTCCCAAAATGTGGCATTTCCTTTGCTCGACAGTCAGTATCGACAAAATATGATAACAGGTTACACTCGAGTAATGTTTTCCACGGGGCGTGTCAGCTTACTCTACACATAGCTACATACACCACTGTAGACATAGCTACATACACCACTGCAGTGCTGCAGACAGTTTCAGATACATTACACGTACCGCTAATCGATAGGCATCGTGAAGAATGCATTTCGCGTCTTTCACCTGTGGTCTCACTAACGACTTCCGAAACACCCTTTAGAAACACAACCAGATATAAAGGCAGTGACCGAATAGTGGAGCAACCTTACTTGCAAGCACACTGCCATTAGGTCACTGAACGTGTACTGTGTATGTGAGCCGTATTGGATTAAGGGTGGAGTATTGAACTGTACAGATGTGTTTAGGCAGTTGCCAAGTGACTTAGGGGAGGGAAGCTCTGCGACTGATGGGGAAATTATCGCGTTTCCTCCCTTTGGCTTCCGTAATTACTGTGTATATTGTTGTGCAAGATCTCGAAATTCTCAAAATGATACTTTTTAAAATTGTAACGAATACTAGTACAGTTGTTGTATATGACTGTGACAATCAACTGTTACAACAGAGACCCGTTGTTTCTTTAACCCATTTAAGCCCACAGCCGCATTTCTAAAATTTTGGAGACGGATGTCATCCAACAACTATATACCAGTTGCAGGAGATGAATCGACCAAGATAATTCAAGGATAGTGTCAGATTAGCTTGGAGCGTAATGGTGCCAAGCAAATCTGACATGACCCCTGAATTATCATGGTCGATCCATCTCTTGCTGTTGGGCGTCGGCTCAGGGCTAAATTAATTAAAATATATAAAAAAATGGTAGAAACCATTGGTCTGTTATAATCATTGATTGCCAGTCTTTAATGCTACTCCCAGTAGTAACAACTACACCCGGACACACGCAAACATGTCCACTCACAGGCGACACTGACGTGCACACAAATGTGACCCTCTCTCACAAAATCAGTCTTAACTCGCATTTTGGATGTTTTGACATATATACATTTCTGAAAACTACAAAGTTTGCTGATTACTGTGATACATGACTGTATGCTGTAGTGCAAAAATTGTAGAAGTTGTTAGTGTTTAAAGTTGTTAAAGCCTCCGGCGGCCATTTTGAGAAAACAGCCTGGGAAGTTTCTGTGTGCAGCATAATCGGGGCCAAGGGCAGACTTTTAAAATCATTTTAAACCTATTTAATGGCATTTTTCATGATAAAGAGTTTAACCATACAATACTTTGGTGTATGTAGAATACATTTCTGCAAAAAAGTGAAAATGACCCAGTTTAACCCCCACCACATATTTATTATTGTGTGTAGTGCTGATCGGCTCCGTGCGAGTTAAGACTGGTTTCGTGAGAGAGGGTCACAAATATGCTTACGCACACCAACACACAGTATATTCATAACTGTTTATTTCATTTTTGTAAGAAATAAAGTGCTTCATTTCCAATAACTGATAAAAGTAATATAACCTTCGCTACATGTCGTGGGTAGAAATATCTCCTGTCTGTTCCATATTCACAAGCAACTTCATTACTGTTACTATTTCCCCCCTCAACCTATGTACAGTGCAATGTCTACCCACAGCATTTGAATAAGGCAATACAAAGCTGATATACGCATTAGTACGTTGTAGGTAGAAACTGTACCATAAAATTTACACAGTCTTTTGCAATCTTAACCCATTCAGCCCTGATGCACTACAGCAGGAGATGGATTGACCATGATAATTCAAGGGTAGTGCCAGATTAGCTTGTGGCACTACCCTTGAATTATCATGGTCAATCCATCTCCTGCAACAGTTGCATAGTCATTATGTGACGCCTCCAAAATTTGGGAAATATGTGCATCAGGCTGAATTAGTTAAATGCGTGGTGCAATTTCTACCCAGGATGCATGAATGGGGTATGACAAGGTCACGTGCAGGGATGGATGATCCATTTAACCCAAAGGCCGCATTTCCCAAATTTTGGGGGCGTCACCTAAGAAGTGTAACAGCTGCAGGAGATGGATCAACCATGACAATTCAAGATAGTGCCAGATTAGCTTGGCGCCTTCAGGTGCCAAGCTAATCTGTCACTACACTGGAATTATCATGCTTGATACATCTCCTGCTGTAGTGTGTCGGGTCTGAATGGGAGACCCATTATGAAAAAGTGCATGTACATCATAAGCACAGAAAGTATAATTTAACCCATTGCATGTCAGCAGCAGTTTTTGTCAAGATTATGCCTACATGAATCATCGTGACAAAAAACCTGCCGGCACACAAAGGGTTAATTCCTTTCGGTACGTGCTTATATGTGATTACTGGAAAGTGACTCCACTCTAAATCGCCAACATCGTTTGCATGCACATGTATATAAACAAACTGTGCACAATCTTCATCTGGTAAATAAAATAAAAAAATAATAATAATGAAAACTGGACCAGGACAATCATAGAGCAACTCATATCACCAATACAAACAAATCTGTACTCACTTTTATATGTTAAAACTCATTATCATCTCCAATATATAAAAATCCTTACACACTTTCATGCTAATTGCTATTCAGACTTCTGCACAAAAGAAAACAGTATGTGTACAGCAGCAAATGGGCATTATTTTCTCATTTGAAGAAACAAGACTTAGCTGGGGTTTTGCTCATTGCCTTGTGTAATAGGCCCCAGTGCTCTTGTTTTCTGTTCATTTGACTTTAATTTAGTTGTATTCTCGAGTTTGTGTGCAATCTGGTGGTAAAAGAAATGAAGGAAGTGATCATATTATTTAACAACTACAGTTAACCCATATCATTCGGAGTACACCAGTGTGTGAAATAAGTTTGACTAAAATAGTTCAAGGGTAGTGCCAGAATAGCTTGGCGTCTCTAGGCGCCAAGCTATTCTGGCACCACCCTGGAACTAAAGCCATTGGTCTATATCCTTATCTGTAAGTACTATAATGTAGCTTGCATATGGCAGTGTACAAATTTGAAGCTTTTAGCCTCAGTATATGGGTTAAGCAAGAAACCTTCCTGTAACCCCTTAACTGCCGGAAAAATGTGAACATGACCCAAGTGCAAGAGACATAGATCCTTACAAACCCCCATGACTGCGGGGGCTCATGAGGATCTATGCCTCTTGCTGAGACTAATTTGCATCCAAGTTTCTTGGACGGTTTTGGCTTTTGGTCATTGAATGAACCAAGATTTCAGAAGCAAAATGAGCATGCATTACAGCAGAACCTGCTTTGAGCGACAATCTTTATAAGTGAGCACCTACCATTAATGACAAGCATTTGGGTGAATTTAATGACAGGTGAGACATTTTGCCCTTCACGAATGCCATCACCACCTTCACAAAGTCTGGAATCCAGAAAAGTAAACTGTAGAAAATGGGACGCATAACGCAAAGGCGTGAGTACATGTTCTGTCCATAGGGGCTGGACTAAGTATGTGCTTTGCCTTCAGAAATGGACTGTAAGGAAACACATCAGCTTAGAACCCAGGGGGAATAAAATAATTTTATTAGGTGCATAAACATAAAGGCACGAGTAAAAGAAAAATGTAAATTGCCGCTTTCTGAGCTACAGTAAAAGTGATTTCTAACCCATATCATACGGAGGCTAAAAGCTTCAAATTTGTATACTGCCATTTGCAAGCTACATTATAGTACTTATAGATAAGGATATAGACCAATGGCTTTAGTTCAAGGGTGGTGCCAGAATAGCTTGGCGCCTACAGGATCAAAACCATGGATGAGGACGATTCCACCGACTCAGACCCTTGAAGTTCGGAAAGACATCAATATCTGTTTACACCAGTCACCTGGTACACATTCATGTGAGCATTCTGCGTGTGTGCATATTTATGTAGACCTAAGATGTGCTTTGAAAGAATTGAGAGAGAGTGACAGATTTTTGAGAGATTGATTGATTGTACATTGCTTAACGTCCCGACAGCAACAAGGCTTTCTCAGGACGTGCCTGCACTGCTTGTGAAAAAAACCAAAACAGAACATTGAATGTATGTCGCCAGCCGGTCAAATACGTTAAATAAACCTAACACATGGGGCCTAAATAAAGCTAAGACCATTTAGCAACACACATCCAATATCAAGAGCTACAGGCAGTGCAGACAGTAGGGAGAGTTTTAAAAAGGCAAATACAGGTGAATGGACAAAGGGTAGACAGAAACACATGCCCCAGAATAGAGAGAAAAACCCACCCTGTGGGGCTGACCAGGGTGACCCTGGGAACTAAAAAATACCTAACCCCACCCAAGTCCCCCAGGGCAGACCCGGGTGGGGTGATTTTTGAGAGAGAGACAGAGAGGGAGAGGGAGAAGGGGAGGTGAGTTGGGTTGGCAACTGTATGAAGACAGGTACGTCAGTGATTACTTTGACAGATGGGTGCAGAGTGTTCAAGTGAAGCCGCATGGAAACAGCAAAAAATCAAGACCGTACTCAAGAACTGCCAAAATATCTCACAGGGTACCCAAAGAAAAAGTGAGCCACTTGTGGCTTTCTAAGGCACAGTGAAGTGATTTCAAAGACTGGACAAATGAAAATGTGTACATCCAGGCTGGTGATTGTGGACCTTATGAAGTGAAGGTCACAGATTAAACGAATGGCTTTCCGTGCCTATGGTGCAAATAAACGTACAACTCGATTAGATTCATGGCCTGCAGGAACAAGAACTCAAAATGATGTCAACTTTTTGCACCACAGGCAAGGAATGCCGCTCTTTAGATCTGAGACCTTCAATTCATTGATCTTGCAAAGAACAGTGAATAGCCTCAAAAAGACACATGCCTAATGCACTCATATACATGGCTGACAGTTCTAAAAATTGGAATGACTGAAAACGGTCCACAGACCAACTATGCCCCATAATCCATGGCCAGCAAAAGACATCAATTTTCTTGAGCCTCTGCAGATGCAGGGGCTCATGAGAATTTGTCTCTCACAGATGGGAACAGGCCGGCTGAAGGGCCGTTCTGTCTCAACTAAAAAGCTGAAATTCAGATTTTGGGATTCGGGAGAGAGAAAAAAACCAGCTTACAGGACTGGAGACTGTCACCCATTCACATATATGTGCTATTGATATGCACCCCTACTTGTGTCCGTTCAAGTATGATATTTTTCTGGAGGATTATTTGGAAAGTAGGCCACCCTTGTTTTACTGTTTCATTTGTTCATGATATTACTTCCCTTGTTGCAGGCTTAGTGTCCAGTGTGCATGTGACCACGCTCTCTTTGGACAGAAAAAAAAGACATGAAGCCTACTGTTATTATTATGGCCATTGTAGCAGGATAATGCTTAGTAAAACAATGTGGCACCTGACTGCTGGAGAAGATATTTTGGTGACAACGAAGGAAGCCCACATTTGTAATTGTACAAACTGTTTTGTCTTGGCAGTTGACAACAATGTACTCACGAAGTATTGCCACTCAGATGGCAACACAACAGCCTACACAAAAGTTTGCGACCTGGCTCCCTATGGCGATTTGGCAATAAAGAAACTGGAATGTGTACCATGCCCATAAGGAGATAGGTACTGCCTTGACAGAGCTATCCAAGATGGAGCGATTAAGTGGAAGGAGCGTTGGTCATCTGACGGACAAGAAGTGAAAAGACCTACTGGACTATTAACATGGCGCTATCCTGGACAACCTGGACAGGGTGGAAAGATGCGAGCTGTGGCTGCTGCTGAGCACCCCAGTAGCAAAACAACATTGGGTCCACCACGGCCGCAGTGGGTCCACGCAAAGCCATGCCTGGGCCCACTGAGGATGTCATGGGCCCAGGGACCTTTGCTTACTGGGCAGCCTCCCAGCCAAAAAGACCACTTGAATCACATTCTACTGAGTCGCGAGGTGGCTCAGAAGATGGAGCTGCTGTACACGAGAATGTCAGACCAGAACCTTCTGGAGAGAATAGTGCATGGAGGCATCTAGAACACTAAAGAGTGTTGAATTCACAAATCTTGCTCCAGCGTCCAATGACGCATGAATGGCGCTGTTGACAGAGCAGTCAGAATCATCAATGAAGATGCCACAGAGCTTGTTCAACACATCAACAAACCTTGGGTTGATGTCACTGTTCACTACAAGACCAAACTGAGCAAGGCTGACAGTTGACAGTGAGAGCAAGTAAGGCTGACATTGCAGTCACCACTCCAGCCCATTGTTGTTGCAGGCCGCAGGCCATTGTATCTCACATCCTCATGATGAGCTGGAGGTGGAGGGAGAGGTTTATGGTGCTGGCATTGAACAGTAAACAGCCAAAGACACTGGTTCCACACATCACTCTGTTTTTGCTGTGACAGTAATTTTGACATTTGTGCACATTGGACATCCTCTTGACATTTCACTGCTGCAGAAACTCTTTCTATGTTAGTTATTTTCGTGATGCTTCAGTCTTACGGCCCCTAGCACTGAGAAATGAGATGTGGAAACAATATGCAGCACTATCACTCATCTTCTCAGGCATATATACAAGTCAGCTAGTATACATGCATCATTAACTCATTCTGCCCGCGACACACCACAGCAAGATATGGCTCGAGCATGTTAGTTCAAGGGTGGTGGCAGAATAGCTTGGCGCCTATAGGCGCCAAGCTATTCTGCCACCACCCTTGAACTATCATGGTCGATCTGTCTTCTGAATTGTAATGCAGTCCTCAGAGGATAATTCCAAAATGTGGGTATTTTGTACCTTGGGCACAATGATATAAGCTCTTTGCGCATGCAACTGCTGGTATTGTACCGGAAAACTTTCTTATGAGCATGTACAATTTCAGTTTAGTTATTTGTATGCAGTACAAATTTTCTGGATGTGTTTCATGTCTTATACAGGCCTCTCCATCTCCTCACGAGTCCGGGCACTCAGGGTAGAGGCGAGTGAACGTCTTGGCTTCTGTTGGCTGGAGCCTGCGTGAAAGAGAAACGGAAAAATGAAATGAAGATAAAATACAAAATAAAACAAACCAAAACTGACTGGTGAACGAAGAAAACACTGGAGGGAGATAAAGGCTGGCGGACAGGATAAAATCCTGTACTGGATTACTGGTCTACTGGATAAACGGGCGACGGCGTGAAAAATTCAAACGACTGAAAGCAGCCCATGGACAAACTATGCCCCATAATCCACGGCCAGCAAGAGACATAAATTCTCATGAGCCCCTGCAGATGCAGGGGCTCATGAGAATTTATGCCTCTTGCAGACAGAACAGACTGAAGGACTCCAGGACTGCAGACTGTCACCCATGTGGATTTTACCGTGTCTGCCCATCTCTGTCTCCCTCCAGTGAAACATACTGTTCCTGTTGCTCACCAGTTTCGGTCATCGTATGTGCAGTGTGCCTGGTCGTACAGATGGAAAGCGTAGATTTCCCGCGACTTTTCCGAGTAGTTGTGTTCGCTCTTGTGCACCACCTCACCGTGAATCAGCACCAACGATCCTGCACACAAAACATATACATCTAGTTCCAGCTGCAGGAGATGAATCAGTCAGAAACACTGCAGCAAACCCCCTCGTGCATAAAGCCAGGGGTGCTGTTCACAGTGCCTGTGGCTGCATGGACAAAGGGGTTAACATTTTAGTTGCAGTTTTAGGCGACAGATCAGTCGTGCTGCTTACAACAGGCTGCATGCCCCAGGATGTTACCGGTAACCCATTTAGCCATGACGCACCCTGTGAGGAGATGGATCAACCATGATAATTCAAAGGTAGTGCCAGATTAGGCGCCAAGCTAATCTGGCACTACCTTTGAATTATCATGGTTGATCCATCTCCTGTAAGTGGTACAGTCTAACCTTACAAAGGTGACCCTTACAAAATAAGCCTTGGGGTAAACGGTTTAACATTTTACTTCCTGTTGTAGGAAACAGATCAATCATACTGACTACAGTACCGTAATGTGTAACAAAATGAATTTTTCTCTAAAATGTATTTTTTCGAACAATACTTACCGACAGCATTACTACTAGGAATGCTTCGCTTAGCTTAACAATTTTAGCACAAAAAAACTTGTTGTGTACCTGACAACAGGGGAGGCAACCACCAAGGGGTGTCATTACCAGGATACCCCGAGTGGCCTCCCCTGCCTTCCTATCCGGTGGCGCGCTCACCGTTTCCCGGCCGTGGTGGGGCTGAAGACGTTTTTTCTACTGGGGTTATACATCTATTTATTTATAACTATGCTGGTCTGAGAGCCCTAAGGTAAAAAATCACATCAGCATTCATTCATTCATTCATTCATTCATTCATTCATTCATTCATTCATTCATTCATTCGTTTATTCATTCATTCATTCATTCATTCATTCATTCGTTTATTCATTCATTCATTCGTTTATTCATTCATTCATTCATTCATTCATTCATTCATTCATTCATTCATTCATTCGTTTATTCATTCATTCATTCATTCATTCATTCATTCATTCATTCATTCATTCATTCATTCGTTTATTCATTCGTTCGTTTGTTCATTTAGTCTCGGGCGCACACAGACAGACCCAGCACTAAATTCGCATCGACACAAAGAATGTCTAGGGCGGGTTTGTATCTTTTCAGTCCCTTACCATGCTTAGCCAAAACCTCTGTCCTGTGCACAGCAAAAGTCAGTGAGCCCATTTTATTGAAAGAGAATAACCCAACGGAGAAAACGCGCATAGAAAAGACAGTTACAACTCAGTGTGTTCACAAATTATTTGTCTTTGGTATGCGTGTTTCTTTCTTCTGCATTTTAACACGCTTTTCATTCACCTTTTTCATTTTATTTAAAATTGGTTTTCCTTTTATTGAAAAGCGACATTGTAATACAGCAAAAAGCATTATTTTCATAAACTGAAACGGGTCTTTAGTTTTGTCTTCACAGTGCAGGTCGATTCCCTTTAATGCACAAAGAAAATATTTTGATGGGAATTCATATACGGACAAAAAAAAACACACCCCAACAATTTGAAAAAGCGACATTTTTGGGTATGAATTCCAAAAGTGTCGCATTTCTTTCTAGTCAGTGCCGGTATTATTTTCATCTGTCTTGTGTTGGATGGACTCTGTTCCTCAGTCACTAACGGAAGATGAAAGGCAGAAGTTTTTTAGAACATAATTAGCATATAGGCCTACTTGTCACTGTTTACAGGACACATAATCATACCAAGTTTTAATAAATTAACCTATTGTGCCGCCGCAAGGTTGACTAACTGATCTCTAATTTGTAGAGTTATCCTCTGAACTACATATTGCGGCAATTCAGGAGGCAGCTCGACCATCGTGATCAGTAGTTCAAGGGTGGTGCCAGAATAGCTTGGCGCCTACGGGCGCCAAGCTATTCTGGCACCACCCTTGAACTATCACGGCCGATCTATATCTTGCTATGGTGTGTTTGGCCCGGTTAAATCAGCTAACCACACTGAACAAACACAAGGTAAGGTCCCTTGGTCCTGTCCGTTCAAGTTAGGAAGGTACCAAGGGAGCTAACTGTTCGTTCAACGCTCAACGATTTCCTTTAGTATGTGTTCGGCATCCACAGGTCACGGTATACATTTAAATTGGGAAGTTCAGGCAGTGCAAGGCCCCGTGTTTTTAAAAATAATTTTTGCCTTGTTTGAAAATTTGCAGTTGGGCTGAATGTTGGAATTTGCTGTAAATTTGTGGTTAGCTGAGAGGAGACATGTTTGGTGCTTTGATTCATACCATCCTGAGCTTATCCATTGGACAATTGTGGGCCTATGTTGAGTTGCCTTTGACGTAGTGATTTGAGGGGCACGCTGATTTCAGCTGTGCTTGGGTGTGGGGTTGGTAAGGAACCAGTTTCATAGCCAAGAAATGAGACTGTCAATGTGCTGTTTTTTGTTTTTTTTATTTTGTGCATGGCAAATGTGCAGCTGGTGGGCGGTAGTGTTTTTTAGGGAATTGAAAAAGTAGGAGATGACTGGGACTGACTAAGGCTAAGAGACTGGACAGTACGGAAACAGCACTGTGGTCCGTGGCCGCCTGTCAGACGTTCGCCGCCTNTGTCTTTTGTTTTGTGATTCATCAGTCATGGTTAACATTTTCCACAGTATCTAAAGAAGAGGAGCAGAGCAAGGATCTGGTAATCAGGAGTGCCGAGTCAAAGACGGTGTTTTTCAAGATTAAGGTGACAGACCCGCAAGCAATCACAGCCAAACCCAAAGAAGGTTCCGTGAAACCTAACTCATCTACCTCCGTCACAAGTAAGCTGTTTTTGTTTTACTATCTATCTATAAATCAATCAATCAATCAATCATGATTGATTGATTGATTGATTGATTGATTGATCGATCGATCGATCGATCGATCGATCGACCGACCGATCGATCAATCATAAATAAACTAAGTAAATAAATGAATGATTGATTGATTAAAGTAATATTTTCATTTATTTTTTAAATTGTTTAATTTATTATCTATTTATTATTTACGCGTCTGTTGACCCATTTTTTGCCCGAGCTAACACAAGCCTAAACTACAAACGGCACAGATCCTCCTGACTGAGCCCCTGCAGATGCTAGGGTCACTGACGATCTTTGCCTTTTGTCAGCGACCGTATTTACATATTATCCATATACATAATTACACAGATTATTTCGCTCAACAGATGGGATGACTGTCGTTCACACTACACATATGGAATTCAACGGCCGGTGGCTGTCCAGGGGCTAAAAAAAAAGGTTGTCAACTGCGGGGGCTCATGAGGATCTATACCTCTTGCAGTTGGGTGGCGTTCAAATATTCTCGGCACTGAACGGGTTAAGGCG
The DNA here is from genome assembly GCA_036245525.1 of Semisulcospira habei. NCBI lineage: Eukaryota > Metazoa > Mollusca > Gastropoda > Semisulcospiridae > Semisulcospira > Semisulcospira habei. The sequence continues at coordinate 205,527,052 of BTPG01000004.1, read as the reverse complement.
TGTAGCCGTGACGACGATCAACAGAGGGTCCGCCGACCACGATAGTTAATAGCCAGAATAGATTGGGCGTGGTTTCAGACGAGCACAACCCTGTCGAATTTAAAGGTTTTGTGTAGACTGTCTTGTCAAAAACACTCCGCGACAAAAATCGTACAACTAGTCATGCTTATTTGAAATCATGACCATCTTTTTCAGGGGCCGTTACTTTTAACTAATGAGTAGGGTTTCCGTTTGACAACGAACTACTCACAAAAACGAACGAGAGGGAAATTAGGGCGGATAACCGGGTTCTACTCATAAGCATAGACAACATTGCAAGAGCCTTCAGGGCTCATGAGGCTCTATGTCTCTTGGAGATGTTTTGTGTGCGCTTATGGTGTACAAGCTGGTTATCCGCCGTCCGTGACTTCGCTCGCCTTCGTTGTTGGGAGTCGTTCGGCGCAAACGTAACCTCTCTGTTGTGAACAGTACGTGATACGCGACATGTAGGCTTAACTCATTCTGCCCGCGACACACCACAGCAAGATATGGCTCGACCATGACAGTTCAAGGGTAGTGGCAGAATAGCTTGGCGCCTGTAGGCGCCAAGCTATTCTGCCACTACCCTTGAACTATCACGATCGATCTGTCTCATATCCTGACATTTGTAATGCAGTCCTCAGAGGATAACTCCAAAATGTGGGTATTTCGTACCTCGGGCACAATGCGTTAATCAGCGTACCGTGTTCGTGCAGTCCACTACAAACCGAGCGTGACCACAAAGACTCCTAATCTGAAGGTGATGGTGGAGGCCGTTGTGTCCAACTACATTGGAGGAGACGTGTTACCTTCCCAAGCGGTGAGTTCTTCAGTTTTACCCGGTCGTAGTCATGTGAGTCAACCCGCAATGGGCAGAGTTTTCACCTGGGTCCAAGAACAGTTACAGCGTAATTTGTCAGTGATTGCAAATTTCGTGGAATTTAAAGAAACTGGTAAAAAATTTTAGTTTCTGTGTCGTCGTTGGCGAAAATAATTATATATATATATATATATATATATATATATATATATATATATATATATATATATATATATATATATATATATATATATATATATATATATATATATATATATGGCAAGTCATGAGATCGTTCAACATAGAGGAGGGACTGATCCAAATGATAGAAGCGCTTTACAAGAACGCCTGCAGCGCGGTTCTACTTAACAATCAGTCAGGCGAGTTCTTCAGGACGACGACCGGTGTCCGTCAAGGATGCCTGCTCTCTCCTGTCCTTTTCAACATATTCCTGGAGAAGATCATTCAGGAAACCCTGCACGACCACCATACTTCAATCTCTATTGGTGGCAGATCCCTGTGCAATCTTCGATTCGCAGACGACATTGACCTCATGGCAGGCAGCAATAGTGAGCTCCAAAACCTGACAGACAAACTTTCAAGTAGCGCAGGGTCTTATGGCATGGAGATCAGTACGGATAAAAGCAAAGTGATGATCAACACCACAAGCGACAGCAGCAGCAACATTCATATGAACGGCCAGAAGCTAGAAGAGGTCAATAGCTTCAAGTACTTGGGAGCCACCCTGTCCATATATATATATATATATATATATTAATTTAAAGAAAGACGAGTGAGTGAGTGAACTATTGAGGTGAGTGAGTGCGTCATTAAGTCAGTAAGTTTGTAGAGCAGATAGCTAGTTACGTACGTGATAAACAGTTAGTTAACCCATTGTGTGTCCCCGGTAGCGGATTTTGTCGCGATGATTCCTACAGGAACCATCGCGACAAAAACCGCTGCCGACACGCAAATGGTTGTCATTTGGTGAGTTAGCTAGGGTGAGTGTGTTGGTGGTTTCTTGCTTGCTTGCTTACTTGGCTGGCTGGTTTGCTGGTTTTACTGGTGAGTCAGTTAAAGGAAAACAGAAAATAGAATTGAACCCTTTAAGTTGGAAACATAAACCACTTTGATTTTCAAGTTTCTAACTCAGAGGGTTTTCAACTTCTATATTCTGTTTTCCTTTCACGTGAAACCCTTGCGGCAACAGTTTTACTAAACGATGAGTTGGTTAGATTTCAGTTCTTGTTGTTTTCTGCACCTCATTACGTGTTGTCTCTTTAGTGGAGACAGGCGCCCAGCAAGGGTGTATTCCGTCAGAAGGTCCAAGTCGATTTTGCGGAGGAGTTGGAGCTAGAAAAGGTATGTACAGTGGGACCGCTTGTGAGCAGCCCCCTTTTTGCAAGTAAAAATGGTCTGAACTCATTCTACCCCAGACGCACCACAGCAAGATAAGGATCGACCATGATAGTTCAAGGGTGATGCCAGAATAGCTTGGCGCCTATGGGCGCCAAGCTATTCTGGCATCACCCTTGAACTATCATGGTCGATCTGTGTCCTGCACTGCAACGCAGTCTTCAGAGGACAACGGCAAAACTTGGGGGTTTCGGTGTTGGGGTACAATGAGTTAAAAGACAGATACTGTAGCTCTCAAGACACATGACGGGTAGACAGTGTCACCTGCCGGTAAAGACCCTCATTTAGGGGGCTACAACCACAGCTTATAGTGCGTTCTGTGTGTGTGTGTGTGTGTGTGTGTGTGTGTGTGTGTGTGTGTGTGTGTGTACGTGCGTGCGTGCGTGCGTGCGTGCGTGCGTGCGATCATTCGTTGTTTTGGTATTTTATTTTGTGTTACTTTCATCTTCGTTCCTTTACCATTCTTTTTTTTTTTTTAAACAACATTTAAAAAAAACCCACCATTTTTTCCCTTGAAACAATACAAATTCACCATTCTCCATATGCTATAAGAAAGTCTCAATTTACTTACAAAAGCGGCTATTAATATATGTGTGTGTGTGTGTGTGTGTGTGTGTGTGTGTGTGTGCGTGTGAGTGGTGTGTGCGTGTGTGCGTGTGTGTGTGTGTGTGCGTGCGTGCGTGTGTGTGTGTGTGCGTGTGTGTGTGCGTGTGCGTGTGCGTGTGTGTGTGTGTGTGTGTGTGTGTGTGTGTGTGTGTGTGTGTGTGTGTGTGTGCGTGTGTCTGCGTGCATGCGTACTTGCGTGTGTGTGTCTATTATGTTTGCAGTTTCAGAGTGTCAAGATGACTTTGAATTCTGATGATAGCAGAAGTCTATGGTGGATGGATGTGACAAGTTTGTGAATACATGGACACTGTCCCAGTTCACAAAAGATCATCGGCCCGACTTCGGCTGCAGTTGGCCCGCAAACAGCTGTGCGCGGGCCAACTGCGGCCGATGTCGCGCCGATTACCTTTTGCGCACTGTGTAAAAATATGTGGATATGTAAACATTTTGCTGGTCATCATTTACTCTTCTTTTTGCGGATACGTTTGCCGATACATAGGCATTATTGTGGATAGGTTGGACATGTTGTGGGTACGAGTTGGCCATCATTTGCTCCTCTTGTTGCAGACAAGTTTGCCGATGTACGGGTATTTTGTGGATAGGCGTTGATACGAGAGAAGTGATCTTTGAATACTCTTGTTGCAGAAAACTTTGTGGATACAAATAGTCGGAATGTGGCAACTCATTTCCACATTCCTTCTGCCAATGAAGATAAGTAGCGACTGATCTTTGTTTGTTTGCCTATTTTGAAAAAGGGTATTTACCCGAAATATTAATAAAGTGTGTTGTAGCTGTCCTTCCTAAACGTGTTTCTTTCTCCGTTGGGTTTTTCTCTGCATTTTACACGCTTGGCAGTCACCTTTTTGGTCTGGATTGAGAATTCCTGTCGCTACACGAGCCCATAGAGCGTACTAATGGCGGGAAGCGCCTTGTGTCTGTCTTTATTTGTGTGCGCCGGCGTGTGTGTTGATCAGGTGTTACCTTAGAGAGGAGGGAAATAGATCAGGAGGATAAACTTTAAAATATGAACAACTCTGAAAGTTCCTAAAAGAAAAACGTATGTCAGTGATCTCCAAAGAATACGGTAGACTTTGGGATAAACCCTCATCTTGTTTACAAGCACTGCGGTTCTTTACTTTACTACGGGCATAAAAATGTCAAGATGAAATCTTCACATTGACTGGGAGTTCATATCGCAATGAGTATGTAAAGGAAATAAACCTCAAAACAATTGTTTCAAATTATTTAAACCTTTAGTCTTGAGTCCTATTCCTAATGACTTATTATTTCTGAAGAGTATTACGTCAAGCACGAATTGCGTCATATTATGTGACGTCACATACTTTCTCCATGCTAAAAATGCCATGATGGTGTCTTCGATCGCTGCACAGAGGCTGCGGCGAATTCGCCTCAGATGTTTCATGACTGAATGTGTCAAATAGATTTCTTCAGTTTTTGAGGTTAGTATAAATCTTCTGCTTTTCTACAAACATATCTATCCATATATTTGTACCCAACACCAAAAGAAACACGAACTTTACGATCAAGTATTAAAATTGATTTTTGGCAAAGGCTACAACGAAGTAGACGTCAGAAGTAGCTGAAAATTGCACGTGTTTCGACGAAAACAGTGGATTAAAAGCCCAGACAAACATGCGTTATCGCATGTTGTCCGGGCTTTTAATCCATTGTTGTCACGTATACACTTTGCAATTTTGAGCTATTTGTGATTTCCCGAAATTGTCTATGGTTCATAGTTCTTTGACTGCGTAGACAAAGTAGACCCTTGCACTTGGTCAGTATATCGTCTGACCCCCATTGGCGCTGATGACAGCCTGGCACCTCACGACTGCGACTGCCTCAATCATGGAGGATGGCCTGGTGCTGTCGTTAGTCCAGGACGGTTCAAGCTGACCTTTAGAGATGACCCCGAAACGAATCCGTCGAGTTGAGATCATGGCTGAGCGCAAGCCAGCACATGATCTTGATGACTTGATGTTGTGGTGCTGCAGAAAGTCCAGGGTGATCATATCTGCCGTTTTCTGGCTGAAAGACACAGTTTTAGTCAATCCAGACCAAAAAGGTGACTGCCAAGCGTGTAAAATGCCAAGAAGTACCCAACGGAGAAAGAAACGCGCTTAGAAAAGACGGGTACAACACAATTTATTAATATTTCGGGTAAATACCCTTTGTCAAAATAGACAAACAAACAAACAGAGAGATTAGCCGCTACTTCTCTTCATTCGCAGAAAGAATGTGTCCATTCTTTCTGCCAATGAAGATAAGTAGCGGCTAATCTCTCTGTTTGTTTGTTTGTCTATTGTGACAAAGGGTATTTACCCGAAATAATAAATTGTGTTGTACCCGTCTTTTCTAGGCGTGTTTCTTTCTCCGTTGGGTACTTCTTTAAAGTTTTAGTCGGTTAGCGTCGTACTGGCTCAGTCGTGCAAAACAATAAGGTTTCAGTTTAAAGTAGTCATCTACAAGCTAGTACTCGTACCAAGGGGAATTACTCAGCGCTGGACAGATAAGCGGTTAGGTCTTCTGCCAGTTCCTATCAGGCAGCCACCACACACACACACACACACACACACACACACACACACACACACACACACACACACACACACACACACACACACAGAGAGAGAGGAGAGTACGCGCATGCAAACACACACACACACACACACACACACAGAGAGAGAGAGAGAGAGAGAGAGAGAGAGAGAGAGAGAGAGAGAGAGAGAGAGAGAGAGAGAGAGAGAGAGAGAGAGAGAGAGAGAGAGAAACACAAATGTGCATCTTCACCCTGATTTCGGTCTTAAATGATAGAATGGGCTGTTGGTCATATCATACTAATTAATTCCAGGAAAATGCCTTCGGGTTTCCGAGATATGACATCATATGTGATTTGGGGGACCTTCTCAGTGAGCACATTTCTTCGCGCCGACGACAGCCGCAGCTGATCCGCACACAGCTGTTCGCGGGCCAGCCGCTGCGGCTGTCGTCGGCCCGAAGACCTTTTGCTATTGAGTTTTGGCTTACGTGCGATGGCAAAACTGAGTCTATGCATTGGGCCATTCGTCGTCTGGGGGCTCATGAGGATCTATGCTTCTTGCTGACACCACTTTGACTTCACGTACATGGAACAGGTAGGGTGGTTTTATTTTGGAATTAAAAGGGTTAACATTTTCTCGGAGACAATTCAAGATACAGACTTCAAACTTCAAACGTCAGACATTAGACTTCAAAGTATGTATACTTTGTGGCAAAACCTTTCTAAACACATCAATTTGGGTGACCTCGTTAAAGGTCATGGTCACAGTAGGTCAATAAATAGGTCACAACTGCCTTTTAAAAAGAAAAAAGAAAAATAGAAGTAATTTCTCAAATACTGTGTCAAATCTTCAGAGTCAAACTTGATATACAGATGTTACCATATCTGACTTTTCAGCCAGCAGCGCCTCTTGGGGCAGGCGGGTGCACTGGTCTTCACATGGCATTCAACTCTCACAGCTGGCTCCAGGTCCTTTACCTAGCCACACCCCGGTAACCGCTTCTGCTGGCGGGCGAAACGTTGTGAGGGGCTGACGCGTCTCTCAGTCAGTTGAAATACTTGGAGAGGAGACGGGCGCTGCCAAGTTCGCCTAAGCCCATTGAAAGGACTGATGGACAAGCAACAGAATAAGAATAACATGCCGGATCGGTCGGGGCCCGGATCACCAACCGCCGCGCACCCCATTGAAGGTCTCCAGGGTGGGGGCGACAAGTGTGTTACTGGAACCAAACCCACCATCAAGCTGCCCACGCAAGGAATAACTATCGGAACTTGGAACGTTCGCACACTCTACCAGTGCGGCAAAGTGAAGGAACTCACCCACGAGTTGAAGCGCTATCGCTGGGACATTGTAGGACTTGCAGAAGTTCGATGGACAGGCTTCGGAGAAACAACAACAGATGAAGGCCATAAAATCTGGTTCAGCGGAAAAGAAACCAAGCACGAACATGGCGTAGCTTTTATCGTAAGGAAAGAGGTGGCTGGAACTGTCATCAGCTGCACCCCCGTGTCAAGCAGACTAATCTCCATCCGCATCTCCGCCCGACCGCACAATATCACTATCATTCAAGTATACGCTCCAACAGCAGATCATGATGATGAAGAATTAGAAGAATTTTACGAACAACTGGACAACATCATCAAGAAAACACCTAAGAAAGACATTCTGACTGTCCTCGGTGATTGGAATGCAAAGATCGGCCCTGACGCCTACCAACAATGGGCAGGAACAGCTGGCAAGTTTGGCCTTGGAGAAACAAACGACAGAGGCCTGCGACTTTTAGAGTTCGCACAGAGTCACCGTCTCACCGTTGCTAATACCCTCCATCCACACAAGAAGTCAAGAACAGTGACATGGCAATCGCCAGGAGGCCTGGTCCATAACCAGATTGACTTCATCTTGCTGCCTCGACGATTCAAATCCAACGTTAACAAAGCACAAACGAGGTCCTTTCCTGGCGCTGATATTGGCAGCGACCACAACCTCGTCCTTACTAGCCTCAAGTTGAAGCTGGCATTGAAACGAGATAGCAAGAGCCCTCGCATCAAATTCGACCTCCAGAAGCTAAAAGACCCGGAAGTAGAAGAGCTCTTCCAAGCCCAGGTGGGAGGCAGATTTGCAGCCTTGGCTACTTTGGACTGTGACGTAGACACCCTTGCTGGAAATATAAAAGAGGTGTTACTTTCTACAGCAGAAGAAGTGCTGGGGAAGCAGAGGAAGCGCAAACAGCCCTGGGTCACCGATGACATCCTCGATCTCTGTGATGAGAGGAGAGCCTGGAAGAAAAAGAGAGGCCAAGACCTCACATCAGCAAACAAGTACAGACTTGTCAACAAGAAGATCAGGAAGAGGATGAAAGAAGCCAAAGAAGATTGGATTGAAGACCAGTGTTGTAGCGTGGAAGAGGGCATGGCAAACGGCAACAGCAAGAAGGCTTATGAAACGCTAAGGACCCTCACCAAGACTCAACAGCGAACAGCCACAGTCATCGAAGACAGCAGCGGCCAACTCCTTACGGAAAACACTGCTGTACTAAACAGATGGACTGAGTACTGCCGAGACTTGTATAACTACAAGGCTGAGCCAGACACCAGCATCCTCCAAAACAACCAGGCTGGGGCCAGGAAGGCTGAAGACCTGCCAGTGTTAGCTGAAGAGGTGGAAGCAGCCGTACGCGGCCTGAAGGGAGGAAAGTCTCCAGGTGTAGACAACGTACCTGCTGAACTGTTGAAACATGGAGGAGAAGTAACAACGAAGGTCCTCACTACACTCTGTCAAAAGATCTGGGAGCAAAAGAAATGGCCAGTAGAATGGACACAGTCTCTAGTGATCCCGCTCCCCAAGAAAGGAAACCTGAAACAGTGCCAGAACTACAGAACTATCAGTCTGATAAGTCACCCTAGCAAAGTAATGCTTAGAATCATTCTCAACCGCCTCAAAACTTTCGCCGAGGAACTGCTGGCAGAAGAACAGGCTGGCTTCAGAGTTGGAAGAAGCACTGTAGAGCAGATTTTCAACTGCCGCGTCCTGATCGAGAAACATCTGCATCATCAGCGCGAACTCTACCACAACTTCATTGATTTCAGGAAAGCATTTGATCGCGTCTGGCACGACGGACTCTGGCAAGTCATGAGATCGTTCAACATAGAGGAGGGACTGATCCAAATGATAGAAGCGCTTTACAAGAACGCCTGCAGCGCGGTTCTACTTAACAATCAGTCAGGCGAGTTCTTCAGGACGACGATCGGTGTCCGTCAAGGATGCCTGCTCTCTCCTGTCCTTTTCAACATATTCCTGGAGAAGATCATGCAGGAAACCCTCCACGACCACCATACTTCAATCTCTATTGGTGGCAGATCCCTGTGCAATCTTCGATTCGCAGACGACATTGGCCTCATGGCAGGCAGCAATAGTGAGCTCCAAAACCTGACAGACAAACTTTCAAGTAGCGCAGGGTCTTATGGCATGGAGATCAGTACGGATAAAAGCAAAGTGATGATCAACACCACAAGCGACAGCAGCAGCAACATTCACATGAACGGCCAGAAGCTAGAAGAGGTCAATAGCTTCAAGTACTTGGGAGCCACCCTGTCCAAAGACGGTAGTTGCATAGCAGAGATCCGTATCAGGATAGGTACAGCAACATCCGCAATGGCCAGGCTGGACAGGATATGGCGAAGTAACTCCATCAGCTTCACCATCAAGTACAGGCTTTACAAGTCCCTCGTAGTGTCTATTCTACTCTACGGCTGTGAGACTTGGACACTGCTTGCAGACTCAGAAAAGAAAATCCAGGCCTTTGAGAACAAGTGCCTGAGGAAGTTGCTCCGCATCTCGTACCGCGAGCACAAGACCAACGAATATGTACGGAGCATCGTCACTTCCCTGGTGGGCCCACATGAACCCCTTCTGGCAACCGTGAAACGGCGCAAGCTTGCTTGGTTTGGCCACGTGACCCGACACAACACCTTGTCCAAGACTATCCTCCAAGGCACTCTCGAAGGAAGTCGTCGGCGAGGTCGTCAGAGAAAGAGTTGGGTCGCAAACATAAAAGAATGGACCGAACTCGAGATGCCAGACTTGCTTGCCACCGCCCAAAATAGAACTCAGTGGAGAGCACTGTCTGTTGCTGCTGCCTTTCAGTCCCCCCAACGCCCAGTTCGGGCAAGGGACTGATGATGATGATGATGATGATGACCATATCTGACGTTTTAGGCCTTCCTGTACATACTAAACTGGGTGACCCCGCTCAAAGGTCAAGGTACACAAGGGGTTAGGAAATATGTGGAAAAAAAATCCTGTGTTGTTTTTCAAGGCACTTTTGCAAACATTTCAAACAAACTTGGCGCAAGACCACCTGGTGGTAAGACATGCGCGTTTATTTGGCTGACCACACGTAAAGGACAAGGGTCAACAGGAGGTTGACGAATGCGTGAAAAATGTGCACATGTTGACACGACACAGGATTTTACAGGCACTATTGACATTAGACATTTGCACACCTGCTCATGAGCGACCTGTCAGAAAGGTAAAGGTCACAGAAGGTCAGGGTCACACAAGGTCATACAAACGATGCAGATCAGTTATGCACGTGAGCCTGATGGCTCACTTGCATAACTGATATGCATCATTTCTTTGGCCTTGTTTTGCCGTTTATGTTTCTGTTTGTCATTCTGCAGAATCCACCTCAGACCGCACATAGAGACAGTAATCCTGAAGTACAGACTGAAGCAGCGCACTGCATTCGTTGGATTTTTATGGGGTGCACGCTACCTGCGGTGAACTGCTTGCTATGTCGGAAACATCGACGCAGCGGCACCGACTGGGACAACATTGGCGGGCAGGAGGAATCAGGATCAACGATTTCGGTGAAATCGTCAGGAAAGTCTGCATTGACTCATCCGCCCAACATCACAGTTTCACAGTTTGTTGAACTACCGTGTAAGTTGAAATTCATCAGCGCGTCTTTCCGTGTATATCTGTCTTCCTCTGTGTGTGTGTGTGTGTGTGTGTGTGTGTGTGTGTGTGTGTGTGTGTGTGTGTGTGTGTGTGTGTGTGTGCGCGCGCGTGCGTGCATGCGTGCGTGCATGTGTGCGTGCGCGTGCGTGCGTGCGTGTGCGTTTCCTTCAGTGTATCTGTCTATCTGTACTTTTGTCTGTCTGGGACCCTACCTGCGTGCCCTCATCCGTTTTGAATGCATGTTTGCGTTTGGCGCGCCTGCCAGTCATTTCAGTACACCCCCGGCAAGCAAAGGGCCCTCAGTCCGTCGTCGGCCGAAGTGGACCCGCGCACAGCCGTGCGCGGGTCCCTTGCGGCCTACGTCGGCCCCGAGGGTCCTTTGCTTGCTGGGAGTGGTGCTGCACCTTACGGCCTCCTCAAGCCTGTAAGTTGAAATTCTCATCTTCTCACTGTTGAAGGCTCGAGAATGGTGAAACAGGACGGATCCCTTCGGATAAAAAACCTCAGCAGAAAGCCCGTGCTTTTCAAACTCAAAGCGACCAACAACAAAGCCATTTCCACGGTTCCCAAAGAAGGGCGACTTCCACCGAAAGGGATAATTACCGTACAAAGTAAGTGTGGATGTGCTTGCTTGCTTGTTTGTTGGTTACCGGTTGGTTGGATGGTTCCCCAGTAGCAAAACGTCTTCGGGCCCACGACGGCCGCAGTTGGCCCGCACACAGGCTGCTGGAGTTGTTGCTTTGTTGGTCAGTCGATCGTATGTATGGTTGGTTGGTTGGTTATCTGGTTGTTTGGCTTGTTGATAGTTTGGATGGTTGGTTATTCGGTCGGTCGGTTGGGTTTGCTTTGGTTTGGCTGGTAGCTTGCATGCTGGATTAGTTAGTTGCTGTTTTGGTCGGTCTGTTGGTTGCTCGTTATCCGTCCGTCCATCCATCCATCAATCCATCCATCCATCCATCCAGTCAGTCAACCAATTCATGTACACAAATGTTTTGTATTTCGAGATGTATTTCAGTGCGAAGGTGAACTTGAGGGCGAACTATATTATTCTGCGCAACATATGTTAATCTAAGGACCAAATAGACAAAAGCACATAAAAACCATGCTTCCAATAATTCGTATCTCATGTAGTTTTAGTATTGAACATTTATTTTCCCAAAGTTTCATGTCGCTAACTAAAAGGTTGCCTTTTGGTAAATTGTGCAAATTAGGATGTGCGGATTTCAAAGTCGCAGACGTGTGTCACTTTCAGCGACACCTTCACATACGGAGGGTAAGATAAGCCGCCATTGTGCTATTCCATGTTCTCTGATCCAAGTTAACGCATTTAAGACGATCCGAATCCGGATACGCGGCTTATGCCGCGTATCCGGAGGCGGCACGTCTCGAATGAGTTAAGTCTCCGTTTATGTATGTAAGACCTGTTTTTTTATGCATTGACACACCCTGTGTTTTGTGGCTATTAACCAGATGGAAGGTGGTCTTTGTTCCATAACCTGCAACTGCATGTGCAATGAAGCTAGCAGACGATGGGAAAAGGCACAAGACGTCATCTGACAAAGTTTCACACACAAACGCCATTTTATGCTCATATCAGAGCACCTCCATTGCCATTATTATTATTCTTGGACGGGCATGGCTAATTGGCCATGTGCCGTGTACAGACCGTTCTTTATACAGAGTGATGAGTATGTGCAAATTATACACCAATCTTATATTATAAGTTATTGGTCGGAGGGGTTCGCTACACGGACTTTTGTAGGCCTTCGGGAGGTCAAAGGAATCATTGTACCCCGAAGGCCGGGGAAGGCCTTCGGGGTACAATGATTCCTTTGACCTCCCGAAGGCCTACAAAAGTCCGTGTAGCGAACCCCTCCGACCAATAACTTATAATACCGACCACCAACTCGACCCAAAGATTCTTAGTCTTCTGCGCCGCCCTGCAACATTTTGCATGATACAGTGACGATGAACAGGCAGATGTGATTACGAGACCCGAATCAAAATGTCCGAGTCACGTACGGACGAGGACATTTTTTATTTGAGTCGTGTAATCACATCTTTCTGTTTATCGGCTCTATATCAAATAAAACTGTTGCTCAATATAATGTATGTACCCAGTCCAAAACAAAACTATTCCTCGCTTAATTCATTTTGCGGCTGATTGCGGTGTTCAGACAAACCACACGAATGGCAGACGACTGCATATCAGTCGCCGTCGACTCAGCGAGTAGATTTCGTCTGACTATGAAGACATCAATGCATTGTATAACCGTGTGTTTTACTGAAAAAATTCTACTTGTAACTAGATCACGCATAATTGCGGAAAATGCCAGCAGGTTTGTTTATTTAGTTCTTTTCTCAGGTTGTCGATATCGCCAGCTGATATCTCGTCAATTTCACTTGTCAGTCCAGCGACTCGCACGTTTCCTGGCGTCTTTTCTCCATTCGTGTGTGTGTGTGTGTGTATAGGATATAAATTTCGAGCGTCCATACACACTAAGAAGTATTTCATTACTACTACACATAAGGAGTGTTAATGTTGCAGTGAAAGCATATTTTGCGTTTCCGTTTTGAAAATCCAAGTATCATCAAGATCATTTCTTCTTGGCATGCAAGGGATTTTGGGAAGGAAAGTATATCAAAGCAAGCTCATGAATATTAATTTGCTTGTTATACAATATATCAATGCATGTGTCAAAGAAGGGAAAACTTTATGGAGTGGCGCCCCACAATCCGCTGGAGAATATCCAGTCCCTCCCCCCAAGAGGGGAGTCTAGTGAATATTCCCAAACAGATATTGGACCTGCTGGGTTGATTTAGGTTTTTGCCGCCTACGATCGGTTTCGCCCTAAGGGTGGGTGGGATGGGTGGGGTGGGGGGGGGGGGGACTCGTCAGGTAGGCATACACCTTCATGCAGTAGGTGTTCAGTGGAAGGCTCAAAATGATAGGTCTATCATTCCTTCTCTCCCACTACCCACTCTTTCTAGATCTAGTGAGCGATGCAGCCACAAAACGGGCAGCTGATGTCCTGATGACGCAATACAAGCTTACCTGCCTGGAATTCCACGGCATTAGCACAGCAGAGCATTCTCAGAATTGATATGAAAAATTACGTCCCTTGGAGCTAATCTGATTGAGTGCATTTTTGGCTTTGGGCGACGTCATTGCTTAAAAGTAAAGAATGATTACACCACAAAATTGCCTAAGTGGTACTTTTTCAAAATTAGTCTGTCTTCTTCCACTGCAACACCACATAAAGCTTTAGGGATGCAGTCCGCGCTGTACTAGTGGTGCTACAGTAAATTCTGGAGGCGGCTTCTAGTACATGCGTTGTGTTTGCAATTTGTCGCGTTACGATCCACAATCACTTCGGTGCCAGCGGGACAATAAACTTAAATTAATCAGTGTCGGGTTACGCCGTATGCCTACCTGACGACTCCCCCTCCTCCTCACCCCCCCCCCCCCTTTCTCTCTTGGGGCGAAACCGGTCGTAGGCGGCAAAAACCTAAATCTACTCAACAGGTCCAATATCTCTCGGGGGGGGCGGGGGGTGGGGGGGGGACTGGATATTCTCCAGCGGATTGCGGGGCGCCTGGGGGTAGTCGCTATTGCTTCAAGGTAGTAGGTGTTCAGTGGAAGGCATAAAATGATAGGTCTGTTATTCCTTCTCTCCCACTCCCCTCTCTTTTCAGATCTGGTGAGCGATGCACTCACAATAAGGGCAGCTGATGTCCTGATGACACAATGCAAGCTCACCAGCCTGGAATTCCACGGCATTAGCAGAGCATTCTCAGAATTGAAATGAAAAATTACGTCCATTGGAGCTAATCTGATTGAGTACATTTTTGGCTTTGGGCGACACCTTTGTTTAAAAGTACATCTCTATATATATTATATATATATATAGTTAGCCATATTGTCCATCCAGTATCAGTACTTTAGTGACCCTGGCAATCGATCAAGTTTTCCTTCATTTGATACATCATCATGTGTTTGTATTACAAAACCGGAAGTATTTCAACATTTCTTTCTGCTGCATAACCAACACCCGAAAAGTGATCATCTAAACCAGTAAAGACTGTTGCGTCAATTTAGTTGATTTGAGCAAGTTGTGACCTTTCAAAATTGACACTTTAAAAGCGAGGTGGACCTTAGTTTTGGTATATGTCAGCCTAGGTTATATCCTGCTAGCAATTCGTAAGAGAAGGCTTGAACTTCTTATTTACACCAAGACGACATTTTTAGTCCTCCTTTATGCATTATTAATTAACCTGATGTGTTTATCGGTTTGGCCTCAAAGAACGAGGGGACTTTAAGAGAGAACTAAGCATGATTACCCCCCCCCCTCCACACACACACACACACACACTTTGGTACCGGTTTCAGGCCACTTTACAAATTTCAAATACGAGCGATCAAAAATCTCTGTAACTTCAGTAGCTTTGTCTGTCTTGTACTGTGTTTGTCTTAAATGGCGTAAATCCGTGTCTGTTACGTGAGTGTGCGTGTTGGGTTTCAGTTTGCGGCGCTTTGAGTCGATTTGCCAAAAAATTGAGAAAAAGCGCCTATATAATAACGGTATTATTTTTTATTATTATTTGAGACGTCTTGAAAGCGTTAACAGCCTTACTGCTGAAAAAAGTGAACACGACGCAACTGCAAGAGACAGATATCCTCATGAGTCCCCGCAGTCGTGGGGGCTGACGAGGATCTATGTCTATTGCTGAGACCAGTTTGCATCCTTGTTCCTTGAACGATTGTGGCTTGTGGTCGTTGAACGAATACAGGTTTATTTTTTATAAACAAACTATGCGTCCAATGGCAGGAAAGGGGGTGAAATTTTAAATCTGCTTGCCATGTTGCAGTTCGGTTCCGGCCAGAAGGGGACGTAAGCGACATTCAGCTGCTGGTGCAGGCTGTCAAAAAAGTCGACAATGTCGGGGAAAAATTGACCAAAGCTGAAGTCAGTTGGTTGGTTGTTAGCCTGCTTATCTGCCCCAAACTAACGCATTCGAGACGTGCCGCCTCCGGATACGCGGCTTAAAGCCACGTATCCGGAGACGGCACGTCTCGAATGAGTTAAGACGCCTGTTGATGCAAACATCATTTCGGTTTGTTCGACTGAACCCTAGCGTGCCTCGCACAGACATACTCGCTATAGTAATTACAGGCTAAAAATGTGTCTAAAACATGACAAATGTCCACAGCAGCAAGCATACACGCAAACAACCGTAGCAGAAAATTCAATACGCTGCAAGCACCCCCACCCCCACCCCCATCCCATCCCCCCACCTTCAATACGTTACATATAAAACTGTATATCTTTCAATGCAATTGATTGCGTTCCACTGTGCAAAAAAAGCTCATCTGGCCGGAAGACTGTCGCATTCGACCCGAGCACGGCAGTGCGCGGATCAGTTGCGGCCGGCTTCGACCCGAATGCTCATTGCTTACTGGATTGTTTCTTTGTGGCAGTGGGACGAGATACCTCTCTCACGGGTGGCTATGCGACAGATTCCTGTGTATTTCACGGAATATTTTGGCTCTCGAGAAGGGCTGAAACGTGTTTCCCTGCTTCCAGTGCCGGTAATAGTCATATTTTTCATCCCTACATCCCTTTAGCGCAAACCATACCATGTGACCTCACTACAAAAACCCTTGTAGCGACTAATGGCGCACTTTTTGTAGCCCTCTTTCTGACGCGTCTTGGATGCCAGTTTTGTTCCATAAAAGATCACCAAAACGGTCTAAAGTACAAAGTTATTTAGTGTTGTTCGAAACAACAGGCACACTGCTGGAGACGGCAACGTCATGAAATATTTTAAATTACGTCATAAGTATTATGTATTATAAGTTATTGGTCGGAGGGGTTCGCTACACGGACCTTTGTAGGCCTGAGGGAGGTCAAAGGAATCATTGTACCCCTCAGGCCTTCGGCCTTCGGGGTACAATGTTTCCTTTGACCTCCCTCCGGCCTACAAGGGTCCGTGCAGCGAACCCCTCCGACCAATAACGTATTTGTTTTCATTCCTCCACTATTTTCTTAAAAGAAATCAAGAAGACATCTTGCGACCTGGATCACGCCAGACATGACTGACGTCAAAGGAATAATACATAATAGACTTATGACGTAATTTAAAATATGTCATGGCGTTGCCGTCTCCAGTACAGAGCGTGCTTGTTGTTTCGAACAACACTAAGTAACTTTGTATTTTAGAACGTTTGGCGATCTTTTATAGAACAAAACTGGCATCCAAGATGCGTCATCGAGAGGGCTACAAAACGTCCGCCATTTTTCGCTACAGGGGTTTTTATAGCACGGTCACATGGTACGGTTTGTGTTAAAGTGACTGGTCGTGTGATGTGGGGAGGAAAACAAACATGTATATACGTCAGTCCTGTCTGGTGTGATTCAGGACGGAAGATTTCTTCTTGATTTCTTTTACGAAAATAGTGGAGTAACGAAAACAAATACATTATTGGTAGCAGGGGTTTGATACACGGTCTCTTGCAGACCTTCGGGAGGTCAAAGGAACCATTGTGCCCCTCAGGCCTTTGGCCTTTGGGGTACAATGGTTCCTTTGACCTGCCTCAGGCCTACAAGGGTCCGTGTAGCAAACCCTTGCTACCAATAACATAGTTAAATATGTTATATGTTATAATGAGCGCCGTCACACGAGCGATTAAAACAGGTCAGCGGGCATTTATCTCAAATTAAACTGATCACACGGGGGCCAAAAAGTGACGCGGGTCAAAATAGCGCGTGTTTGCTAACCCAAACTAAGTAGCGGGTCACCCACATTTTCGGATGGCTAACAAACTCGTGACAGGTTTGAAGACTATAAACTATATTCATATCCACAACAGTGAGACTGACAACGAGACGTAAAGTAATTAATCGGTGTGTCATTTGTTGTTTGAAAAAAACAGTGAATGTGACTTGGAAAATCGTGCTTCTTTTACTGGCTTTGGAATTTATTGAAGAGATGTACGATGTGGTGCGTTTGGCTGTACTAATTGACCAAAGAAATTGAAAGCCTCGTTTTGAATAGACTTCCAAATGCAAATATAAATAGGTGTCACCCAGAACTATAGTCAAAGGCAATTTTTAGACAAAAAATACGTGGCATATCGAGTCCTTTGAAATGTCGTGCAAGCAGTATTGAGGGGAAAGAGGAGGGACTCTAGGTATGACGAAGTCATAATGCTTGAGTTGATTGTTTGTCAATATATCGGTGGATATACAGATATTATGGTACTGATTACAGTGATTGTTGGAATGACAAACGAAGTCTATGCGAGGACACCTCCCTCATCCCATGTACGGACAATTTCTTTTTCAGGGGCACATAATTGCGTGTGTTAACTTCTTGCTTTTAATGGCATTTGGGTGGGTGGGTGGAGGGAGGGAGGGGGGAGAATGGTGGGGTAAAGAACCTTATGACTGCCGTAAAATCAATAGACGCTGAGTGTGCGTGTGTGTGTGTTTGCGTGCGTGCGTGCGTGTGTGTGTGTGCGTTCGTGCGTGTGCGTGTTTGTGTGCGTGCGTGCGTGTGCCGTAAAATCAATCGACGCTGTGTGTGTGTGTGTGTGTGTGTGTGTGTGTGTGTTGTGTCGGGGGGGGGGGGGGGTGAGACCTCGCCCCAAGATCCGCCCCTCTTCCCTCCCAGTTTATCTGGACGCATCCAGTATCTTTCCTACTTCGATACATTTCACGATCCGCCCAAACAGTGTAAAAAATCACGAACAACGCCAGAACTGTCCTATGGTTACATTGCAAAATGCGGGGACTACTCCCTGACTACTGTATCGGGACAGGGGTGGATCAGTACTTTAGTTATCTCAGTCGTGTCTGACATGTATTTTTGTCCCGGATTTTTTTTTAGGTCGCGTGATCACTTGAACCGTGTTAAATCTCGCCACACGGCCTAACTCGGCTTTACCGTGTAAAGGGTATCTTTTGCAAGCTCTGCGATTTAAGACCCATGCAAGGCCTGTAAGGATGCATTCTGCAAATTCCCTAAGGTGCCATACCCCTTCATTTGGCCCGCGCACGTCCGTGCGCGGGCCAACGGCGGCCGACGTCGGCCCGATGGCATTTTGCGCACTGGGTTGTCTATCCCGCCCGAGCTTTCCTACCGCTCGTTATTGGCGTTCTAACAACTAAGGCACAGACTCGCATTTCTGTCTGTCTTCTCTGCGTCCTTAGAAACGCGCGACTGTTTGAAGGGTGACAAACAGTCATGGATTTAAAAAGGGCAGTCATTTTTGCACCAGTCATTCAAATATAGATTAACTCATTTGTGACTGCGCATCCGGATGCGGTTGGCCGCGAATGAGTTAACCTGTGCTCGCGGACTTTGATCAAACGCCGTGTAAAGAAGGGGCAATGTCAGTACTGCGTTTGTTCCATCCATTCGCTTTTTAAAAGTAGAACTATATCTACCTACTTCAAGCACTGTGATATGAGGTGTGGAAAAAAGAAACACCTGTTGCGGGCTCGCAGTGTGTGCGCAGAACTATACTGCTTATCAGTGCTTGAGGAAAAGGACCTGTACTAGGGATACGGCAATATTTAAAAAGTGGGAACTGAAATCGTCAGAATGGAATAGCATGCCAGTTTAGTCAGCCTAAATAACCTGTTACCAACCTCGACAACCATATAAAGGCGAAACAAAAAGATTAAACAATTAAAAAAATCTACTTTCTATCATAATGGCAGATCATCCGATTTGCTTGCCTAATGTCGCGAGTGGAGTCGCCATGTGATTGGATCTAATTATAGCGTCACAATATAAACAAAGGGTGATGCAATACGGTGATTTTCAAATGCTCATTACCATGTCAAATATATCAAGTAGCTATGGTGTCAATATTTAAAAATTGTCATATCTGAGATGGGGGTATGCCGTGAAGTCGTACTGAATGCGCGATTGGCGTTTTGTCGGCTCTCGTGATTTGAATTCGTGATTCGTGAATGGCTGAGTGAATCGTCGTGAATACGTAATGGCACCGCCTCGCCTATGCGTATCAGTTTCAGTCCACTTAGTCAAATTTCAAATACAAACGATTTTGAATTTCCAAAAACTACAGTAGCTCGCTTGAGCTTGCCCTTAGCACCACGTGAAAGTTCTGTGTTTACGTTCAGTGTGTGAGTGAATGCGCGTGATTCACGTGAGCGTGCTTGTTGGGTTCAGTTCGCGGCGGCGCTTTGAGCCGATTTTCAATTGGGATAAAGCGCCTATTTAATGCGCTTATTATTATTATTATTATGCTCATGCTTGCTTTTCGCCTACTGAAAATCTTGTGTGTGTGTGTGTGTGTGTGTGTGTGTGTGTGTGTGTGTGTGTGTGTGTGTGTGTGTGTGTGTGTGTGTGTGTGTGTGTGCGTGCGTGCGTGATTGCGTGCGTGTGTGAAATATTTCAGATTGTAGAAGATGACTCGTCATGCGAAAAAACCTCATCCCAAACAGACATCGCACGACCAGATACCAGAGAAACTGAAGGACAATCGGAAAATGATAGAAGTACAGAAAATGATCCAATCACAGAAAGTGGCAAAACCCCAGACAATTTATTGTGCTTGGATTTACCTATATAAAGATGATGAAAACGGCTTTTTAGGATCTCAGTGAGTCCCTTGTTGAAACTGCTGGCTACTAATCCAATGCGCAAAAGGCCATCGGGCGAACGTCGGCCGCCGTTGGCCCGCGCACAGTCGTGCGCGTGCCAACGGAGGCTGAATTCGGCCCGATGACCTTTTCGCTCTTTGAACTTTATCGCCCTCCCCCCCCCCCCCACCCCACCCCCACCCACCACCGCCGTGAGATGGCTTTAGTCGCTTTAACTAACTAACCCCCCACCCCACCCCCATTGTATTGTATTGTATTGTATTGTATTTAAACGTTTTAGTGACTGATTCCAATACTGACAGAGCCTAACACATTCAGCCCCCACCCCCATTGTATTGTATTGTATTGTATTGTATTGTATTGTATTGTATTGTATTTAAACGTTTTAGTGACTGATTCCAATACTGACAGAGCCTAACACATTCAGCCCCCACCCCCATTGTATTGTATTGTATTGTATTGTATTGATTGAATGCACGTGACGTCACACAGCCAGCGTCGTACACACGTCGTCTGCAGTCGGCCATCTTGTGCAGTGAGATACCGCGAACACTAATAACAACGAACATTGCAATCGACAAAGATATGCATGGTTGCGCAATTTTCGGATGTAATAATAGGACAGGGAACAAAGATAATGTTCCAAAAGGTGTAGCAGTGAATTTTTTTCGTCTGCCTGCTCTTCGTTTGAGGGAAAGTCGAGTGTTAAGCAGAGAGAACGGACGACTGTGGAAGGCTGCCAGCAACCGAAAAGATATCAGTACCGAGGAGACTTGGAGTAGAACTTTTGTATGTTCAAGACACTTTGTTGGCGGTAAGTAAAGTACATGAACTATTTTTCATTTGAAGATCGAGTCACAGTGATGGCTGACTGAGTGTATCATTCATTATGTTACAGCTAGCAATGACCACTGTGTGTTGCATGCATTATACTGTGTATTCTTGTGACATTTGTTAGAAAATTGTCATTTATTTAATGACGTTTTCTCTGTTATAATAAAATATGTAATGGCTTGGTGTGAGATGAGTTGCATTCTTTGAAAAGTAAAAGATCATACCTCAAACAAGTAAAAGCAAATGATAATGTTGAAAGAAGTGAAAACATTTTGTTTATACCGATAGTAATATTGGCTTTGTCACATTTTAGTTTAACCTTTGTTCCATTTGCAGGAGTAAATGCACACCCTTTTCAGAAGAATAGTCAGTCCTGGTCACCCACCCAGCATTTAGGCTATACGAGTTCCAATCCTGTCTGCGACACAGAACGACTCACAGATAGATCTATTCCCGCTTGAAGGTAAACTTTTAAGTTTGTGTCATTTTGTTTTCTTAATAGTTCTGGCAAAAAAATCAACCATGATAATTCAAACGTGGTGTCAGAATAGCTTAGCGCCTGTAAATGGAATAGCTTGGCATATATACAGGCACCAAGCTATTCTGACACCGACCACATTGAATTTCATGAGTGATTCACATCCCATCATAACATGTCAGGCTTTTATGCATCAAGTGCACAGTATTGAGAGGGTAGCTAGATTTCTTTTCAGTATGCAATGCAGTGAATCATAATTTTGGTTTTTATTGTATTTTGTTTTGTTAAGTAAACAATGAAAAGATTGAGAAATAAATGCATAATTGGTTGATAAAATAGATGCATGATGTGTTCTTATTTATACTTTTGCAGCGCCGACAGGAAAGACCTAAAACCAAGGAAATAGTCACCAAAAGACCATCACCTGACAGATACTCAGAATCTACAGAATGATGTGCACTTACCTGGCCCTCTGGATGAACACCTACAGGTTGATGAGCACTTACCTGGTCTACCTAATGAACACCTACAAGTTGATGTACACTTCTCTGGCCCACCTGCTCATAATCTACAGATCAGCATTTACCTGACCTGCACCTACAGGTTGATGAGCACTTACCTGGCCCACCTGCTCAGAATCTACAGAATCAGAAACTTACATGGCCAACCAGCTCAAAATCTACAGAATCAGCAATTACCTGTGCAACCATCTGTGGTGCCTCTTGGGTAATAGGTGTGCTGATTATCACTGTACTGTACATGTTTACTGTGTTCGCACACTCAGCTTACCACTTTTAAGACAAGCCTACTTGCCCTAGTTTTAGGATGAGTGTATGTTCCAAAGTAAACAGAATTATCAATATCAGAGCATTAAAAAAAATGTGTTTTCTGCTTTTGTTTATTTATTTGAGCGGTAAACACTTAAACTGCAAATTACATTTGAACTGTTATTTACTCAATGGCGCAATGTATCGTGAAGTGTGTAAAATGCTCTGGGTGTATGATTGTTTGAAGCTGGTCATGCATCAAGTGTTTTCTGCAATTCCCCCATTTGAGAATCGCAGATAACACAAGTTGTGACCTCAGAGGCAGACAGAACAAAATAATCCAAGGTTGGCGGTTGTGGTCATGCAGGTTGTTTCCTCTGTAATTTTCTGACTGGAGAATCACAGGAAACAAGAGGTGTAGCCACCATCAGATATTGAACACTGATGGTCTGTGGTGTGCAAAACATGCATTGTTGTAAATGGAGAAAAAAAACGGATTAAAAAAAAATTGATGTATCTAAAATGTGTGAGATGTTTTGTTTTTGTTGTAAAATTTCAGACATAACAAAAGCATATATCTAAATCCAATCATTTTATTGCTGCATCACCATTTCAGGTAGAACATAACATTTTTACACATTGAAGCTGAAAATGGGAGCTAACAGTAACATGAGAGAGGGAGTGACAAAGATAATTTAAGATGGTGCATTAATTGCTTTGTGCACCAAGCCATTCTGGCACAATCCTTGAATCATCTTGGTCAGTCTTTCGGTATGTGCAGTGTCGGAACCAGGATAGTTCACTATCACTCGGCATGTCCATGTAGACTCTATGAAGCAAACACACTGAACAGAAATAAACCATGGGAGAGGGGTGGGGGGGGGGGGGGCTCAGTTATTCTGGTTGCAAGGGTTTAGTTCGACTCGATATAGATTAAAATCCACTACCCTGAAAACAAGTGTTGCATTAACACACTGATCACTATGGTCACCATCCCTAAATTCAAGATTTGTTCTCTAGAAATAAAGTTAGAGTTCAGGAGACTGACCATGATAGGTCCAGGGTGGTGCTACAATAGCTTGGCGACTTAACTACAGGCGCCAAGCTATTCTGGCATCACCCCTGGCAAGTCAAGTCTACATCAATGGTTTGACTTGCATGGCTTACACACCCATGTTCCCTTTGGCACTCTCTTCATGCTGATACAGTCAACATAAAACCATTGGTACACGCAAGTGTCGCTGTCGCACTTTATCATCCGTCTGCCATCATCAGGTCCTTGACAAATACAAAAACTATGCATATTTGAGGCAGTAATCCGACCTGCCCTCATCTCAAACCACAGATGAGTTTTTGTTTGGGCTCGAGTTTGCAACTCTACCAGATGCGCTTGTTCAGGAGTGAATGACAAGTCAATGTCCAAACAGTATTGTCGAATGAAGGCCTCATCCTCAAGCTTTCATCGAACAGTAATTGTAGGTTCCTAGGCAAACCTAGCTACAGTCACTGCCTTTGGTTGACAATTGGTTGAAAATCCTGGTGTCGTTGAAAGTTTTGCAGCTTCTGGTAGACATTGATGCAACACAGAGAACACCTGTTCCTCCTGTTTTGTAGGTGAACTGACCACAGGCCTGTCAGTTGTGAGTGGTGTCTGCACCTCAATTCTCCCTTCAAAGCGACATCTCTTTGCTGCAGGCGAAGAAAGATCCATGGTCTTGAT
Organism: Semisulcospira habei; assembly: GCA_036245525.1. Classification (NCBI taxonomy): domain Eukaryota; kingdom Metazoa; phylum Mollusca; class Gastropoda; family Semisulcospiridae; genus Semisulcospira; species Semisulcospira habei. Next base: position 205,503,241 of record BTPG01000004.1, on the reverse strand, counting down.
CTTCTTAAATAGGGTGTCCAGCTTTGTTGAACTAGGAAAAAGCCAATACGCAGGCTGATCTGTTGGCGTCACCTTGTTCTTGATCCTTGCGCAGGCTTCCATACAGAACAGAACAGCACCAACGTGGCTTCATGTTTCCGTGAGTCCTGTCATGCACGTGCAGTGGGCTGACTGGATAGAACCATCAGCAGCAACGATGACCCATGGCTCCAGGGGCTTTTCGGAGACACGCATGAAATGGGTGACCTGAAATAGTGACAAATGTTATAGTTATATATAGCTGTATCAACTGTACTGCCACTCGGCAGCAGCAACAAGTAATTCAGGGTGCACCTGCACTGTATCAAAAAAGGATGGGTACATCTGGCCAGTGCCAGTGTCGAATGAATGCTCAGTAAAAAATAACATATGCTGGAGACGAACCACCTTGATGCCAAGCTCCAGGTTACATTAATCCTGTTTAAAAATGCACAGTGAAGTGTTACTACTACGTACCTTTGGTTGATTTATGCCTGCGTGGATTCAAGCTAAGTACATTTACATTAGGTACATTTACGCTAGTAGAATCACATAGATTTATTGCTGCCATAGCGAAGTCGACCTCTTCAGCTCAAGTGGAAAGATGGACTTATTTTAATGCAATACCTCACCTTTGCTTTGACTACGTGAAGTCCCTTCATTTCTGTGTGGAGTACATCTCGAACCCAGTCAACTTGGTAAAACTTGTATGCCTCCAAGGACTTCAGTGTTTCAATTGTTCTTTGGTGTATGCAGAGGTCCTGAAGGGGAAAAAAGGTATATGCACTGTAGAAGTAGAAAATAATGACTTTCATACACAGCTGATGCTGGAGTAACTTGCAAGTACCACACATCACAAAAATCACTTTCTCAATCACTCTCACCGAGACGGTTGATTTTGCCACTGTCACTGTGAGTTGATTGTAGACGTTTGATGTCTAACAGGCTATGTATACAATATTTATATGTATAAAATATCCTTCTGTGGCACATTTACATTTTTATTATAATATATATATATATATACACACCACACACACGTAAGCAACAGCAAGGACTGATAGTAAAATATGTAAACACTGAAGTGGTCAGTTGACAACTTACCTACGAGATAGTTGACGATATCGATGTATGTTATCTCTGGCCATTTCATCCGGTTTCGGCTGAAATTCTGCAGTGGCATATCGTAGGGGCAGATGTCGATTGCTGATGTTTTGATTTTATACCGCTCTTTGGCGTCTTTATCTTGCAAAAACCAGCCACGTTCGCGATCGTTACAACTAGGCGACGCCATCTCTGCTGCACAAAATGGCGGATGTAGCAGACGAGCACACTTGTGTATCACGTGATCGCTTCGTCTTGCATTCAATCAATTGTATTGTATTGTATTGGAGTTGTATTGTATTGTATTGTATTGTATTTAAACGTTTTAGTGACTGATTCCAATACTGACAGAGCCTAACACATTCAGCCCCCACCCGCAAAATAAATAAATAAATAAATAAAAAACATCCAAGAATGCATTAAACAGTGAGTATGCATATGAAAGAAACATCCATGTCATTTCAAATTATATCACAGTATTTTCTTGGAAAAGACGTTTGTTTCGATTAAAAAAGAAAAAGAAAAAGAAGTGTGATGTTACCAACATAAAAGCTTCAGCAAGGTGACCGTGACATCACGAGTGATATCACGTAGATGCCACAACACTTTGCATAGATGCTCTGGCCTGATTTATTTGACCAAGGTGTGTCTAATCTGATATCTCAAGCCGTTTGGTTGTGCCCAAACTATGTAGTCGCGAACATAAATTTACACTTCTCATTTTTCAGGGGAAGCAATTTAAGTAGTCTCCCATTACTAAATATGAATTTTGCAAGCCGCCATACTATAATATGTAAAAATATACAAACAGTTTTTGTGGAACCTGCCGTGCTAGAGACGCCAAAAATGGCGAAGTGCAAGGGAGCATAATTCAATGCGATAACCGCTAATTCAGCAAAAAAACAAGCTCCCATTTGTTACGTAAATCAGTTGTGTCTACCATTTACTTGATATCTGAATACATATAAACACCAAAGTTCCCTGTGTGCACACCAGATATCAAAGAGTTTTTATCTGCGTCGTTTACTAAGGTTTTTAAGATGAAATCAACGCATATAACCCCACGGCTGCACTGCCCAAATTTTGGAGATGTTTAACGACTACGTACCAGTTGTAAGAGATGGATGGATGGTGATAATGCAAGGGTAGTGCCAGGCCGTGAGCTTGGCGCCTGAAGGCGAAAAGCTCACCTGGCACTACCCTTAAATTATCAAAATCCATCCATCTCCTGCTGCAGTGCGTTGGTGCTGAATAGGTTAGGCTCTGTCAGTATTGGAATCAGTCACTAAAATGTTTAAATAAGATACATTACAATACAATACAATACAATACAATACAATACAATACAATACAATACAACTTTATTGTCTGTTCGAGTCAAAGCATGACAGAAATTTGCCTTTTGGCTCGTCATAAAAGAACAAGACAAGACACTGATAAACACTATAAGAACATTCCATTAAAATTATCATTGCATCAATCTATCACAGCACAATCTATCACAATCTATGCCGATGCACTGCATGCTAAAAACTGAATATTCATGGATCTCGCTATTTTGGGCGTCTATAACACGGCCTTTTTTTCTCGACATTTTGGGAAGTGTTTCCGATGATTCCAAAATGTCGCATTACTTTTGCTCGTCAGTATGTATTCGTGTGCTCTACTGAGTGGCGTCTGACAGCAAATAACTGATCACCTCATGCATGTTTAAGTCACTTTCAACATAATAAATTGAACTTCCGGCCTGATTTAGGCCGATGGCTAGACTAAGAATAATCACCATGAAACTGAAATGTGGCTGTCGACGCAAAACAAAGGTACCAAACTGTTGACCCACTTTCTGATTAAACCTCTGTGTCGCTTTTCCCGCAAGTGCACTTTGCTTTTTCAAATTGTGTGTGTGTGTGTGTGTGTGTGTGTGTGTGTGTGTGTGTGTGTGTGTGTGTGTGTGTGTGTGTGTGTGTGTGTGTGTGTCGTTTTTGAGCCCCATCGACTTTCTATCTCATCAATTGACAGCAGAAAATGCACTGTCAATATTTTTTTTTCTTTACGCCAACCAAGCACCTTTGAATTTATGGAACTATACACCAAAAATCATGATAAAATGTCCGTCCGCTGTTACGTTAAAATTTACGTGTGTTAGTGGTTACGTTTCTTTTGGAAGATGTATAGTTTAATATGAATTGTATGATAGGCTTGTGGTTGTATATGATATACTGACGAGCAAAAGAATTGCGACATTTTTGGACTAAAAAAAAACTAGCATGACTTTTGCTCGTAAGCATATATTCGTGTGCTGTTTTATATATATTATTATTATTATTATTATTATTATTATTATTATTATTTAGTTAGTTTTATAACGTCGGATCACTTCACGTTTTACAGTCAAAGATGACACCTCGTAGAAAAACAACTTGTCATCTCAACAGTAATCAGTTCCTTTCCTTCGAGGTTTCTTTCTCAAGATCCGTTTTGAATTTTGTGAGGTCCTCGCTATTGAACATCGCTTTTCCCGCTAGGTCCCACTCTTCATCACACTCCATTATGGCGGAATTTGGTACCTGTAGGCAATCATTGAAAACAAACAAGTATAGGGTTTAAGTAAAATGCAAATTTTACAGAAAGAAGATAAAAGTTTCATTTACAGACAAACATATAACAAATATCAGGTTGAAAATTAATCCGAACAGATAACTGTTTTCAAGCGTACATTTACATGACCACCGCAAGTACCGTAAATTATGTCATAAAACCTTAAGTGCTTTGTCCAGAAAAAAAGATGAATCAGATGTTAAAGGAGTTATGCTTTAAACCACAATCTATTATCTGTATATAGGCAATAAAATGGGCTAAAAGGATGTTACGATTGTGGTTGTGTTTTCCTGTGAGAGCGTACATGTGTTATTCGTAGGTAACGATATGTTGTTTATTTTGAGCTATCACGGTTATGATTTCGTCCCTTTTTTGTAAGATTTTCTTTTGTTCGTTAATAGAGCCGATTTCGTTTTGTTGTGTTTAGTCCGGTGCGTTGTAGAAGGGTCGCACTGTCTAGTGGCCTCGTAAGTGTCACGTCGGTTAGGTGACATCGCAACATTTTCCGCTACTTTTTGTTTTCCTGTGCGCGTGTATCGAGCAGCTTTTATTTTGTTTTGGGAATGTTCTCGTACCTTTTAGAGCTATCATAGATAGGGATACCATACTTTTATGTGTCTTTATTATACGCTAGAATTTAGAGCTGAAGTGAGCAGCCGTGTTTTTGTAGCCTGATATATTGTTTCTGGAAAATTCATGTTAATGAGTTTCGGCTGCGCGTTTTGTTCTGATTGGTTGAGTTATATGATTTCCGTGGAAGATTCTAGATTTTGATAGTGTATATAAGGAGGGCGCTGGGAAAGCCCGTTAGTACATTGTCTTGCTTTGTCAGTTGTAGAGATACGCAGTTTATTGCGAGAGACGCTGTGTATGAGAAACTTTGAATCGTAGTGTGGACATAATAATAATAATAATAATACCGTTATTATATAGGTGCTTTTTCTCAATTTTTGGGGAAATAGACTCAAAGCGCCGCGCCTGAAACCCAGCACACACACTCACGAAACAGACACGGATTTACGCCATTTAAGACAAACACAGTACAAGACAAACGAAGGGCCAGTCAGCTACTGAAGTTACAGAGATTTTTGATCGCTTGTATTTGAAATTTGTAAAGTGGCCTGAGACCGGTACCAAAGTGGGGTGGGGGGGGGGGGTGGAAGAACCGGAGTACCCGGAGATAGATGGACATAGCAAAAGAGACTTTGTATGCAGTAGTTTGTGCATTTGAAAGAGCATTACTGTGAGGATATCGCATCGCTGAATTAAATATTGTTGGAACTGTTACTCCAGTTTTGTCTACATCCTTAAGCCACGGTTGACGGATTGCAGCTGAATGAGGTCTACTTAAAAGAACTCTACGTGCGTGTGTGTCTGGTGTGTTTATCATACTTCGACTACAACTCCACCACGTAACATTTTTGCGACCCCGACGAGACCTCTTCAGTTGGTTTAGTGGAAAGGGTAGCAGGAGAAAACAGCCAGCAGTGAAAAGCAGAGATGGCGACATCGGAATTGGAGATATTCCTGAAAATTGGAAAGGAATGTGGACTCGAAGGAGCTCAACTCCTCGAGTTTGTAAGGGAGAGATTGGAGAGAGAAGAGAAAGAAGAAAAGAAACGAGAGAAAGAAGAAAAGGAGAGACTGGAGAGAGAAGAAAAAGAAGAAAAGAAACGAGAGAAAGAAGAAAAGGAGAGACTGGAGAGAGAAGAGAAAGAAGAAAAGAAACGAGAGAAAGAAGAAAAGGAGAGACTGGAAAGAGAAGAAAGAGCCAAAGAACGTGAAATCAGGAGACTCGAAATCCAAGCAGAAGAAGCACAGAAACGGCAAAGAGAGGCAGAGAAACAGCGAAAAGAGGAGCGAGAAGAGGCGGAGAGGCAGCGTCAACACGAAATTCATCTAAAGCAGATTGAGATTGAGGCACAGAGCCAGAGAACTAATGAAGCAACAGCATCAGCGAGCAGAGAACAAACAGCCCGTGCGCCAAAACTTCCACCTTTCATTGAAAATTCAGATAAGATGGACGCTTATCTGGAGCGATTCGAGCGCTTCGCAAATAGCAACCATTGGAAACAAGAGACTTGGCCTATTAAACTGAGCGCACTTCTAACTGGCAAATCGCTTGAATTTTACACCCGTTTGCCAAGAGAAGAAGCCGAAGATTATACTCAGTTGAAAGCCGCCCTGTTGAGACAGTACGACTTCACTGAAGAAGGTTACAGGCGACGATTTCGGAACTGCAAGCCTGAAGAAGGAGAAACACCCGGCCTATTCATTGAGAGAATTAGAAGCTACCTGGAGAAATGGATAGAGCTGGCTGGTCTAAATAGAGAGTACCAAGACCTGTGCGACCTCATCATCAAAGAACAAGTTTTCAGCGCATGTTCTGAGGACCTGGCCGCCCACCTTAGAGAGCAAAAGGACCAGTCACTAAAGGCCCTGGCCGACTTCGCTCAAAGATACCTTGACGCTTACAACATGAAGTTCGGGTCCAGTAAGCCACAGCGTGGGTCTATACCAGCAGAGGAAATCCATAATGTCATAGACACCCCGAGATACAAGCCGGTGGAGAACCTGACATGTTTTCTCTGTGGAAAGAAAGGTCACAAAGCGATACGGTGTCCTTCTAAAGATGTTCCTCCAGGCGACAACATCAGAAGATCCAACCAAGATCGTGGGATAGCAGGCAGAAGCAGTACCACGTCTCAACACAGAGCTGCCGCTGTATTAGCAAATGATGTGACGTCATCCAATGACTTTGAATCCAGAGAAAAGCGAGCGACACCAGAGCTGATCGAATCTTTCAGAAAGAATGGACGCATCCCAGTAGGAGATGGGACTACATTTTTACCAGTCTCAAACATCGCGCTGCCTGAGAATGAAGTGCCGAACATGCCGGTGGTGTCAGGATTCGTCGGCGACACACCAGTGAGAGTGTTGAGAGACACTGGTTGTAGCTGCATCATCGTGAGAGAGGACCTAGTAGCTGAAGACCAGAAGCTACAGGAGTGGACCACCCTCATTTTGGCTGACGGAACTGTAAGGATTATCCCCCTTGCCAAAGTCAGTGTCGACACCCCATACTTGACAGGAGAGGTGAAGGCGTTGTGCGTGAAGAGGCCAGTCTACGACCTCATCATCGGAAACATTGATGGTGCCAGAAACGCAGACGATCCAGATCCAGAGTGGAGACCTGAAATATGTTCTGTTACCACGAGAAGTCAAGCAGAGAAGAGTCACCAGACCATCCCTCTAAAAGTGGCGGACAACACGGAAGCAGCAGTGGTGAATAAAGAAAGGCTGGTGGAGCTACAGAGAGGTCAAGACAAACCAAAATTGGCGGAATCGGTGCGTCTTGCTGATGACGAAAAACTAGACGACGAGAACCTGTTTGACCTTAATGAACTCCGACACAAAGAGGATGTAGAAGATATCCAGTTCGGTCAGAATCTGACCCAGACTCAACGTGAAGAACTGCGCGTCCTGACTCAAGAGTTCGAGCATCGGTTTACACCTGACCCAGGGACAACAGATACCATCCTGCACGAGGTAAATCCGACGTCAAACGAGCCAGTTCGCAGCAAACCTTATCGTCTTCCTTATAACACGAGAGAAGAATTGAAAAAGGATATCAAGGAAATGCTGAGTCTGAATGTCATCAGAGAGTCCAAGTCACCCTATGCGTCCCCAGTTGTCATCGTGAAGAAACCAGATGGATCCAACCGAGTGTGTGTGGACTATCGCAGACTCAATAAACTAACACTCTTTGATCCAGAGCCTATGCCCACAGCAGAAGAACTGTTCCAGAAGGTCAGCGGAGACCGATTTTTCTCCAAAATTGACCTAAGCAAATGGTATTGGCAAATCAAGGTTGCAGAAAAAGATATCCCCAACACAGCGTTCGTCACACCCGACGGTCATTGGGAGTTCCTGAAGATGCCTTTTGGTTTGGTGAACAGTGGTGCCACATTAAAGAGAGGACTGAAAAAGATCCTAGAAGATATGCAAAATGTGGTCTTTTACTGGGATGACATTTTGATCCATACCAAAACTTGGGGGGACCACCTCAAAGCCCTCCGAGAACTGTTCCAAAGACTGTCAGATGCGAATTTCACCATCCGTCCAAGCAAGTGTATTCTTGGGGCTGACAACATAGACTTCATTGGACATAAATTGAGCGAAGGTTTAAAGGGGCTACACAACGCCAACGTGCAGAAGATCAGGGATGCCCCGCGACCTACGACCAAGACGCAAGTCCGCTCATTTATGGGCTTGGCGAACTACTACCGGGAGTTCATACCAAACTTTGCGGCAGTTACAGCACCCCTGACTGATTTGCTGAGGAAAGGACAACCTAACATAGTGAAGTGGGAAGATGCCCAAGAGCGAGCATTCCAGGCCGTTCGAGACATCCTAACCGAGAAGCCTATTCTACACCTTCCTGAACCGTTGAAAAAGTTCTTCCTGAGAACAGACGCCTCCAACGAAGGAGTAGGTGCTGTCTTGATGCAAGAAGATAACGGAAAACTCCACCCAGTGAGCTACGCCAGCAGAAAGTTGACCAGAGCTGAGAGAAACTACTCGACCATCGAGAAGGAGTGCCTAGCCATCATTTGGGGAGTAAGGCGATTCGAACTGTACCATCTGGGAGTGCCATTTGTTCTCCAAACAGACCATCAGCCCTTGAACTATCTAAACTCTGCAAAGTTTACAAATTCTCGTATTATGAGATGGGCGATGTTTCTGCAGAATTTTGACATTATTTTTAGTTTAACTTAAGGATTCGCAGAACTTTGGAGCAGATTACCTGAGCAGAGCAGTTTAAATGAACATTTCTGTGTCCAGAATATTTGTATGAAACATTTTGATGCTCAGGACTGTTTACAGGAACTGTGAGATGTTTATTTTAATTTGATTTTTGATGTGAAGTTATATTTGTTTAGGGTTTTGTGTAGGTTTACACAGCCACAACCGTATTTTTGAAATTTGAGAAGAAATTTTTGTGAAATTTCATTCTTAAGAGGGTGGGGGGGGGGGGGGGGGGGTAATGTTACGATTGTGGTTGTGTTTTCCTGTGAGAGCGTACATGTGTTATTCGTAGGTAATGATATGTTGTTTATTTTGAGCTATCACGGTTATGATTTCGTCCCTTTTTTGTAAGATTTTCTTTTGTTCGTTAATAGAGCCGATTTCGTTTTGTTGTGTTTAGTCCGGTGCGTTGTAGAAGGGTCGCACTGTCTAGTGGCCTCGTAAGTGTCACGTCGGTTAGGTGACATCGCAACATTTTTCGCTACTTTTTGTTTTCCTGTGCGCGTGTATCGAGCAGCTTTTATTTTGTTTTGGGAATGTTCTCGTACCTTTTAGAGCTAACATAGATAGGGATACCATACTTTTATGTGTCTTTATTATACGCTAGAATTTAGAGCTGAAGTGAGCAGCCGTGTTTTTGTAGCCTGATATATTGTTTCTGGAAAATTCATGTTAATGAGTTTCGGCTGCGCGTTTTGTTCTGATTGGTTGAGTTATATGATTTCCGTGGAAGATTCTAGATTTTGATAGTGTATATAAGGAGGGCGCTGGGAAAGCCCGTTAGTACATTGTCTTGCTTTGTCAGTTGTAGAGATACGCAGTTTATTGCGAGAGACGCTGTGTATGAGAAACCGGCTTTGAATCGTAGTGTGGACATAGCAAAAGAGACTTTGTATTCAGTAGTTTGTGCATTTGAAAGAGCATTACTGTGAGGATATCGCATCGCTGAATTAAATATTGTTGGAACTGTTACTCCAGTTTTGTCTACATCCTTAAGCCACGGTTGACGGATTGCAGCTGAATGAGGTCTATTTAAAAGAACTCTACGTGCGTGTGTGTCTGGTGTGTTTATCATACTTCGACTACAACTCCACCACGTAACAAAGGAACAACATAATACCATGTAATTAGTGTCTGATGATATTCGCTCGCGCCGCCCGATCCATTTACAAAAGTCATATACTATACATTTTATTGCGAAAGGAAACAAAACACCACACCACATCACAACAAACCACAACACACTACAACACATGACCTGATTTGACACGACCTGATCTGACTTAACACAACACACAGCAAAGCACAGCACGACACACGACACGGCACGGCACGGCACAAAACAGCACCACAACACAACACCACGGCACGGCACAACACACGACACGGCACGGCACAAGCACAGCGCAACACAACCAAGACAACACAACACGACACAGCACAGCACAAAACGACTCGATACAGCACAGCACGACACAACACAACAGGACACAGCACGACACAACAAGACACAGCACAGCGCAACACAACCAAGACAACACAACATAACATAACAAGACACAACACAACAAGCAAAATCAAACACAAAAGCAAACCAAACCGATCCGATTCGATCAACTCAAACATGTTCAGTCTATTCCAGTCCATACCAGACCACGTCAGAACGAAACGAAACGAAACAAAACCAACAAAACATTAGTCTACCCTGCATTAGCCTTTAGCACTCAATGCTCACAAAGGTCGAAAGTACTGGTGTGGCTGTTTACATCTATAGGCTACATACCGGCTCAGCCGACTGATCGACCGTGGCAATGTGAGGCTGGTGTAAGAGCTGCTTGGCGCCTCCAGGCGCCAAGCGGCTCTTACACCAGCCTCACATTAGGCGCCAAGCTATTCTGGCACCATCGTTTAACAATCATGGTCGATCATTTAGCAATTATGGTCGATCACCTAGTGTAGTGTGAACAAAATGAACAGACCAACACACCTTTTGAAGTTTCGTGTACATCGGATGGTGGTGTTCTTTGACGGGATTGTTGTCGCTGCGGTTGTAGGCTATGGCGATGGCCCATCGTCTGTCAGGGCCGTTGTTCTGGCTGCTGGTGTGGAGAAGGTTGGAGTGGAAGAACAGAGCATCACCTGCAAGACAGAAAGAAACAAAATATTTTCTGAACAAAAAAAGATATAATTAAAAAGTGAAGAGCTGATAAGCGTATCTCTTATATCTCCCAATTCGAATCTTAATCGCCCCCTTTCCCTGCCCCCCCCCCCCCCTTCCTTAAACCAACACTCAACCCTCCCCCCCCCCCCCACACACACTTCCTCATCCCCATCCGCCCCCTCCTCGTCTCCAGACAAAGATGTAATACTGCAATCAAATTGCAAACAATAAGCATTTCTAAACTATGAGGCAATACAAACACGAAATTTTCACAGTGGCGGTTTTCTTCGTAAATATGCTTTGTTCTGTTTTAGTTTGACACAATTTGTTAGAGAAATGTTTGAAAGGAGTGTTATGTCTTGTGTAAAGAGGGTGTTTAGTCTTTTAAAAAAATTCTCACGTCTATGACTTATGACGTCATCAATGACCCTACCTTCACGGGATACTGAAAGTAAAAAGGGGAGCATTAGCAGAGGACACACTAGGATCAGTATTAATGAAAATTCGGCCTGTTTGGTATTGACCAATTTTTCATTTGTCGAAGGCACCTAAAATGTCAACATGACTTACAGACACGAAAAAACAAACAGTTGATTATTTTTATGGTAGCGGCCATATTTACCTGATCAATGGATATGGGTGTGTTCCTCGTGTCTTGATCAACTACCGGAACATGAAATATGGCTTGAAAGTTATTCACATTGCAGAAAATCTGATTTATTAAAAAAAAAAATGATATGCACCGAAGTTCTGTGTCTCTAGTGAATTTTATGATTCCAATTTATTTTAGACATTTTAGAACACCATAAGCAGTCCGCACACCAAGTGTGATAACACATATCACAGGAAACGTGTTTGTCAGTGTGTCCAGTTTTTGCTTATTTTCACCACAAGTGAAACCCTGTGTCTTCAAAGGTAGCCATTTTTGTGCAGGTATCTCGACATCTAAAGTAAAAAACAAAGATCTTTTTTTGTTTTCTTGTATGGATGGACCTTCGCTTGCGGGTACATTTACCGACACATTTCGCAATGTTATTGCCTCTGAGGATATGTCCCGCGCATCTATCTATCTATCCATCCATCCATCCATCCATCCATCCATCCATCCGACTTTATAAAAAAAAAGTCACTTGTTATTAGCATTGTTTGATTTGGGTTGTGATGCTGATGTTGATATTTACCCGGATTGAGTTCCACTTGCACCTCAGGACAGCGTGCCCTCAGCATCTCCACCCGTTCCATGTCCGCCCCCATCTGTTCCCCGACCACCACGTGATCCACCCGTCCACACAGCTGGGACCCTTCGAGTACCTGGCACGTGACAGCGTCGCATGATGCAAACTCCGCGGTGCATATGCCATGTGGTTGCAGTGTCAAGTGATCATGATGTATTACGTGATGTATTATCCCCAAAGCAATCGGTGTTCGGGCCGACGACGGCCGCAGTTGACGCCACGCACAGTTGTGCGCGGGTCAACTGCGGCCGTCGTCGGCCGAAGGACCTTTGTGTACTGGGATATGTATCCAGTATTCCCATATCCTCCTGCACGTTCAGCCATCCTCACATTTACCTAATAATAATAATGGGCCACTGTCGGTCTAGATCGACCATAGATAATGCATCCTAGTTGTTCTGATCTGATTGCCTGCTCAGCTGGATTTGAAGCAGCATCCTTTGTTACTGTAGAGGCCAATGCGGGAGTGGCAGTCCCTGCTGCAAAGATCACAAATGTAAGTGGTCGCTGGTCTGATGGAATTGTTGCACTCCTTTCTGCGTGCCCGCTTGTCTGCTGCTGCTTTCGACATCTTCTCTTCCCCTGACTTGAGGTGTTGGTAGAGGATACTTCTCCACTTTGCACGGTCATCCGCAAGATGTTCCCAGGACCTAGTGTCAATGTCAAGTGCTCTCATGTCCCTCTTGCAGACATCTACAAACCGTAGCTTGGGGCGACCACTGTTTCTTCTCCCAGCTGCCAGTTCTCCGTAGATGATGTCTTTTGGGATGCGGCCATCTTCCATGCGTGAACATGGCAGAACCAGCGCAGTCTGCGTTGTCTGAGTAGCGTGTATATGCTGGAAAGGCCAGCGCGTGACAGAACTTCGGTGTTGGTCACTCTATCTTGCCAAGATATGCGCAGGATACGGCGGATGCTTCTCAGGTGGAAGGTGTTGAGTCTTCTCTCCTGTCTAGCATATGTGGTCCATGTCTCACTGTCGTATAGCGCAGTGTGCTGATGACGCAGGCGTTGTACGCAGCCATCTTTGTCTTCACGGTCAGCTTGGGATTTGTCCACACTCGAGTTGTGAGGCCTGCAAGAGTTGCAGCAGCCTTCCCGATCCTCTTGTCGATCTAGATGCCCAGAGAGAGGTTATCGGTGAGGGTGGACCCAAGGTACGTTAGCTGGTGGACGACGTCGAGCTCGTAGGTGTCAATGGTGATGAATGGCGGTGTCTCTGTCTCCTGTCCCAGGACGTTCGTCTTCTTTAGACTGATAGTCAGTCCGAATTCCTTGCAAGCCTTGGAGAATCGGTCCATCATTGACCGTAGTTCCTGCTGGGTATGGGTCGAAGCTGCCACACCTTCAGCGAACAGCATGTCCCTGATGAGGGCTTCGCGTATCCTTGTCTTGGCTTTGAGGCGGGCAAGGTTGAAAAGCCTGCCATCTGCTCTGGTTCGCAGGTAGATTCCTTCTGTTGCATTAAAAAAGGCATGCTTGAGCAGGACAGCGAAGAAGATCCCAAAGAGAGTAGTGGCCAGGAGTTGACTCCGCTGCAAACGTCAAAGGGTTCGGATGTGCTGCCGTTGAACTGCACTGTCCCCTTCATGTTGGTGTGGAAGGATTCTATCATACTCTGCAGTTTAGGCGGGCATCCAATCTTTGAGAGGATCTTGAACAAGCTGTCTCTACTGACCAGGTCAAAGGCTTTACCTAATAACGTACAATAAAGTACCGTTCAGACCAATCCATCCTCTCACCCACCTACTCAATTACCCACCAGTTCACCCATCAAATGAGCACCGGCCATTCAGTCCGCTTTTGTAGGTTCAGTCTAATCTAGTCCCGTCCAATGCTGTCTGATCCAAATCTGTCCAGTCCATTCCAATTCTGTCCAACACGATCTAGAACGGTCTGGTCCAGTCCAGTCTAATCCTGCACACAGCCTCAGTTCAGTGCAGTTTAGTCCCACGCAACCTAAAACAGTCCAGTCGCGAGGTCCTAATTCGCACACATCACATACATATCATGATATGCTTTAACGCATTCGAGACGTGCCGACTACGGATACGCGGCGTACCGCCGCGTATCCGTAGGTGGCACGTCTCAAATAAGTTAACGTTTTCCAGACGTACTGCACTCGGATCTTTATGTGGCACTTCTCGAACGTGCGAATTACAAGACTCACCCTAAGACAGCCATTGCCCTCGTGGTTCCGATCTATGGCGATGAACACCGTCAGCATGTCAGGGAACAGGCACGTGTTCTTGTACCAGTAACTGAAACGACACAAACGAGTGGTCGCGACAAGCATATTTCCAGTAAGCAAAAGTCCATGGGGCCGACTTTGGTCAAAGGCGGCCCGCGCACGGATGTGCGCTGGCCAATTTGGGCCAACTTCTGCCCGATGGCCTTTCGCCAATTGGAAAATGAACACGTCCATAATAAACAAGTTGCAGGCAGAGACTGATCGGCTACGCTGACCTAGGTCTATTCTGAAACTATCAATCATGACCAAACGCTTAAAAATAAAATCTAGCCGCCCCCTCCCCTCCCCCCTCCACTCACCACCCGTGTTGTTCACCCATCATGTTTCAGATGGGTTTGTATATCTGGAAAATATATATCCTTATCATGATTGTAACCAGTCAACTGATGTCAAGTCAGTTTATTTCTAACCCTCTGGGTGCATAAGGAAGTAGGATAAAAATAGACTGACGAGCAAAAGAAATGCGACATTTCTGGAATCATCGGGTTTTCGATGATTCCAAAAATGTCGCATTTCTTTTGCTCTTCAGTATAACAGACATTTAAGGTTAATCATGTCAGTAATACACATAGCCAAAGGACACACACACACACACACACACACACACACACACACACACACACACACCACACACACACACACACACACACACACACACACACACACACACACACACACACACACACACACACACACACGTACTTATAAGTGCATTGTATACAAACGAGGTATGAGAAATATTGCGAATACGCACATTACGTACAGTTTCAGTGAAACATGAATATAACTTATACCAACAACAGTAAATACCTCCGCTTTCATACGACAATACTAATTACTGCTGAGACAAGGATATGATATTATTAAATAAAAAGAGGGCCATCATGCAGTTGTTTACTTCGAAACACACCCTAACAAATATTACATTTCTAGCAGTTCATGAAATAAATAAAAGAAAATACTTAACTACAATTTAATGAAATGCACCTGCAGTGCAGATTTACAACATTAACTCAAACTAACAGTTCACTAACATTTAACCCATTCAGCCCTGACGCACTACAGCAGGAGATGGATCGATGATGATAATTCAAGGCGCCAAGCTAATCTGGCACTACCCTTGGATTATCATCGTCTATCCATCTCCTGAAACAGGTGCATAGTCGTTAGATGACGCCTCCAAAATTTGGGAAATACGGCCGTCGGGTTGAATGGGTTAATGAAATGCACCGGCAGTGCAGATTTACAACATTAACTCAAACTAACAGTTCAGTAACATTTAATTAACATTTCACACTGACCCGTAATCCTGGTGCCATCCCCAGCGTCCACCGCCGTAAGGTTCCTTCATCATCAGCTTGGTGTGGTAGTGGTACACCTCCCCTCCAAGCAGCTGTTGGAAAATGGAGGTACTGGTAGCATCACACTCTTTACAAAACTAAACAACCCAAATCAAACTAAGTCTCGCCAAGCCAAACAAAGCCAAGCTAGGCCAAACTAAACAACGAAGACGACGACGGCAATCACTACCACAACAACAGCAACAAGAACAGCTACAGCAACAGTGGACACAAAATAAAATGTACTTTCAGCTCTGCTCGACGAATCAACAGGTGCTTAGTTTCAAATTAAATTATTTTCGTGAAACATTTTAGATCTACATTCTGCAGTCGTGCCTAATGAGCGGTTATTTTCAATAATTATCTCCCTTGAATTTTTGATAGGTGGCGTTCCACCAAGAGGATATCCGCTACTTTCTGTTTCTCGTTATCCATACCAAGTTACCAGTCTGCATATCTAAGAAACTGCTTTGCACAATCGTGGCAATGGTGAACAAATGCTGCGTTTTTCAGTGCAGCAATGTAGGTGGTTTTGCTTTTTCTAAAGATCGAGCGCTGCGAAAAAGATGGATAATTGCTGTTCGAGGCTCCGATAGTTTGTGCTTGTTGTGTATCATCTGTTGTGTGCTGCTGTGTCTCATTAGTGTCTGTTTGAGAAGGTGTCAGTGTTCATAGGTTTAGACTTTTGAATGAATTTATAATAAAGATCGTTTTAATACCCTTATTAAATTTATTAATAACAGTTTAGGAGAACACATTTGTGCTGAAAACAAATCTGAAAACAAAAAAAAACACATCAATATTAAGCATGGCTGAATTAATATAAACTAAACACAGAGGGGGCAGGAGTTGGACTCAATGGACTTGCACGGTGGCATAACCATTAGTGATTACTATAATTTAACCACAAAAAAAATCTTTCTCAAAACAATGTCGATAATTGTAAAATATATTAATAATATATTTTACAATTATGGACAACGTTTTGAGAAAGATTTATTTCTTGGGTTAAATTATTATAATATTAATAATATTAAATTATTATTATTACATCAAATTATAATATAATCCAAAACCAGTGCTATTAAAATATTAGTACTAATTGCAGGCTGACTAATTGTAATTTGATTAAGGGCTTTCATCATTTACTTCAAATGCAGTCTCTGCTCACAAGTTATATAGTACTGCAGCTTGTGTCCGCTACAGTATATTATATGTGATGAAAAATACATAATTAAGCAAAATGCATGCGGTCAATCGCCCACGGTACTTCTTTTCCTCGAAAACACCCCGGAAAGCAACAAAAACTAACGAAACACCCCACGAGAAAAAGACGATTTCGGTTGTTTTTGTCTCTTCGGGGATTTTAGTTGGATTTCGTTAGTGTTTGTGTTTTTTTCGTTGATTTTTCGAGGAAAATTTCGGTTGTTTGTTGTTGTTTTTTTCTTTTACTTTTTGGGGGTTTTCGTTGGTTTTCGAGGAAAAGAACTACCCGCCGCCCAAAGCATTAAAACTAAGTGAAGAAAAAACGATAGATCTGCCGATACATGTAAATCACTGACGAACCGGAATATTCTTGTTGATCTCTAGTTTAGTAATATATTGCATCTCCCCCCCCCCCCCCCCAAAAAAAAAAAAAAAAAAAAAAAAAAAAAAAAAAAAAAAAAAAGAAAAAGAAAGAAACCAACGCATTGAGAGACATACTTCCATACGCACTAGCCATCGTTAGAAACAAGGCGGTTCTTTGCGATGATAGTGAAATTATAATAAGTAAACTCGACTGTAGTAGTACTAGTAATAATATAGAAGTTAAAACAAGATGGTGACTTTAGGCCTCTTGGTGGAACGCCACCTATCGGAGAGTTATCGGTCCTGCGACAGCTGGGGAACGCCAAAAGCGCTCATTCTCTATGAACTTATATAACCTTTGGTTTACATTGTGGTATTACTTTTACATCTTGCCACAAGGCAACATACATAATCACAATATATGGTGTTTAGGAGAGCTGGCTGGCTCGGTATTAGAGCGTTTGACTCTCGTCCGAAACGTCCCGGGTTCAAATCCAGCTGGGGGGCAAAATTTGCTCAGACCCTATTCGGTGCCTCGTCTGTGAAATCACCTTCGTGGTGGACAAAAGACGTTAGGCCCTAAACGTTTAACGTTTCCAATATGGTGTTGGGTATTTTTCTTCATCATAATCTCTGTGAAAGTCTTAAAGTGAAAGTGCCAGCCACTGCACGGCCAATCAACCGAGGAAACAAGCGCTCAACACGATGAACGCTTAACCCCTTCACTAGGCTGAGAGAAAAAAATGAGCACCACGCTACTGCAAGAGGTATAGACCCTCATGAGCGGCGGCACATGAGGATCTATGCCTCTTGCTGAAATCGCTTTGCATCCATTGTCCTTGAGACGGCTGGAGCTGATTCGCGTTCAATAGTCATACATTTCAGACGTACAATGTACGACCAGTGGCATGCAGTGAAGTGGTTGACTTAACCCATTCAGCGCTGAAGCACTACAGCAGGAGATGGGTCGACCATGATAATTCAAGGGTAGTGCCAGATTAGCTTGGCGCCGGTCGGCGCCAAGCTAATCTGGCACTGCCCTTGAATTATCATGGTCGATCCATCTCCTGCAACTGGTGCATAGTCATTAGATGACGCCTCCAAAATTTGGGCAATACGGCCGTCGGGCTGAATGAGTTAATACGATGCAATAAGTACATTATGTTGAGGGTTGCTTCTTTGGTTGGTTGGTCGTTTGGTCCGTCGGTTGTTTCCATTTTTAGGGGGGCGAAGGAAAATCTCGCCTACCTTTTCGCACGTGCCGGCGACTTTGTCACAGCGAGCCAGTCTTCCAGTGATGTCATCCCCGGGGTGGTTCCACAAACACATCCGGCTTTTTCCCTTGACCCCGTCGTCAATCTTAAATCAAAGTCGTCGTCGTCATCATCATCATCTTCATCATCATCATTATCTTCATCAGATCATTATTATCTCACCAGATCATCATCATCATCACATCACTATCACCATCACCATCACCATCATCATCATCATCAGATCTTCTTCTTCATCATCATCATTCCATCAAATCATCATCATCATCATCAACAACGTTGTTATCATCGTCGTAGTTGTCGCCATGGTTGTTGTCAACACTACAAATTTCTTTTTTTCTTAATTTCAAAACCGGTGAGTCTCATCTTGAATGTTCCTGGCAGCCACAACACACACATTGCACGAGATAGGTCATTTATTTATACTGACTAGCAAAAGAAATGCGACCTTTTTGGAATCATCGGAAACACCAAAGTGTTTCCGATGAATCCAAACATGTAGCATTTCTTTTGCTCGTCAGTATAGTTATTCGAGTTTAATACCTTCACTGTTTCTGAATTCTGACTTAAAATTTGAGTCTAAAGTGCCCCAGGCGTCCAAGGTACATGAATATTAAGTGGTGTCAGCAAGAGACATAGATCCTCATGAGCCCCCGCATTTGCGGGGGCTCATGAGGATCAATGTCTCTTGCAGCTGGACTGCTTTTTTCCCTCGGCAGTGAAGGGGTTAACGCCGTGCAGGCTACCATGGCCATCTGACGGTGGGGAAGGTACAAGTCTGGGCAACCACAAAATGTCACCTTTCAGGCGCCAGGCTCATCAGGCACTACCCTTGGGCATCTATCGTCAATCTGATGTTTGACTCCTGCGGTGAGCACTTACGTCATAAGCGTATTTCTTGATGACGTCGCTGTTTTCAAGGACTCCTTTGATTTTCGTCAGTTCCACGTCTGTCACTAACTTTCTGGAATGAAAATGAATGAAATCTTAGCTCTAAAACAGCCGTCCATTTATCGCATCATGTACAGCTCATCTTCTTTTCAAACGGCACGCTAATGATTGATTGATTGATTGTACATTGCTTAACGTCCCGACAGCAACAAGGCTTTCTCAGGACGTGCCTGCACTGCTTGTGAAAAAAAAAAACTAAACAGAACATTGAATGTATGTCGCCAGCCGGTCAAATACATTAAATAAACCTAACACATGGGGCCTAAATAAAGCTAAGACCATTTAGCAACACACATCCAATATCAAGAGCTACAGGCAGTGCAGACAGTAGGGAGAGTTTTAAAAAGGCAAATACAGGTGAATGGACAAAGGGTAGACAGAAACACATGCCCCAGAATAGAGAGAAAAAACCCACCCTGTGGGGCTGACCAGGGTGACCCTGGGAACTAAAAAATACCTAACCCCACCCAAGTCCCCCAAGGCAGACCCGGGTGGGGCGGCACGCTAATGAGATATTAAACCAACCAACAAACAATTTAGCGAGCGAGCAAAAGAAAGTACTCCAAAGAACCAGCAAATTGAATTACCAGCCATCTAACCAACGAACTAGCAAGCGAACGAACGAAGGTGCAAAGGAATCAACAAAGTAACCAGCCAACCAAACAACCAACTAACCAGCGATCGAAAGGACGAAGATACCAAGGAACCAATGAATTAACCAACCAACCAACCAGCCAGCCGACCCACCAACCACCTAACCAGCCTAGAATACAAGGAACCAACGAACTAACCAACAAACAAACATACAGACAGACATATTTAGAAAGAAAGGAAGAAATAATGAAAGAAAGAAAGAAATAGCGTATAGCAAGTGTACACCTGACGATAATGTAGCCTTTCTTGTCGAAGTCTGATTTAATCTCTGGCGTAACTTCGATGCCATCCTTGCCACACGGATACCCTGCAGACGGATGAGCAGACAGACTGATATATAGGAAAGTCTCAATAAAAAAAAAAACTACAATTGACGCAGATCATTTATATTTAATCAAATTATTGATCGATATTTTAGGAAGGTTACAAAGTAAAGTAGATTATAGCACTGTCAGGGGAGAGAAATGTGCATGATCGACCAGTGATCATAGATCTACTGTGGCCAAAGCACACACACAAAAAAAAAAAAAGAGATAGGAAAGAGAGGGGGCGCTAAAAAAGTGACTGAAAGCAATGCATATGGAAGCCCCCCCGAAGGGGGGCGTATCACATATCCCACTGTTCCAGCCACTCAGTGCATGGAAATTTAAATCTAGGTCCCCCCGAGGGGGGTCCAGATATTTAGCCGGTGTGGACAGCTGTTTCGGTCTTGGCGACCTCATCAGCACACCATCGGCGATACTGGAGGAGGCAGGAATTTCTGCCGACCTGCAAAGACAACCACATTTTACTGTGGTGTCTGCAAGGGCATACATTCCATGCCACCACCTAGAGCCAAATTTCCATGCACCCTAAAAGAGAACCTACCAAAAGGGGGGAAGGGGTTGCAGTCGATATTGTAGTAGTAAATGAAAAGAAAAGGGGAGACTGCCAGTGCTAATATTTTAGGAAGGTTACAAAGTAAAGTAGATTATAGCACTGTCAGGGGAGAGAAATGTGCATGATCGACCAGTGATCATAGATCTACTGTGGCCAAAGCACACACACAAAAAAAAAGAGATAGGAAAGAGAGGGGGCGCTAAAAAAGTGACTGAAAGCAATGCATATGGAAGCCCCCCCGAAGGGGGGCGTATCACATATCCCACTGTTCCAGCCACTCAGTGCATGGAAATTTAAATCTAGGTCCCCCCGAGGGGGGTCCAGATATTTAGCCGGTGTGGACAGCTGTTTCGGTCTTGGCGACCTCATCAGCACACCATCGGCGATACTGGAGGAGGCAGGAATTTCTGCCGACCTGCAAAGACAACCACATTTTACTGTGGTGTCTGCAAGGGCATACATTCCATGCCACCACCTAGAGCCAAATTTCCATGCACCCTAAAAGAGAACCTCCAGTATCGCCGATGGTGTGCTGATGAGGTCGCCAAGACCGAAACAGCTGTCCACACCGGCTAAATATCTGGACCCCCCTCGGGGGGACCTAGATTTAAATTTCCATGCACTGAGTGGCTGGAACAGTGGGATATGTGATACGCCCCCCTTCGGGGGGGCTTCCATATGCATTGCTTTCAGTCACTTTTTTAGCGCCCCCTCTCTTTCCTATCTCTTTTTTTTTTTTTTTTGTGTGCTTTGGCCACAGTAGATCTATGATCACTGGTCGATCATGCACATTTCTCTCCCCTGACAGTGCTATAATCTACTTTACTTTGTAACCTTCCTAAAATATTAGCACTGGCAGTCTCCCCTTTTCTTTTCTTTTATTGATCGATATGCAAGACATAATTGTCATCTTCTTCTTCTCGAACGCCGTCACACTTGGAGTTTGGCTCTCAAAATGAAATCTGTGGTCTTCTGTAGCGCCTCCACAGGCCCGTACAGTTTCTCTTGTAGAGTGGCGGGCTTCGGCCATATCTCCTCCCTCAGCGGCTGGTGGTTCCCACAGTCCTGGAGGATGTGCTCTGCGGTCTGCTCTGCTTCTCCACAAGGGCACAGGGGAGATGGCACGAGGTGGAAGCGTCTGTGCAGGTGGAAATTGAGTCGGTTGTGCCCGGTCCTCAGACGAAAGGTGGTCACCTGCTCTTGTCTGGACAGCTGATGGTAACTGTCTAGGGGCCGTTGTGGTGGTCTGTACACAGACTTAATGATGGTCTTCATCTCTGTGAAGCTGACTCCATTTTCATCTTGTTCTTTCTCTGCGCCCACTTTTGCCATTCTGTCAGCTTCTTCATTGCCGTAGATGCCACAGTGTGAAGGGATCCACTGCAGCACCAGTCTGGTGCACTTGATGTTTTGCAGTGCCTCTTGTAGACGTGGCAGTTTGCTTGCTGTTGCTGCCTCAAGGACAGACATGGCATCAGTAAGGAAGACAATCTGGGCATCAGGGTCTGCAGTGCCACTAAGGGTGTTAATTGTCATAATTGTCATGATGTGTGGATCTCCACGCTTGTAATCGAACGTGTAATACACACTCTAAACGATACGATAGTTCCTAAATCGTGTAGGATCTTTGGCTTGATCGACCATGACAGCTCAAGGACCGTTAAACAACACACTAAAAGATAACTCAAGAAGGCTTGAGAAAACAATGCTGAACCCGTTTACCCGCAAAGCCCTTCAAGAGAAGATGGATTGACCATGATAATTCAAGGGTAGTGCCAGGTTAGCTTGGCGCCTTCAGGCGCCAAGCTAATCTGGCACTACCTTTGAATTATCATGGTCAATTCATCTCATCTCCTGCACTCGCTAAGGAACACTTCAAAAATATGGGAAATGCGCCTGTGAGGTTAAATGGGTAAATCCCTATCATTGCGCAGACAGCTTTTGAAATCACTGTAAATTCAACCCCAAAGATCCCCAGATTTCAAAGGTACATGAATACAAAACTTGTGGTGTCAGCAAGAGGCATAGATCTTCATGGGCCACCGCAATTGGGGGGGGGGGGCACATGAAGATCTATGCCTCTTGCATCCGGATAATGTTCATTTTTTTCTCGGCTGTGAAGAGTTCAAGTAAAATACTCGCCTAAATATAAAATACAGCTACAACGAAAATACTCACCTTGGATCGGCATCATCTGCGGACTTGACTTGCTCCCGTATTCTGCAAGATTAAACTCACTGCATACAATATCGTAACAAAAAGGCAAATTATCTTCGGGCCCACTCTGGTTGTCTCCCTGATAGCTGATAGCGGTGGCTAATCGAAGGAGACAACCAGTGGTTATATAAGGTCATGTCATTATCTTTCCGCTGGCAGGGTCTATGCTAATCATTGTAACATGACACGGATGGCGGAGGCCTAGAATCGCACGATTTGACCTTCTTCAGAACAAAGTCTAAAGTAGGAAACGTTTCCTTGCTAGCAGGGAACACAGATTCTCGTGTACTCATGCAACTGCAGGCGCTCGTGAGATTCGATGCCTTCTGTTGGTAGATGTACATAAGCCTCATCTACTTCTATCTCCGCTCGTGAAATCGAAGGAAATATAAACATAGACAACACTCCAAACATCTCCAAGACATAGAGAACACTCCAAACATCTCCAAAAGGCATGGATCCTCATGAGCCTGATCTATGCCTTTTGGAGATGTTTGGGGTGTTGTTTGTTCGCCGTGCTTTCGATCTCGTTCGTTGTTGCGAGGCGCTGTCGCAAACAAAGCCTATTACAGAGTGTTACTGTTCAAGGTCAGTGATACGTCGGTGGCTTTTATCTGTTTGTTTAAAGTACTCTGACGTCAAGACAGAAAGTCCGTTTTTATTATGAAACGCAAGATTTTCACAAAACGGGCTCTCAGTTTTTTGCCGATTTAGGGCAGTACCTTACTGACGATCAAAACAAATGCGACAGTTTGGGAAATCGTCGGAAACACTAAAGTGTTTCCTAAGATTGAAAAAAATGTCGCAATTCTTTAGTGTTTTCGATTATTCCAAAAACGTCGCATTTCTTTTGCTCGTCAGTTTAGTTCGTTTGCTTTTCCAGCTTAAAGTCCCCCAGATTCGATTCAATTGGGGACAGCACTAGGACATGTCTTGATCTTAACCCTTATGGCCCCAAGGTCCTATTTCTTACATTTTGGAGGTGTTGCCTAACCACTATGGACCAGTTGCAGGAGATGGCTTGACCGTGATAATTCAAGGGTAGTGCAAGATTAGCTTGGCGCCTGAAGGCGCCAAGCTAATCTGGCATTACCCTTGAATTATCATGGTCACGCCATCTCCTACTATAGGGATCCAGGGCTGAAAGGGTTAAAGCTACACCGAGCCAGGGTCAAAAGACCGTGACCTGAGAGATACATGTCTTCTTATCTGAGGACGACATTACAGATCATGAGATAAATGTAGATTGACCGTGATAGGTTAATGGTGATGCAGACAGGAGGGCATACAGCATGCATTGACTATGCATCGAGACCGAAATTCACAAAATTTAGGACTAGTCCTCTGATAACTACATTCAAGTTTATCAGATATTGTGGAGACATTGTAAAATAGATATGTCATGAACGTGATAATAAGTGATACCAGTCAGGAGTCGTCTGTGATCTCATGTTTCTGATATATTTCGGATCCTCAATCTTGGTCTGAAACACTTATTTAATCCCAAATCTTTAATCATTGAAATGTACAAGTCTATGGCCTTAAAGTTGTGCGTGCGTGTGTGCGTGCGTGCGTGCTTGTGTGTGTGTGTGGTCTGTGTGTGTGTGTGTGTGTGTGTGTGTGTGTGTGTGTGTGTGTGCGGTCTGTGTGTGTATGTGTGTGTATATAATATGTGAGTGTGTGTATGTGTGTGTGTGTGTGTATAATGTGTGTGTGTGTGTGTCATTGTGTGTGTGTGTGTGTAAGCCAGCATGTGTGTGTGTGTGTGTGTGTGTGTGTGTGTGTGTGTGTGTGTGTAAGCCCAGCATGAGTGTGTGTCTGCGTGTGCGTAATATTAAAAGTTAGTGGTAGATTTTATGTTTTAAGACTTTCTTTTACGTTTACTGTTTAAGTAAACTTTGCTACAATTGTTTGTGATTTTTTTGTATGGGATAATTATATATTGTATTCGGTTTGTATTGTGTAAGAACAGCCAATACGTTTCCCCTCGCGGGATCAATGAAGTATTCTTGTCGTATCTTATATTATGTTATCCCATTCAGCCCTGGCGCACTACAGTAGGAGATGGGTCGAACATGATAATTAAAGGGTAGTGCCAGATTAGCTTGGCGCCGACAGGCGCCAAGCTAATCTGGCACTGCCCTTGAATTATCATGGTCGATCCATCTCCTGCAACTGATGCATAGTCATTATCTGACGCCTCCGAAATTTGGGAAATACGGGCGTCGAGCGGAATGAGTTAGAGTGATATGCCCCAGCGTGTGCTTTGTTAAAATTGCTAAAATTTGACGACACATTGTGTGCTCTATGTCGTCTTGCCTCTACTAAGATTTTCTACCCCACCTATATAACCCATGTCAGGGGCGGATCTGGGGTCGAGGGGTTCGAGGGTTCCAGTGGTTCCGGAACCCCCTCCAGACCCTAAATTCATTCATTCATTCATTCATTGTCATTCATTCATTCATTCATTCATTCATTCATTCATTCATTAACAATAATTCAAATACAATCTAATAAAATCAAATAAAATCAAATAAAATTAAATAATATCTAATAAAATCTAATAAAATCTAATAAATGATCAAATATTTCAACAAGTCCCCATACAAACACACACACACACACACACACACACACACACACACACACACACACACACACACACACAAACACACACACACACACACACACACACACACACACACACACACACACACTCGCACACACACACACACAAAACTGCAATCGACTTAAGACACAGTTCACGTCGCAGTTGAAAGGTCAAATATAACAAAAGCCGGTTATGACATCACGTTTCTGAGGTCTCGACGACACTTTTCTTTAACACAAATTGCTTATAACCTATTTCAGATATAACAACAAGAACATTTCTTACATCAAAGTTAATTTTCTGTTTGCTTTCAGGCACTGGATTTGACGAAGTGGCCATGCTCCTTCTCCCGTTCCTCTGGAGTCATCAGGTTTTTCATGGCCACTTCCAAAATGTCTCCACCTTGCAAAATGGAAGAATTTGGAACCTGAAAAATAAAAATGAAAAACACACGATTCTCACGATTGCAAAAGTGTATGTCATGGAAGGAGTCATGCGTAGACAATTAACCCCTTCACCGTCGAGAAAAAATGAACACCACCCAACTACAAGAGGTATAGATCCGCAAGAGTCTCCGCAGTTGCCAGGGGCTCATGAGGATATGGGATTTATGCCTCTTGCAATGACACCATTTTGTGTCCAAATATATTGGGACTAAACTGACAAAGCTTACAGAAGCACAATTTGCGTCCACTGGCAGTTAACTCATTCAGCCCGACGCACGTTTTTCCCAAATTTTGGAGGTGTCATCTAACGACTATGCATATGTTGCAGGAGATGGATCGACCATGATAATTCAAGGGTAGTGCCAGATTAGCTTGGCACCGACAAGCGCCAAGCTAATCCGGCACTACCCTTGAAATTTTCATGATCGACCCATCTCCTGCTTAGTGCGCCAGGGCTAAATGAGTTAACCGTTTGACTTTAGGTGGTGCTTTTTATCGAGGCTTTTCCTGCAGGCCTCACGGTGATTAAAATCAAAACAGCAAAACAAAGCAAAACCGCCACCAAAAGCCAACAGTTTTATGTGTTCCCTTCATTGCTGGTATTCAAATAGCAACATCATCATCAGCAAAATAAATCAACGCAAATAATAATAAACCGTATGGTGAGTAGACATTAAAGTAATTTTGCACATTAGAATAACGTTAACGCTAATCTAACGTAATTTTCCTCCTTTATTTAACGTCATTTTAACGTTTGTATTCTAACGCTAGAATGCAAACCTTAAAAAAACAAAAAAAAACATAAATCAAAATTATTGAGCGACACGAGTTTCTATCGTTGCTGGCTATTTTTTTTTTTCACGCATGGCAGAGGCCCTTCCCCAGTATCATAAGGTCTTCGGGCTCAGTGACGACGGCCGCCGTGGGCCCAAAAACCTTTGCGCACTGGGTTTTGGTACGAATTTTTAAATACCTTGTTAAGTTTCGTAAGAGTTGGAAAGTGTTCTTTGACGGGGTTGTTGTCGCTGCGGTTGTAGGCTATGGCGAGGGCCCAGCGTCTGTCAGGACGTTGTTCTGGCTGCTGGTGTGGAGAAGGTTGGAGTGGAAGAACAGAGCATCACCTGCAAGATCACAATGGAAGTTAGTCTGGGGATATACAGATTTCTTTTTCTATTAAAAAAAAAAACCCCACCCAAAACAAAAGAAGAAACCTCGCGTATGTGTCGGGATAGGAATACATGTAAAAGACAAAAGCTTGTGTGTCTATTTTGTGAAATCTCAACAGCATGCTTTTCAACATTACATTAAAAATCCCACATTTTTTTTTTTTTAAATGACACACTGGCTTTTGTAATTGTACGGCAGAAAATGTTCAATATTTTATTTAATAAATATTTGAAATGAAATACAAGACAAAATTAAGATTTCCCAGCAGAAAGTGGGATGGTTGTCTAGACATTTTGTAGAGGGATAGAATTAATTGCAGGATCGATTATAAAATGCAGGAGCGGATCTAGGAGAGTTGTTCAAGGGTTTTGCCTTTCCAACTTTCTTCTTCTCGACATTTTACTAGGGAAGGGGGTGGGGCCTGGGGAGAGAGAGAGAGAGAGAGAGAGAGAGAGAGAGAGAGAGAGAGAGAGAGAGAGAGAGAGAGAGAGAGAGAGAGAGAGAGAGAGAGAGAGAGAGAGAGAGAGAGAGAGAGAGAGAGAGAGAGAGAGAGAGAGAGAGAGAGAAGAGGAGATACACTGTCCGGTGTGTCTCAAATCTTGAAGCATTTTTAACTTGCCTGTTCATTTATCTACGTTAACTCCCTTCACTGCCAAGAACATTTTTAACACAACCCGACTGCAAGAAACATAGATCCTCATGAGCCACCGCAGTCGCGGGGGCTCACGAGGATCTATGTCTCTTGCTGAGACCAATCTATATCCCTATTCCGTGGAGGGTTGTGTCTTTGCGTCGTTGAAAGGACAAAAAATTCAGAAACACAATGCACGTACAGTGGCATGGAAGAGATGATGCGATCTTCTTCAAATAGGAAGGCTATTTACCCGGGTGGAGTTCCACCTTTATTTCCGGACAGCGTGCCCTCAGCATCTCCACCCGTTCCGTGTCCGCCCCCAACTGTCCCCCCACCATCACGTGATCCACCCGTCCACACAGCTGGGACCCCTCCAGCACCTATCATGTAATATTAATGTCACGTGACTGTGTCACGTGTCCCCTACCATCACGTGCATGACCCACAAGCCCACACATCTAGGGCCCCTCCCAGCACTTGGCGCGTGATTTAAATGTCATGTGACTGTGTCACGTGGCACCCCTTTCTCACGTGATACATCCGTCCACAGAGCTGGGACCCCTTTAGAACGTCACCACAGAATTCCAGTACGTCATATGGTGTGCCACGTGAGTATTTAACGTAATTTATGAATACGCTCTGCATGTGTAATCTATCAATCCCTAAATTGCTGAGAATACGTAAATAATATCCATCTACAAGAGGCACAGATCAATGTAAATTCAATTCAATTAAAAAAACTTTATTTATCCCTAAAAACTCTTACGCGCACTGCAGCAAACCTCCAAGTGCACGCAGTCAAGTTTTCTTGACTTCTAATGAGCGCACCCAGGCAAGTTTTCTTGCTTAGTACACACAGCCCCCTTTCACTCTATTTCTGTATCTTTCTCACCATATCAGCGTCAGTGTGTGTAGATGTTTATAAATCTTGTCAGATGTGATAAATTGGGGGTAATTGGTTTAGACGGAACTGTCAGTGCTGGGTTGGGTGGTGATACGTGATACTTGGGAAATGGAGAACTAAATGCTTCTTGTATTTAGTATGCTAAATGATCCCTGTGTAACTCTGTTCCTTTCGTGTATTTTCAGAGAAGGGTGAACGCAACCAGTTTAGCTTTAGTAGAAGAAGTACATTATAGCTGGAAGGGTCCAGAAAGCAGTCTTGGGAAATGGAATTTTGCGTGTTTTAGGTCACGCCTGCTCCACAGATTGGCGTGCACGCTTAAGGGGTACGTTGGTGTGCGCTTCTTAGAGGCAAGTGTTCTTGACTGCGTGCGTGGAAGAGTTTTAAAGGCAATTGACAGTTTTGTGGACGAGGGGAACAATAAAAATAAAAATCATTCAGTAAACATTAATTAATATCAAGACATTGTAATATCACATGTGTACATGATATTAATATACTAAATCTGTAGGACTTGTAATACTAAGGTTAAGACATATTAAAACTCTAAATACAAAAACATTAATAAGTATTATTCAATACTAAAACATTCTAATTTCTATTAGATCACACACACGTAACTAATACAATTACTCAAACACGATAAAAACTGTAAAATCTTATAATATTGCCATATGAATTCAGTGCTATAATATTAAAAGTACCGAAGACGAACTGCTAAAATACTGTGGGGGCTCATGAGGATATGTGCCTCTTGGTTGAACCACTTTGTATCCTATTTTCTGTGACGGCTGGCGACCATTGACGTTGAATTTACAATGACGAAATTTGCCTCCACTGAAAATGAAGGCGTTGTATAATCAGCAATAAATGTTGAATGTCTGCACAACCTCTGGCCACTCACCGTAAGGCACCCGTTCGCTGCGTGACACCGATCCACAGCGATGAACACTGTCAGCATGTCGGGAAACAGGAATGTGTTGGTGTACCAGTATCTGAAACAAGCACTCTCCGCAATCACGCGCTGCACCACAGGGGCCAGTTGCATGAGCGAGCTTAATCCTGCACCAGCCACTATGCAAGGTGCGCCGCACCTTGCTTAGTGGCTGGTGCAGGACTAAGCTCGCTCATGCAACTGGCGCCAGGAGCCTAGGAAACGTATACGAGTTGTGACCATTACTGGGTGGGGCCTATAAAGCTTTATGCCATTTGCAGTAAGTACATATTGTTCACTTTTTCTCGACAGTGAAGAAGTTAATTTTTCCAACACAGAGCGGCCATTCGCTGTGGCAGAAGGCTCCCTCATTAACATCGGGTTTTTAAGACACCTCCCCCGCCCCACTCCCCCAAACTGGCATGCACAGTAACATATGACACCCTATAATCTACATTATCTATGAGTATACTCTTGTGCCATTTCCGTCGAATTTACGTGTGATGTTGAACAACTGATTTACTGCACTCCGCCATAGTTTTGTGTCTATGGAGAGCAGTTCCTACGGACCTAACCAAAACAAAGCGCCCCGCATCAGCAGCTGAATGCGTGAAGCATTTCGATTCTTCGTTACTTTGATTTTTTGACTACAAAAAGTCTGAAAGTACTGACCCGTAGTCCTGGTGCCATCCCCAGCGTCCACCGCCGTAAGGTTCCTTCATCATCAGCTTGGTGGCATAGTGGTCCACCTCCCCTCCCAATAACTAGGTGAACAGAATAACCCCCATTGCGCATGCAGCCATCGGTGCTGTAAATAGTACCGGTGGCTGCTTGCACAATGGGTGTAAACGCGTCCAACAAACTATGGGAACTAAGCTCCATATGACCAAGCCTCTTTTTTTTTTTCCCCGAGAGGACAAAACTCATCTATGCGAATGTTCAAATTATTTAGTTGTCGCGGCGGTTCTTGTTTACATGCTGCGGGAAAGGGAAGGTTGGTTCATTGAAAGTTCAGTTCGGCGCACATTGAGCAAAAGAAACAAGCACCGTACCGTCGTCTTCTTCTTATCACATTCTACCCCAGAGTCCAAATCAGACTAAAAAGTGAGTTGCCACATTCCTTCTGCGATAATGAAGATAAGTAGCGACTGATCTCTATATGTGTTTGCTTGTCTATTCTTAAAAAGGCATTTACCGGAAATATTAATAAAGAGTATTGTAACTGTCTTTTCTAAGAATGTTTCTTTCTCCGTTGGGTTCTTTTATACCCCAGGACCGAAATCACCAAATTTTGAAGTTGCCTTCTGAAGGACTGTATTACAATTTTAGAGACAGATCTAGCATGATAGTTCAAGGGTGGTGCCAGAGTAGGTTGGCGCCTATGGGCCCCAAACTATTTTGGCACCACCCTTGAACTATCATGCTCGATCCATGTTTTGCTGTGGTATGCCCGCTGAATGAGTTAAAGAACGCCCCACTATTTTCCGTTAGTTGTCTGCGTTGTGGATGGTCTTGATTTTGTTATTGCAGTTGTAACTGGTATCATTTCTGAAAAAGGCTTATGGTTAGGAAAAACCGCACTAACCTTTTCGCTCGTGCCTGCGATTTTGTCACAGCGAGCCAGTCTTCCCGTTACGTCATCTCCGGGTTGGCACCACAGACACATCTTGCTTTTTCCCTTGATCCCGTCGTCAATCTGGTGACAACAATCACTATTACCAGCGTAATGAATATCAACAACCTCAATAATAATGCATATGTGTGCTGTTCTGCGTTTTTGGACCTTACGGTTGTAAGTCGTAAGGTCCAAAATCACAGGCCAGCTTATCATACTACAGCAGGAGATGGATCGACCATGATAATTCAAGGGTAGTGCCAGATCAGCTTGG
This sequence comes from Semisulcospira habei, assembly GCA_036245525.1. Taxonomy (NCBI): domain Eukaryota; kingdom Metazoa; phylum Mollusca; class Gastropoda; family Semisulcospiridae; genus Semisulcospira; species Semisulcospira habei. The sequence goes on along the minus strand of BTPG01000004.1, from coordinate 205,471,596 downwards.
CGCCTGATGGCGCCAAGCTAATCTAGCACTATCCTTGAATTGTCATGGTTGACCTATCTTCTGCAACTGACACATGGTCGTTCGGTGACATCTCCAAAAGTGCGGATTTAAATTTGCTAAAATGGGAAGTATAATTATGTTAACTGTAAACTGACTGCACGTGTTGCGACCTAAGAAGGACGACAGAGGCGGAAAACAACAACAAAGCCAACATCACCACCACCACCAACAACAACACACCACCACCAACAACAACAACAACAGCATAAACAAAAACAGTCCCTTACGTCGTAGGAGTACTTTTTGATGACGTCACTGTTTTCTAGGGCTCCTTTGAGTTTTGTCAGTTCTGCATCAGTCAGCAACTTTCTGAAGAAAAAAACCAACATCACAGAATCAAACAAAATCAAGTATATCCCAACATTTCGGTATAAGTCTGTACCCAAAAGTAAAGCCCAGTGAAAAAAATACCGTAATGCATAAATCTGAAGGTAAATTACAGCATCAGCAGTCGAGGGGCTCAATATTACCTGACGAGGATGTAGCCTTTCTCGTTAAAGTCTGATTTAACTTCTGGAGTAACTTCAAACCCCGTCACTGCCGCACGCGTGCCCTGTAAACAGACGAAATCGAGACAAGGAAGGTGACTGTCAAGCGTGTGAAATAAATAAATAAATAAATAAATAAATAAATAAATAAATAAATAAGCGCTTAGGGCACCATTCATTTAATAATAATAATAATAATACTGTTATTATATAGGCGCTTTTTCTCAATTTTGGGGAAATCGACTCAAAGCGCCGCGCCTGAAACCCTCACACACTCACGAAACAGACACGGATTTTACGCCATTTAAGACAAACACAGTACAAGACAAACGAAGGGCCAGTCAGCTACTGAAGTTACAGAGATTTTTGATCGCTTGTATTTGAAATTTGTAAAGTGGCCTGAGACCGGTACCAAAGTGTGTGTGTGTGTGTGTGGGGGGGGGGGTTAAGCGCTATATAAATGTAAATTATTATTCATTATTATTAAATAAATAAATAAATAAATGTAGGAAAGGACAAGTATACTGACGAGCAAAAGAAATGCGACATTTTCGGAACCATCGGAAACACGGTAGTGTTTCCGATGGTTCCAAAAATGTTGCATTACTTTCGCTCGTCAGTGTATTACTGTGTTGTATTTGGCCTTTCTGAGCGTGATTCTTTCTGTGTTGGGTGTTTCTTCGTAAACAGACTGAAAGGACTCAATGAAAAATTAACTTTTATTTTACAAAGGTAAACGTATCTACAAGACCAATTCTTTAAAATTTCCATTGGACGAAAGCTTATAAGGTGAAAAAAAGAAAATGTCAGAAGCACTAGAGGGCATAAGCTTATTTAAGACCCATATACCCTGTAAAGGCAAGAGACAGGTCTAGACGAGTTCATATGTGTGAAAGCGAGCTTTTAATTGTAACACAATGAACATTCAAAATTCAAGATACGCAGACGCACGGGCGCATGCACGGGCGCATGCAAGCACGCACGCACGTACACAAACACGCACGCTCTCTCTCTCTCTCTCTCTCTCTCTCTCTCTCTCTCTCTCTCTCTCTCTCTCTCTCTCTCTCTCTCTCTCTCTCGGAAAACCTTGTTCTCATCTTGCCTGATTTCTAAGTGCTAGTTTCCGTTGCTTTCAAGTAGCATATTTTCAGTGCCAGATTAACCTCTGAATTTATGACTCTTGCGGCTGGTCGGCTGAAAGTTGGACGAAGAAAGAGGCAAGACTGAGTGATCAGTTCTGTGCAGTATGATGCACACTTTCATTCCGCTTTGCTGGCTCTGTGCCAATTTTGTTTGTGGCACTCCGAGTTTATGAAGAAAGTATTTAGGTCAGTAGCTCAGACTCTAACCAGGGCAAAACAACATGACAGCTATTCTTATGCGCGCTTGATTGTCCTACTGATTGAAGATGCTTTGCTTTGTTTTTCTTGTTGTTTTGCTTGATTCATTTGTTGGTTTGATTTGCCATCGAATGTTTACCTTGTTATATGGTTTCGATACTCTACTTGGCTTGTGTGCTTGATGCATTTTATTTCGTATTCTATTAGGCCTTTCTTTGCCTCTGCTATCCTTCCTTACCTTCGCGTATTCCATTGTCAGGCAATACGTGTGACGTCACGAGGTGCTAAAATAGACGGCCATTTTGTCTGACCTTTTGACCCACTGCTGTCGTCTGCTTGTTTACATTGGGTCGAGCAGAGTAATGCGACCGATGTCTACCTTTCCAAATTTAGTGTATGATCGGCTGTGTCGGATTATAACGTTAAATACATTCAACTAACTAGCCACGGCTTTTATTGTTGATCGGTTTAAACAAGTGGCAACACTCGCTGATTTACTGGGTAGTCGGTTGCTCACATTTGGAAATAACCCGTTTCTCTATGGGTTTTGGGCATAGTAGTTATTCGTGAGTTTGACATATGCGCACATGGCGCCCCTTATACGTATACTATGCGGCCAGGATTAAAGGCACCGGCAGCCTATTTTAGTAAACGCTCTTAAGGTCCGGATCCACACTCTTGATGTCACGATAATTATGATTTGCTTACACTGTGGTCATGATGCCTTAAATGCCCTGATTTGCATGCTGATTTCATGCTTTGTTGCCATTTAATATCATGATGTGTGGTATGTTCGATCATGTGTATCTTTGATGATTATGTGACGCCTTATATGGATCTTTTGGTTTTAATTACAATTTAGTGACAGCCTGATGCTTCGGCCTTAGTGATGACTCAAATTAATAAGTTGGTTCATTTGGTGAATACGGTTTCTGGCATCATTTCTGATATGTTTTGTTGTATTTGTCCTAGGTGCTGTTTTTCTGCTATTTGATAAACGACAAATAAAAGTACGTCAACGCGACCTCTGCTTCGGCTTCTTATATTCCCCAACCTAATTCACCCACAAACACCGGGTGCACACAAGTTCACATCTGGCCTACCACCTTACACTTTCCTTAGATAGACAGCTTGTTGAACAAGTAACTAGGCATCGCTTATTAGGCGTTATAGTGGACAACCAATTAAGCTGGGAGCCGCATACTGACTCAATATGCAAAATAATCTCCAAAAATCTGTTCCTGTTATCAAAACTACGCCATATAGTTAATACTGATATCCGTAAACTCTTTTTCCATGCGCATATCAAAACGCATTGTGACTACAGTTCTACCGTCTGGGATGGATGCAGCGAAGTTCACATGAAAAAAGTTAATTCCTTGTATCGTCGGGGCATTAAATTAATACTTCCCAGTCCTACTTCGACTGATGAAAAATTAAAATCTCTCAAGTTACTAACATTGAAGAAACAGTTTGAATTTAATCGCTGTGTTCTACTGCACAAGATCATGCACGGAAAAGCCCCCACCCAATATAAAAACTCTATTTTCCGACAATAATAGGAAAAACACGAGAAATAGTTTGATCCACCTTCCAAAAATTAGATTAGACATCTGTAAAACCAGTCTGTCTTTTTCAGGCGCTAAAGCGTGGAATATGTTACCTCCACACCTGAAATCAATTTGTAAGATTAGCGTCTTCAAAGATCGCCTCCATAAATATTTACTTCAGAAGTAATAGTATGTTCGGCTTCCTTATGCTACTATTCGTATAGTTAGTGACAAGTTTCTTATTACCTAATACTCTTTTACTGTTGCTACAGATTATGTAATAGTTCGACTGTCTGCATTAACATGTCAGGTTCATACCTGTGTATATAATTATATATATATATATGGTTTTTTTAAAATTTCTATTTTTTTCCCTCTGAGTGGTGGTGGTGGGGGGGGGGGGAAGGGGATGGGTCTTTTTACTTACATATGTTTTATCTTTTGATGTATCGTCTGATGTATTTTTATGTGTAGAGTAGCAGGACAGTTTGGAAGATAGGCATTGCTATGCCTAAAACTTTTTATCCTGAATAAAAACGTTTCATCATCATCATCATCATCTCTCTCTCTCTCTCTCTCTCTCTCTCTCTCTCTCTCTCTCTCTCTCTGTATATATATATATATATATATATATATATATATATATATATATATATATATATATATATATATATATATATATATATATATATAACAGAGAGAGAGAGAGAGAGAGAGAGAGAGAGAGAGAGAGAGAGAGAGAGAGAAAGAGAGAGAGAGAGTTTTCATACCTTGGACTGACATTTTGCTCGTCTTCCAAGTTGGACATCAAGTATGCGAACAGGCCGAGGTTATCTTCAAACCGCGCGTGTGTCTTAAAGCGACCTGCTGCAAGCAATAACAATGGGGTAGTAATTCGCGATATCTTTCATTCTGCCCGCGACACACCACAGCATGCTATGGCTCGACCATGATAGTTCAAGGGTGGTGGCAGAATAGCTTGGCGCCTATAGGCGCCAAGCTATTCGGCCACCACCCTTGAACTATCATGGTCGATCTGTCTCCTGAATTGTAATGCAGTCCTCAGAGTATAACTCCAAAATGTGGGTATTTCGTACCTCGGGCACAATGAGTTATAAATGTTCTCAGCAGGTCTCACAATGACACTGTACGAAAGGTTAGTGGTTAGTGGTTATTGGGGTTTAACGCCGAGCAGGCGACTAAGACCATATCACGGCGGTTGTACGAAAGGGCTCACCTAACATGTGAAGTGTGGATACAGTAAAATGAAAGTGTTTTTTGGTCTTCGATGTCTCCTTCGTAGGTAGGAGGGTTTCTCCCTTTGGGCACACGAGGTTGGTTGGTTAGTTCGGGGTTTAACGTCCACGGCACCTGAGTGATAATGGACGTCCCTGACGGGCTGGGTTAAGGGAGACAGGGACAGCTATTTCCTATGGAGTACGACCTCAACGCTGTTCTGCATCTGTACCACTTTGATTTACAAGGACCTTTTTACGCACATGCTAAATTACGCAAGCCAGCCTTTCTTCCCGTGGCTTGCGAGGCCGGCTCAACACGAGGGACAGTCGCGAAAACCTTTTACGTGTGCCTGCTCAAATGGGTTCAGTGTGAAAAGAAGGGCTGAGAAGTTATAGATGACGCAAGACAACATTGATTGATAATCCGTTGTATTTACGAACTGAGCGATCAAAGACCGGCCAGGGAGAACGTAGCTTCGCCGAATACGCGAGGTCAGTTCTTGTCAGTTCGAGGTCAGTTCTTGTCAGTTCGAGGTCAGTTCTTGCAACGTTTAACCACTTAACTGATAGGGCGAGGCGAATGCTACCCAGCTGCAAGAGACATAAACCCTCATGTGCCCCCGCTGTCGCGGGGGCACATGAGGGTTTACGTCTCTTGTTAGTCCTGTGTGGCTGTTTTTGTTCCATTTACATCTGAAAACTTCACACGAATGTCTGTCAGTGTGCAGTCGTTTCAGACACGCGATTCGTGACCACTGACTGGCCGCAGCGAGATGGTTAACGATTGTCGACTATCAGACAGACAAAGTCAGTCAGCCCAGTAAGCAAAGGACCATCGGGCCGACGTCGGCCTAAGGACCTGCTGCCAGCGTATTCTGGAAAGCTTTTATATGTCTGCTGTGTTTACAGTACACAGCGCCAGGCCACCCTGTGAAGGCAAAGGACAGTAAAATCCATGTTTGTGAAAATCGAAACTTCCATTACAATACAATAAGAAGTTTGCTTTTCACAAAACTGGATTTGCTGTCTTTGCCTTCACAAATAAGGCAGACCCTCTTCTTTTTTTCTTTTTCTTTTTTTTTAGGGGGGGGGGGGGGGGAGGGTCCTCTTTCTGTTAGATAGCCGATGTCGGCCGGAGTGGGCCCGCGGACGAATGTGCGCAGGCCCACTGCGGGCGACGTTGTCCCGAGTGTCCTTTGCTTACTAAGCATTACAAATTGAGTGTCAGTGAAGTGAATATGTGTCTCTTTACTGTATTTTTTCATTCTGTGGATAGTAAAAGTTTTCTTAGCGTAGCGCTGTGCGTAATGGATAGTGTGCTTTATAAGAATGTTTATTATTATTATCATCATCATCATCATTATTATTATTATTATTATTATTATTATTATTATTATTATTATTTTATCATCATCATCATCATCATCATCATCATTATTATTATTATTATTATTATTATTATTATTATTATTATTATTATTATTATTATTATTATTACAGACTTTGTCAACATCAAAATAAACACGGTAAAGTTTACTCATCGCCCTCAAGTTTATTACCAAGAAAGATTTGACTTATGAATACGTTTCAAGAAACATTTGACGTATAAACACGCCGAGAAAGATTTGACCTACAAAAAAGAAACATATGGGGGAAAAATCTTTCAGTATAACTGTGTGCTGGTCTGTGATTTTGGACCATACGGGCCCTAGCCGTAAGATCCAAAACCGCTGACCATGCACATCGTCACGTCCTGGTTTGCGTTGTATTCAAGTGCTGGACTTGACGAAGTGCTCATGCTCCTTCTTGCGCTCGCCTGGCGTCATGAGGTTTTTCATGGCCACTTCCAGAATGTCGCCACCCTCCAAGATAGTCGAATTTGGAACCTGCAAACGTGAGAAATTCAAGAGTATTAGTTTCCACGTCACACATGCACGCGTGCACGCAAGCACACTCACGTGTGCATAACAATGGAGGACTTTGGAGCCTGCAAAAGTGAGAGTTGAAATTCAAGATTTTGAGTTGCACGTGCGCCTTCATACGTACAGCATACGTACGCACACAACTTACCGCTTATAGAAGGGCACAGCCTACTGTCTTAGAAATGATTATGATATAGGAACAAACTCCTTTGCGATATAGCCGGAGTGCTACAAACATAGTGTTACCCTGCACAGTTGGCGGGAGTACTCCCCAGATAGATCCACTCGGGGAGTACGCCACAACTACACTTTTATTCAAATGAGATGCGTAGCGTACCTTGTTAAGTTTGCTAGTATTTGGAAAGTGCTCTTCTACGGGGTTGTTGTCGCTGCGGTTGTAGGCTATGGCGAGGGCCCAGCGTCTGTCAGGGCCGTTGTTCTGGCTGCTGGTGTGGAGAAGGTTGGAGTGGAAGAACAGAGCATCACCTGCAATATCACCATGGCCGTTAGTCTGGGCATCCGTTTACAGTAAACTTCGCTTATAGCTATGCCGGGTGTAACGAAAATATTTTTTTCTAGATGTAATTTACTGTCGGCGTTACTAATAAATAACTAAGAGGAATTTCCTTGTTTTAATTTTTTCTCTCTATTATTTACCCGGGTTGAGTTCCACCTGTACTTCCGGACAGCGTTCCCTCAGCATCTCCACCCGCTGCATGTCCGCCCCCACCTGTCCCCCCACCATCACGTGATCCACGCGTCCACACAGCTGGGACCCCTCCAGCACCTGCCATGTCGTGACATCACGTGATTATAGTACGTCTCACACGGCGGTGTCACGTGAGTATCTCACATAATTATTAAATGCCGAGAAAAAGTGAACACAGTCCAACTGCAAGAGAAATAGATCCTCCCCAATGGATCTATGTCTCTTGCTGAGACAAATTGATGAGACCAGTTCGCATCCATGTTTCTTGGTCATTTTGTGGCTTTTGGTCGTTACATGGACAGAGATTATAGAAACACAGTAACGAAACCATTGAGCGAAATATGCGCTCAATGGCAGGCAGTAGGTTAATCATAACTTATGAAGACACTCTCTATGATGGGTTAAAGAAAATATTTGTTAAGAAGTAATTTTGCTTACCTCCTTCAGCCCGACGTCCGTATTTCCCAAATTTTGGTGTCGTCATCTAACGACTATGCACCGGTTACAGGAGATGCATCGACCATGATAATTCAAGAGTAGTGCCAGATTAGCTTGGCGCCTAAAGGCGCCAAGCTAATCTGGCACTACCCTTGAATTATCATGGTCGATCCATCTCCTGCTGTAGCGCGTCATGGCTGAATGGGTTAAAATATAATGCACATTGAACTGACACACATTTTAATCACTCACTCTAAGACACCCGTTTCCCTCATAGCACCGATCGACTGCGATAAACACTGTTAGCATGTCCGGAAACAGAAACGTGTTGTTATACCAGTATCTGCAACAAACAGTATTAATGATTCACGCGGCAAAGGGCTCCTAAAAATTAATTCTGCCCTTGCAAAAAATGAGGCGATCTCTTTTCACCAAATGAACTTACTACCTTTTTGTCAAATTAGGGCGGATTGGGGAGCTAATCTAACCATTCACCCCCACCCTACCCCACCTTCACCAACACCTCTTCCCCATGCCATGGTAGACGGTTCCATGAACGGACCTAGGGGCTGTTTGCAGGAGTCCAGGGTAAGCCCCTGGGATCCTATCCTATGGGTAGTGATCCGGGAACGAACATTACGACGTAGTGGATCAGTTACCTCCAGAGGGTGGGTGGGGGTGGGGTGGGGTGGTTCCAACCTTTCGTTTCGGGCCTTCAGCCTGACACAAAAGGCCTCCCGACGCAAGACCTTGCTTCCCAGCGGCCGAAAAAATCATCCACTTCCACCTCCACCTCTCGACGCCTGCTAAAGTATCGAACAGCAGGGGGGTGGGGGGCGGTGGGGGGGGGGGGGTGCAAACTTCCCAAAAAGAGACTTTGTTGTAGCATTTTAAAGAATTGTTGGGTCTGGGGAGGGCAAATGACCCGGAACCCCTGGCCCCCCCCCCCCCCGTTCCTCCCGCTCCCCCCTCCGACCCCTTCCGCCCCTGGACCACATCCCAAGGCAGTTATAGGGCATGCGTATCAAGACAGGGATCCTGGCTTCCTGTCGCATGAGTGAGCTTAAAACCAGAGCAAGCCATTAAGCAAGGTGCTCCGCTATAGCGGAGTACCTTGCTTAATGGCTTGCTCAGGTTTTAAGCTCACTCATACAACTGAGGTATGGCTCTGTTAGACCGGTCACTTATTTGATAATAGGTTCTTTCTTTTAAAAAATTTCACAGCGCTGACCCGTAATCCTGGTGCCATAACCAGCGTCCACCGCCGAAAGGTTCCTTCATCATCAGCTTGGTGTGGTAGTGATCCACCTCTCCTCCAAGCAGCTGCAAAAGAAATTGAAAACAGGATAAATAGTAGGGCTGACCCAGTGCGTAAAGACCGGACGGCCGTAGTGGGCCCGTGCACGGCTGTGCTCGGGCCCACTACTGCCGGCGTCGGCCAGAAGGTATTTTGTTGTTGGGGAAGCCACAAATGAGTGCCGCCATGGACTGATCCAGGGACAAATGGGAAAGCAGAAAGTGTTAGAGCTAACATAAGCAGATTGACAACACTACTAGAGCAGTCCTCAGGTCACGATATATATTCATATTAGGCAGGTCAGGCAGTAAGCTGGGTTTTAACAAAAAAAAATCTGTTGCTGGAAATCTATATTCAATTTAGGCAGGTCAGGCCGTAAGACAGGACCGGTGTTGCTGTGTTGTTTTTTAAATAACAATCTGTTGCCTTGTTGGAAATGTACTCAGGCGGTATTTTGGAATTTGCTTGTAATTTCTTGCTAGATGAGGAAAGACATGTTTGGTGCTTTGATTCATACCAGCCTTGGCTTAACCAGCGGTCTCTTTTTTGGGCTTAGACTGAGTTGCCGTGCGGATGGTGCTTTGAGGTGCGTAACCAGTTGGGCTATTCTTGGGTGTGAGGTTGGTACGAAATCAACTTCACAGCCAGGAAATGAGACGGCTGATGTCCTGATTGTTTTGGATTTTGTGCTTGGTAAATGTGCAGCAGGTGGGCGGTAGTGTGTGTCAGGGGATTGAAAAATTAGTGGATGACTGGGACAGACTAAGGCTACGGCATTTTAACTCATTGGAAACGTGCCGTATACGGATACGCGGCGAATCGCCGCGTATCCGTAATACGGCACGTCTCCAATGAGTTAACAGATGGGACAGTTGCGAAGATAAACTGTGATCTAGCTCCCTCGATTGCTCGGTGTGTAGCGGGTGGTTATCCCCCCGGCTTGTCTTTGCAGCAAGCCTCATCTGGCGACTGCTCTCAGCGACATTTCTACTTAAGGGCTTGTCGGGCTTGGGAGAATCCCTAATTATGTACTTAAGAGTAAGTGAAGAGAAAATACCCAGCACAGAAAGTATCGCGTTTAGTAAATAACACCTGACTACATTTTCGTGTCTGCAACGTCTTTTTGACAATGCTCACAAACCAGATAGGTGAGGCTAGCGCTGGCAGAATTGTACAACAAACCAAGGGGAATTACTCAGCGCCGGACAGACAACAGTTAGATCCCCTGCCCCCGCCTATCAGGCACCCAATCGCCAGCCCACAGAGAAACACGCAGGTATAGAATAAGACGATCATTTGCATCTTCAAAAAAGATGCATCAGGTCTCTTATATAACCCATGTCTTTCTCCGGAACTTAGGAAGAAGGCAGGAGAAACATACATACACAAACACGAAGGTGCATTACTATATGTGGTCGTGTAAATACCCTGATTTCCCACAGTAGATGCACAGAACATTACACAACAATGTAACGATACAAATTTGCCTCGAGTTATACTGAGATACTCACAAACCAGATAGGTGAGGCTAGCGCTGGCAGAATTGTACAACAAACCAAGGGGAATTACTCAACGCCGGACAGACAACAGTTAGATCCCCTGCCCCCGCCTATCAGGCACCCAATCGCCAGCCCACAGAGAAATACGCAGGTATAGAATAAGACGATCATTTGCATCTCTTAAAAGATGCATCAGGTCTCTTATATAACCGAGAGTCCGAAATAGCTCAGGCGGTTAAACGTCGGAGCAGGAGAGCGAAGGGAATCGCCGGGTCGTGGGTTCGAATCCCGTCCCGGTAGCTGGACTCACAATCCAGGGGGAAAAAACGGATTTGTTCAATAGCATGTCCGTTGAAAGGTCCTGGTAAATCAAAGTGGCACAGTTGGAGTGCGCCTGAGTTGATCAGTGTTCAGGTCGTACTCCATAGGCAATAGATTTCCCTGTCCCCCATAACCCGCCCGTCAGGGCCGTCCATGATCACCTCGGTGCTGTGGACGTTAAACCCGAGCAACAGCAAGCAAACTGCCACGTCTACAAGAGGCACTGCAAAACATCAAGTGCACCAGACTGGTGCTGCAGTGGATCTCTTCACACTGTGGCATCTACGGCAATGAAGAAGCTGACAGAATGGCAAAAGTGGGCGCAGAGAAAGAACAAGATGAAAATGGAGTCAGCTTCACAGAGATGAAGACCATCATTAAGTCTGTGTACAGACCACCACAACGGCCCCTAGACAGTTACCATCAGCTGTCCAGACAAGAGCAGGTGACCATCTTTCGTCTGAGGACCGGGCACAACCGACTCAATTTCCACCTGCACAGACGCTTCCACCTCGTGCCATCTCCCCTGTGCCCTTGTGGAGAAGCAGAGCAGACCGCAGAGCACATCCTCCAGGACTGTGGGAACCACCAGCCGCTGAGGGAGGAGATATGGCCGAAGCCCGCCACTCTACAAGAGAAACTGTACGGGCCTGTGGAGGCGCTACAGAAGACCACAGATTTCATTTTGAGAGCCAAACTCCAAGTGTGACGGCGTTCGAGAAGAAGAAGAAGAAACCCGAACTAACCAACCAACCAACCTTATATAACCCATGTCTTTCTCCGGAACTTAGGAAGAAGGCAGGAGAAACATACATACACAAACACGAAGGTGCATTACTATATATATGTGGCCGGAGGACGGACGTCAATGAAGCAGAAGGGGAAACGAGTCAGGGGGCCCGCCAGTCACGGGCAGACCTGGGCCAGGCGGGGACAGAGGCGGGAGCGGGAGTGGTCTGGCGATTGGGTGCCTAATAGGCGGAGGCAGGGGATCTAACTGTTGTCTGTCCGGCGCTGAGTAATTCCCCTTGGTTTTTTTACAATGGCCGGCAGGCAAGAAAAAAGACAGTGATCTATATTCGCTTCAAAATAACACAGGAAAAAAAAAAGAAGTTTAATAAACCCTTCACTGCCGAGAAAATGTGAACACGATCCGACTGCAAGAGACACAGATCCTCATGAGTCCCCGCGACTGCGAGGGCTCATGAAGATCTATGCTTCTTGCTGAGACCAGTTTGTATCCATGTTTCTTGGACGGTGTTGGCTTTTGGTCGTTGAATGAACCAAGATTTCAGAAACAAAAATGTACGTATGGTGGCGGGGAAAGGGCACAGTTCTATCACGACAAAATAATTATAGCTCATTCGAGACGAACTGCATCCGCTGAAGCCGCGTATCCGGATGCAGTTCGTCTCGAATGAGCTAAACTGTTTCGTCCGTGTTATTTTGAAGCGAGTTTCTGTCTTTTTGTTTTCCTACTGCAATGTTCTTGATAGTCACACACACACACACACACACACACACACACACACACACACACACACACACACACACACACACACACACACTAAATTAAGCTTTAAAACAGATTAATCACTGCAAAAGTCAGTAGACCCCATATCCATTTTTGTGTGAAAATCAACATTTTTATTGTATGATAGTAAAAATGTCGCTATTTACAAAATGGACTTTACTGAGCAGTTTCCTTGCATTTTATACTTGTTAGGAAACTCACACGAACCCCTCCATTTTGTGAAAGTTGTTGACGTTTTTGCTTTTGTTGTTGTACGTATATTTTGCTGTTATGTCCAAGTTTAGAGCGCTTGAAGGTTAAGAGAAACTGCACCAACCTTTTCGCATGTGCCGGCGACTTTGTCACAGCGAGCCAGTCTTCCCGTGACGTCATCTCCGGGTTGGCACCACAGACACATCATAGTTTTTCCCTTGACCCCATCGTCAATCTGATGGCCACAATAACATAATGCATCTATTAACACATTACGTCCAAGATCGGAGCGCCCCTTTTGGACAGTTGTCCTCTGAAGTCTGTATTACACTTCAGGAGACAGATCGACCATGATATTTCAAGGGTGGTGCCTATGGGCGTCAAACTATTCTGGCACCACCCTTGAACTATCACGGTCGACCCATACCTTGCTGTTGATTGTCGGGGCTGAATGAGTAAACAAAAAACAACAGCAAAAACAAGAGCAATAATAGCAACAACAGCAAATAGAAAGAGCAATATCAACACACTTCAAATGCAAAAAGCAACATCAAGAACAAAACAGCAAATGCAAAAGCGACATCAACAAAGAACAGCAAGTGCAAAAGCAACATCAACAAGCAACAGCAAACGCAAAAGCAACATCAACAAACAACAACAAATGCAAAAGCAACATCGACAAACAACGGCGCCAAGCAATAAGGCAAAATCAACAAACAACAGCAAATGCAAAAGCAACATCAACAAACAACAGCAAATGCAAACGCAACATCAACAAACAACAGCAAAAGCAGCACTTTAGCAACAACAGCAGCAGTAGCTAAGGCATATGCAAATGCGAAAGCAACAGCAACATGCAACAACCACTTACATCGTATGAATAATTTTTGACGACGTCACTGTTTTCTAGGGCTCCTTTGAGTTTTGTCAGTTCTGCATCAGTCAGCAGATTTCTGCAGAAAAAAATCAGCCATTAACCCCTTCGCTGCCGAAAAATGTGAACGCGATCCAACTGCAAGAGACATAGATCATCATGAGCCCCCGCGACTGCGGGGTCTCATGAGGATCTATGACTCTTGTTGAGGCCAACTTGTATCCATTTTGCCTAGACGTTTGCAGCTTTTGGTCTTTAAACAAACAAGGATTTCAGAAACGAAATATGCGTCCAGTGACAGGGAAGGGGTTAATTAACGTTAATTCAGTAACGTCAGTATTGTGTAGCCTCACAAAGTTTCAACTACAGGATGAAAACTGGGTTCATTCATGAGTACAGAAACAGTTCGACATTGCAGCCCTGTGATGGCAAAAGACACTAAGTCCATTCTTGTAAAAAGCGGGATTTTCATTGTGATACAATGAAAATCTCGCTTTTCACAAAATAGACTTATTGTCTTTTGCCTTCACAGGGCATGTTGAGTCCTTCCGAACATCCAGCAAATTTTGGCCGACGATTAGAGATTGTATAAGTTATTGGTCGCAGGGGTTTGCTACACGGACCCTTGTAGGCCTTCGGGAGGTCAAAGGAACCATTGTACCCCGAAGGCCGAAGGCCTGAGGCGTACAATGGTTCCATTGACCTCCCGAAGGCCTACAAGGGTCCGTGCAGCAAGCCCCTGTAACCGATAACGTATTTGTTTTCATTCCACCACTATTTTCCTAAAAGAAATCAAGAAGAAATCTTTCGACCTGGATCGCGCCAGACATGTCTGACGTAAAAGGAATATATATTTATACATAATAGACTTATGACGCAATTTTAAATCTTTCATAACTTTGCCATCTCCAGTAGCGTGCCTGTTGTTGTTGTTTTTTTTTTTGTTTTTTTCGAACAACACTAAGTAACTTTGTACTTTAGAACGTTTGGTGATCTTATAAAACAAAACTGGCATCCAAGACGCGTCAGAAAGAGAGCTACAAAAGGTCCTCCATTAGTCGCTACAAGGGTTTTTGTAGCTCGGTCATGTGGTGCAGTTTGTGTTAAAGAGATTGGTCGTGTGATGTAGGGATCAAAACAAAAGACTTTGTTTTCATTCCTACGTCACACGACCAATCCTATAGGCGCAAACTGTACCATGTGACCACGCTACAAAAACCCGTGTACCGACTAATGGCGGACTTTATGTAGCTCTCTTTGTGGCGCGTCTTGGATACCAGTTTTGTTCCATAAGAGAGCACCAAAGCGTTTAAAAGTAAGACTGAAGTGACTTAGTGTTGTTCGAAATAATAGGCACACTACTGGAGTTGTTTGTAGCGCACGTTTGCCAGTGAAAAAAATATTGTGTAACAGACTACTAAAGAAAGAACATTTGCGTATCGAAAGCACAACGGCGTCCTTTGCGACTAATTTCATTAAAGGATTCTGAGTTTTTGAAGCAGTCACAACCTCTTTCACTGCATTACGCTGACAATTTGTAGACAATGCTGCTGGTCGTGCAGAGGGCAACGTCATAAAAGATCTTATATTACGTAATAAGTCTATGGTGTATTTATTATTGACGTCAGTCATGTCTTGTGTGATTCAGGTCGAAGATTTCTTTTTGCCGGAGGAAATCATTCAGTGACCGTTCATCAACTTTATTTCTTAAACAAAAACCGCGGAGGAAAGAAAACTAATACGTTATTGGTAGCAATGCTGCTTGGTTCGGGGTTTAACGTCCACGGCACCGAGATGATAACGGACGGCCCTGACGGGCGGGTTTATGGGGGACAGGGAAATCTATTTCCTATGGAGTACGACCTGAACACTGATCAATTCAGGCGCACAACAACTGTGGCACTTTGATTTACCAGGACCTTTCAACGGACATGCTGTGAAACAAGCCAGTAACAAGCCTACGGCCTTCGGGGTACAATGGTTATTCTGACCTCCCTCAGGCCTATTAGCCTCCGTGTAGCAAATCTCTGCTACCAGTAACATATAATGCTCGTTACACAAAATAAGAGCCAAATAATTATAAACAAATGAATTTTTTTTAGGACGAAATTAATTCACGTTACCTGACAAGAATGTATCCTTTCGTGTCAAAGTCGGATTTAACTGTCGGTGTCACGTCAAATCCATCACTGCCGCACGGGTACCCTGTAAATGAATAGACCGATAAGGACGCACTTGCAAATAACTGAACAATAAAGATCAACAAATTAATCCCTCGTCTTCTACTGACGGTACCGAACATACGCATACTCGTTAGTACCAGTCAAGGGGTTAAGTGAATAATATTTATGCCGCAATATATGCCCATTGGACGAGTAACTTTCACCTGTAACTTCGAAGCCATCACTTGACAGTGATTTCAAGGTGACACATTGAACGTGATTGTAATATGATACATTCAACGTGATTCTTTTTCTAATGCGATATATTCATTGTGATTCTAAATTGATACACTCAGTGTGATCCTAAAGCGATACATGATGAGCACATGTATAACGACGAGCAAAAGAAATGCGACATGATTCGAGTCGTCGGAAACACTTCAGTGAGATGACACGAATAATGTCGCATTTCTCTTGCTCGTCAGTATATATGCTGGTATGATTTTGTAGGTTGCGGCTTTGAGCGGTAAATTCCCAAGTGAAGGATCACCAACCTTACTGTTGACAAGCGTGATTATATGTACACACATGCGTGATTATATGTACATATACAATATGTTTTACGAAAGTGATAGACCAACTGGCTTCCACATAACCTGTATTGAGTGAAAATAAAAGCACGACAAACGACACATAAAGGTGACCGCCTTAAAAAAAAATATTAAAAAAAAAATTGAAAATGGACCACCTTATAAATTTTACATCCCTTAGGACTGTCTCACTACTTTTCCAAGAGGACATTTTTGTACTTGCAAAAAAGTGATAAAATGCAAAAATGTTGATACAAAATGTAAAAAATAGATTAATAATAATAATAATAATAATATTTTTTATAAAAAAAATAAATTGTTGGGATATACAGTTAAATAAATAAATATACTAATGGGATAAATAGATAAATAAATTTTAAAAAGATAAATAAATGAACAGGTCAATAACAAATAAATTGATGGGATTAATTAATTAAATAGATAGCTAAATAGAGAAATAAACATAAATTGACAGGATAAATAAATAGATAAATAACAAACCTCAAACACGAGTAAAAAGAGGACTTTACGGTAATATACTTTACAGTACTATATACCTTGCACTGGCATCTTGCTAGTCTTATCGGTGTGTGACGCTTGCGAACTGGGTGCTGTTATCTTCAAATTGCGTCAGTGTCATGACGTAACACGCGAATCCATTTCTTGCACCTTTTACCCTTGCCGAGGAAAACTGAACCGTCAATCCAACCGCAAGAGACATAGGTCCTCATGAGCCCCCGCAACTGCGGGGGCTCATGAGGATCTATGCCTCTTGCTGACAACACTTTGTATCCATGTTCCTTGATCTCTTTGGCGTTGAATTTACACAGATTTCAGAAACACTATCTGCCTTCACTTGACGGCTAAGGGTCGTGTACTCACTACTATCAGACCAGTTCATGGTCAGTCAGAAGCCGCTATCTGACATTTCATCTAGGGTTCAGGAAACAGTCGCCGATGACCTTAACCTCTTCAGTCACTGCCGAAAAAAAGTGAACACGATCCGACTGCAAGAGACACAGATCCACATGAGCGACCTATGCCACTTGCCTGAGATCAGTTTGTATGCACTTTTCTTATATTTCCCACGTGTGTTTTGCAGAATCCTTTGCTTCTCTGGCTTTATGACCCCCTCCACTCCCACCCTTTATTTGTAAAGCGCGTAGAGCTTATTTTAGGATATGAGCTTTAGAAGTAGTCATTATTATTATTATTATTATTATTATTATTATTATTATTATTATTATTATTATCTTATTTTAGGATAAGAGTTATAGAATTAGTCATTATTATTATTATTATTATTATTATTTTATTGTTATTATTATTATTATTATTATTATTATTATTATTATTATTATTATTATTATTATTATTATGACGGTTTCGGATTTTAGTCGGCTTTGAATGAAGAAAGATTTCAGAAACAAAAATGCACGTGCAGTGGCAGGAAGGGGTTAATTCAACTCCCTTGTGCATTGCATCCACCGGTACTGTTTACACAGTCGGTTCCTGCGTTCACGAAGTTAAAACATAAACACTACTTACTCTTTCACTGCCGAATAAAAATTGCGAACATCATCCAACGGCAGAGGCAAAAAGAACCTCATGCGCACCCGCTAGACGCGGGGGCGCATGAGGTTCTTTGCCTCTTTTGGTTGATTAGTTTGGGGTTTCACGCCCAAAGGGCACCGGAGTGATGATGGATGTCCCTGACTGGCGGGTTATTGGGGGGCGGGGGGGGGGGGGGGGGGCAGGGACAGGGACGGCTATTCCCTCTGGAGTACGACCTGAACAAGAATCAACTTGAATTCAGGCGCACCGCCACAGTACCAACCAGGGCCTTTCAACGGACATTCTATTGAGCAAACCCGTCTTTTCCCCTGAGTTGTTTCTAGTCATACCAGTGTTCCTTGGGTTGATGGGACCGTTCGGTGTGGAGTTTGCTTCGCCTTTGAGTAGCTTGACCCGTTAAATGCCAGCTGCCGTAAACTTATATAAGTTTGTGCAATCTTCGTTAATTCAACAACAGTACACCCTAGCTGTTCCATGGAACATGGATTCAAAGTGGTGTCAGCAAGAGGCATGGATCCTCATGAGCCCCCGCTGTCGCGGGGGCTCATGAGGATTCATGTCTCTTGCTAGTCGTAGGCTGTGTTGTGTATGTCTGTGTCTGGTCCCATTTCATGTGTGTTCTTCACGCGAAAGTCGGTCAGTGTGCTGTGGTTTTAGACGCACAATCCCTCATCACTGGCAGCGAAGGAGTTCGTAAAGTTGCGTCCTAGATATGCTTATTTGTCATTTTGAATGAAGCTGTCAGCGATAGGTACTGACGTACCAAGGGCGATTGTGAATGCGATTGTGTGTGTGTGTGTGTGTGTGTGTGTAGTGTGTGTGTGTGTGTGTGTGTGTGTGTGTGCGTGTGTGTTTGTGTGTGTGTGTGTGTCGTGTGTGTGTGTATGCGCGCGTGAGTGCGTGCGTGTTGTGTTATGTGTGGGTGTGTGTGTGCGTGCGCGCGCGCGCGCGTGTGTGTGTGTGTGTGTGTGCCTTGTGTGGTGTGTGTGTGTGTGTGCGGCGATGCGCGCGTGTGTGTGTGTGTGTGTGTGTGTGTGTGTGTGTGTGTGTGTGTGTGTGCGTGTGTGTGTGTGTGTGTGTTGGGGGAAGGCGGTTGTTTAGTGTAATAAAAGTCAGGTGTAGGTTAGGACTCCCCACCCCTTTAAACTTGAGCTCCTAGGTAAAGGGAGGGGGGGGGGGGAGTCGGGGAGGGGAGGGCTAAGTGTCAGACAAAAATGCACACGACTGGAGTTTGTTCTTGGAAAAAACAAATTAAAAAAAATTAAAGAAAAAGAAACAATTGTAAAAAACTATCCGATTACATTTTTCTTGGGTGAAAAAAACAACAACAACAAACGTATACCAATACAATTTTGTTCTTGGAAACGAATTGGTAAACAACTGGTAGGGGTCGGGATGGGGGTCGGGATAGGTGGAGATGGTGGTGCTGGTGGTGGTTCTTTGTACCACTCTTTCCCACTCCCCCTCTCCCCCCCCCCCACCCCATATTCGCACATGCTAACCCCCTTCATCTGCGTGTGGCAGGTAGCCTACATACTTTTCTTTATGGTGCAACGGAACACAGAATGTACACGGCGAATATGCACTGAGCAACGTGACACGGCTAGCATTTTGTCCCTCAAGTTACGTAGCCAGCCGCCCAGATGAGACGATTAGTCAGTAGCCCAGTGCGCAAAGACCATCCGGCCGACGTCGGCCGCCGTTGGCCCGCGCACGACTGTGCGCGGGCCAAAGGCGTTCGACATCGGCCCGATGACCTTTTTTCGCATTGGGAGTATTCTGAGGAGCAAAAGAAATGCGACTTTTTTTTCAGTCTTTCCGATGGCTTAAAAAATGTCGCACTTCTTTTGCTCCTCAGTATAGATCCTCATACCTGACCGGAATTTCACCCGACTGACATATGCGTAGTAGAGGGTGTGGGGGTGGGGGGCGGGAAGGGGGGCATGAGGGGATTACCGTCACTGGATGGCGATAAGGTAACAATGACACCAAAATTAACCCATTGTGGATGTAGCCCTTTTCGGCCAATGACGAAAATTAACCCTCTTGAGCTTGCAGCATCAGGTACTGTAAACCGCGTGCACGAGGGAGGTAAGTATGTAGCAGACGCGAAATTATGGCAACATGTTGCATGAACCTGGCAAAAGGTCGGTCACAAGTGATTGCAACCATTAAATATGCATTGTCACATTTTTAATACATGTCCACTTCCCCCCATACGCTCCTCCCCCCCCCCCCCCCACACACACACCCCACCATCAGCTGACACAGATCGGAGCCATCACAATTTAAAAAAAAAAAAAATTACGAATCACGGATCACAGCGTACGACTTTTACGTGTCACGAAATCCTAAATTACGGTAATTACGTGTCACGATATTGCCACAAATCTCCCTCACTGAATGAAAGCTTGCGTTGTTGATGCTGAGTTTCTTTGCTTTTTTTTTTTAACCGCTCGACTGCCAGTGGGCTCGGATTTCGCGTCTGAAACCACTGCACACTGACTGACATTCGCGTGAAGAACACAGACAAAATGGGACGAAACGTGGGCACAAAGAATGCAGGACCAACAAGAGACATAAATCCCCATGAGCCCCCGCGACTGCGGGAGATCATGAGGATTTATGTCTCTTGCAGATGGGTAACGCTCGCCTTGCCTCGGCAGTTAATTAAGGGCTTACTACGACCCTGAAAGGCAAGTCGAGTTTCTTTCTAAAAGTATCACACCTGGCTGCTTTTTCCAGCAACTCAGCTTGCAAAAATATCGGCCAACAGGATCTGTGTTTGTTTCTTGGTATTTTTATCTTTTAATCGGCTTGGCTAGTCGCGTGAAGTCCTTAATCCCATCCATTTGTGTGAGAGGCAAGTAGCCTACATGCATTCTTTTCGCAGGGTGTAGCAACTTGAAACAATAATGTTCACGGACATTGACTGAGCTTACATGAAACTGATCCTCTAACTGTATGCCAATTCTGTTAAGCGTCCGCTGGATATACGCCGAATCACTCCGCCATAACTCACCCATATTCGTTACCGGGTACAGACAGCAACAGGCAACAGACATAGATCCTCATGAGCCCTCGCAATCGCTCACGAAGTTCAACGCCTCTTCCTCGCCTCATTTCTATCGGGGTTTTTTTCTCTACATTTCCTCGCCTCAGTCAATTTCTGTCGCGCAGAAAGGGACATGGGGTCTTCAGGCCTGCGACGTTTTCACGGAAATGTCATAGCCTCCTGTCGTTAAAACCCGATAGGTCAGTGATTTTGTGTAAATACAACAGGCCGGATCTTCTGTTGGTACGGACACATCCGCGCATGCGCAAGCGATTAACCTTGTATGGCTTACATTACAATTGGTTGCATAGCGCTAGTGTAGTAACCCGTTAACTGCCGGTACCAAGACCGACGGTACCAAATAGCAAGAGACATAACCCCTCATGAGCCCCCGCGGTCGCGGGGGCTCATGAGGGTTTATGTCTCTTGTAATCCCTACGTTTTTTTCGCCTACCTTTGTCCCATTTATGTCTGCGGTCTTCACGCGAATGCCGGTGAGTGTGCAGTCGCTTCATATGACAAATTCGTGATCACCGGCAGCGAAGCTGTTAAATCATTTATGGGCGTCTTTGGGCTGGTTTGAGATCGCGTCTATTTGAAGGTGATTGCATTCTTCGTGTTGGGCCTTTTGCCAAAGGGCCCTCGCCCCCCCCCCCCCTACTGCTTCCCCTCCCTCCCCCATCCTCCCCTGCTCCCCTCCCCCCCCACCCACCCCCCTCTCCCATATCCGCAGTATTCAGGCGATTTCGAGGGAGATATGGCTGTACAGTAATAGCGGGCTCACGGGTACAGATAATCATACTGCCGGAATAAAGTCGCGTTTTTTAAAAACACACGGTCGGCAAAGTATGTAAGATATCAAAGAATGTATTTGTATTTGTGTTCTGTATATGTAGTACTACATTCCTGCAAAATTGGAAGTAGTTCGGATAATAAATGTGGAAATTACGGTGTTCCGAAAATGGACAAAATGGCGATTTGTTGAATTTGGACAGTACGACGAGGCTTTTCAGCCCGTCTTGATTTGCAGTGTCGAGAATA
>BTPG01000004.1:205444711-205447211 GCA_036245525.1 Semisulcospira habei | reverse complement strand
ATCCGTAAACTCTTTTTCCATGTGCATATTAAAACGCATTGTGACTACATTGCTACCGTCTGGGAAGGATGCAGCGAAGTTCACATGAAAAATAGTTAATTTCTTGTATCGTCGGGGCATTAAATTAATACTGCCCGGTGCTACTTCGACTGACGAAAAATTAAAATCTCTCAAGTTACTAACATTGAATAAACAGTTTGAATTTAATCGCTGTGTTCTACTGCACAAGATCATGCACGGAAAAGCCCCACCCTATCTAAAAACTCTATTTTCCGACAATAATAGGAAAAACACGAGAAATAGCTCGATCCACCTTCCAAAAATTAGATTAGACATCTGTAAAACCAGCCTGTCCTTTTCAGGCGCTAAAGGGTGGAATATTTTACCCCCACACCTGAAATCAATTGTAAGATTAGCGTCTTCAAAAATCGCTTCCATAAATATTTACTTCAAAAGTAATAGTATGTTCGGCTCCCATATGCTACTAATCGTATAGTTAGTAACAAGTTTCCTATCACCTAATAATCTTCTACTGTTGCTGCAAATTATGTAATAGTTCGACTGTCTGCATAAAAATGTCGGGTTCATACATACATATATATTTTAATTTTTTTTTTTTAATTTAAAATTTATTTTATTTTATTTTTTTTGGAGGGTGGGGAAGGGGCATGGGTCTTTTTACTTATATCTGTTTTATCTTTTGCTGTATCGTCTGGTGTATTTCTATATGTGTAGAGTAGCAGGACAGTTTGGAAGATAGGCATTGCTATGCCTAAAACGTTTTATCCTGAATAAAAACGTTTCATCATCATGTGGCTGTCATTGCAGGTAGGCAGAAATTCCTGCCTTCCTCCAGTATTGCCGATGGTGTGCTGAAGAGGTCGCCAAGACCGAAACAGCTGTCCACACCGGCTTAATATCTGGACCCCCCTTGGGAGACCTAGATTTAAATTTCCATGCACTAAGTGGCTGGAACAGTGGGATATGTGATACGCCCCCCTTCGGGGGGGGGGGGAGGGGCTTCCATATGCATTGCTTTCAGTCACTTTCTTAGCGCACCCCCTCTTTCCTATCTCTTTTTTGTGCTTTGGCCACTGTAGATCTATGATCACTGGTCGATCATGCACACTTCTCTCCCCAGACAGTGCTTTTACCTTCTTTACTTTGTAAACCTCCTAAAATATAAGCACTGGCAGTCTCCCCTTTTCTTTTCGTTTCATCATCATCATCATCATCATCATCATCATCATCTCTCTCTCTCTCTCTCTCTCTCTCTCTCTCTCTCTCTCTCTCTCTCTCTCTCTCTCTCTCTCTCTCTCTCTCTCTCTCTCTCATTGTTCTCTCTCTCCTTCTACGGTAAACCCAAAACAGCGTTTTCTTCTTTTTCCGCGAATGCTAAAACAGTTTTAAAGGTGGTTCCTTCCTTTAATGCACAGGTTTACAAGTGGCTCATCTAGGTTTGCAGGGATACGGATTTTGCAACAACAACAAAAACAACCACAATAACAACAACAACAACAACACGCAAAGGATGCTGTGACACTCTTAACCCGTCCAGTGCTCGTTGACGGAAACTGTGTTTCTGCAGTCTTCGTTAATTAATTCAACATCAGCTGAGTATTTGTGTGCGTAGTCCTTCAACTGCGCTGTAGAACCGTAGACGTTATGTGCGTAGTCCTTTCACTGCGCTGTAGACCCGTATACTTTGTGTGCGTAGTCCTTCAACTGCGCTGTAGACCCGTAGACTTTGTGTGCGTAGTCCTTCAACTGCGCTGTAGACCCATAGACTTTGTGGGCGTAGTCCTTCAACTGCGCTGTAGACCCATAGACTTTGCACTGTGTGTGTGTGTGTGTGTGTGTGTGTGTGTGTGTGTGTGTGTGTGTGTGTGTGTGTGTGTGTGTGTGTGTGTGTGTGTGTGTGTGTGTGTTTTGTTTATCTTGTTGATATTTTTCGGGGCTAAAAAATAAAGGTAAGCCCATCTTGATACTCGAGCTCTGCCCTTCCTTGCGCTGTTCCGGCCGCTGTTACCTGGTAGACAAGACAACAATGGACAACTGAAATACCGGTCGCCAACAGACCTTGCAGCAAAACCGCAATAACGAGTCATTGTAATGCAGTCACCTTCATGGTGACACGTTTTGCTTTAGACTGTTAGCTGCGCTGTTTGTTAACGCGATTCCTTCAGAATCCCTTTGGTAGAAAGCACTCATGGGCACCCGTCCGTGCAAAAACATAGACTGTTTTAGCTCGTTTAACCCCATGGCCGCGTTTCTCCGAAATTTTGGAGGTGCCGCTTAACGACTATGTGCCATTTGCAGGAAATGGATCGAACGCGACAGTCAAGGGTAGTGCCAGATTAGCTTGGCGCCGTCAGGCGCCAAGCTAATCTGGCATTAACCTTGAATTATCATGGTCGATCAATCTCGTGATGTAATGCTTTAGGGCTAAATGGGTTAAGAGGAGCTTTCTTTTGTACCAGTGGTATACATCAGTGTTTTC
>BTPG01000004.1:205406881-205439614 GCA_036245525.1 Semisulcospira habei | reverse complement strand
GTTCGTTCGTTCGTTCGTTGGTGTTTTAATCCTTTGTGTTTCGGTGGAGGTTTTAGTCGCGATGATTCCTGTCGGAATCATCGCGACTAAAACCGCTACCGAAACGCAGAGGGTTAAAATTGTCTGAAGCCTTCACGAGCTTTTTCAACCCCTACACTGCGGAGAAAATGTTACCCCGCAGGAGAGGGGGTAGGGGTGGGGTGTGATGGGGAAGGGGGGTGGCGGGGTCTACGGACGGCCAAAGGTCGTTAGGCACACGTAACAGAGGTGGAGTTACGGACCTTGACGGGTCACTCTCCTACGTACAAAACAGAAGAGGAGCACAACATTCTTTCGTTGAACCCATTGACCGCGGAGAAAAACTGAACACCACCCAACTGCAAGAATTCTAGATCCTCATGAGCCCCCGCAGCTGCTGGGCTCATGAGGAAATAGACCTCTAGCTGACACTACTATGTATCCATGTTGATGCTGCGTTTTTCGATGGATTGGGATCTTTGATGGTAAATTCACAGATTATTCAAATAAATCTAAATCCCCTGGCAGTGAGGGGGATAACTCATTGTGCACGAGGTACGAAATACCCACATTTTAGAGTTATCCTCAGAGGACTGCATTACAATTCAGGAGAGAGATCGACCATGATAGTTCAAGGGTGGTGGCAGAATAGCTTGGCGCCTATAGGCGCCAAGCTATTCTGCTACCACCCTTGAACTATCATGGTCGAGCCATATCTTGCTGTGGTGTGTCGCGGGCAGGATGGGCTCAGTCATTCAAATTTCTTAATTCAAGTTGGTCCTTGTGCGCCAAAATTATTGACATACATTTTTGGGGAGGATATTTCATTGGCGAATTAACCCTTTGGCTGTCGGCATCACTTTTTGTCGGAATGACAGCTTATAGATGCAATTTTCAGACGAGGTTAATGTTAATATTTGATCAATTTGTCTTTCTCTAGACTGAAATCCCTTTTGAGAGAGCAGGAGAACATGACCGCCCACTGGCGTCAGGTGCGTATTACGGAGACTGCATTTGCTTTGCACGGCCACTATATACTGACGAGCAAAAGAAATGTAACATTTTTGGAATCATCGGAAACACTTTAGTCGAAATTCTTTTGATCCCTTTTAATGCTTATGATGATTTTTTAAAAAAATTCGCATTTCTTGTGCTAATAATAATAATAATAATAATAATAATAATAATAATAATAATAATAATAATATAACTCTTCTATAGCGCAATGTTCCCACAAAGAAAGGCCAAGAGCGCTTTACATCTAGAATATATAATTAATTGAAATTAACTAACTAAAGTACTAACAACGTACAAAAACACAATCATTCATAGGTCCAAATGCACACTGACACAATACTAAAATAATAAACATAACATTTCAAGAGCCTGATCAGATATATACACGTTGATTGGAAAACGTAGGGTTTATTAATCCCTTTTGAAAGACTTGTGCGACATTTTAGCATGAAATATTTTAAAGATATATCTACATCTTGTCTTAAGACCTTTCTTTTAGTCTGGCTGGCCACATTTTTACCCATCCCGCCGTGAGATGGCCTTAGTCGCCTGCTCGGCGTTAAACCCAAATAACTAAATAACCTTTCAAAGGCCAAATTGAAAAAAAAAAGTTTTTAATCTAGCTCTGAAAATGGCAAAGATGATGCATGGCGAATATCATGGGGAAGTGCATTCCACACTTTGGGAGTTTGGAAAAGAGAAGGACCGCTGTCCAAAGGCTTTTAATGACTCTGGGGATAGTCAATATTCTGTAGTCAAGTATACGTGTTAGGTTTAATTTTCTCAAGGGACCTTGTTTTCAAGAAATCATGTAGATGTATTATTTTTTCAGAAGGAGTGAGTACGATCCATTTGCTACAGACCAAGTGCTCCTTGTTCCCCCCCCCCTCCCCGCCACCACCCCCACCACCCTCCCTAACTCTCCCGCCCCCCCCCCCCCACAGCACCCCACCCCCACCCCACAGTTGCGGAGACTCATGAGCACCTTCGTCTCTTGCTTTCTTTCGAAGGGTGGCTACTCCCCCCCCTCCCAACCGCCACCCCCCCCCCCCCCCCACCCCTTTCTTATATTGTGCATGGATTTTAGTCGCGATTATAGTCCAGAAGCGTACACTGGTGAAATTTATTTCTGAGAAGATCAAAACTGGTGGGATACCCCTAGACTTCCGGAACACGATTTGCAATACCCAACTGCAAAAGGCATCGATCCTCATGAGCCCCCGCAGTCGCGAGGGCTCATGAGGATCTGTACCTCTTGCGGACACCGCTTTGTTGCCATGTTTTTTGGACGGCGGGCGCTCTTTGCCGTGAAAATCAACAAAGATTTCAGAAACGCAATCTTCGTTCACCGGCAGTGAATGGGTTAACTCATTCGAGACGTGCCGCCTCCGGATACACGGCTTATGCCGCGTATCCGGAGTCGGCACGTCTCGAATGAGTTATTACTTTGATCTGTGTCCATTAGGCGTATGCCCAGGAGATGAAGAAGCGAGTGAGCGCAGAGGAGAAGACAAAGAATCTGGAGAGTTACGTGCGTCTGGCAGAGAAAGTGCGGGTTAAGGTAAGAAACGTTCCACATCTTCCTTCAAAAATCAAAATAAATAAATTCATAGTACATAAATATGTAAATACATAAGTTATTGCAAGTTATAATAATATAAGTTATTGCAGATAACATTTTTTTTTTTCACACAAGCTAGCGGCTGGCAGCACTAAGAGGGATATTTGGGCTATATTTAGATTATGCTATCCTACGAATGACCATGCCGAGCTGCCTGGGATAGCGTTGGTTCCAGCATCTTTCTGTTTAATAAATGAATAAATAAATAAATAAAATTCCCAACACATAATAATAATAATAATAATAATAATAATAATAATAATAATAATAATATAATAATAATAATAATAATGACAACAACAATAATAATAAAAATAACCATGATGATGATGCTGATGATGATGATCATCAGTGATGATGATAATGACAATGATAATAATAATAATAATAATAATAATAATAATAATAATAATAATAATAAAAAAATAATAATAATAATAATAATAATAATAATAATAATAATAATAATAATAATAATAATAATAATAATGCCTCTTGTTGACACCACTTTCAAACCATGTTCCTTTGGCATTTAGCTTTTTTGGTGTTGAAAATTCAGCAAACGTTGCAGAGACACAATCTGCGTCAGCTGCCACTGAAAGGGTTAAGCCATGTGCGCATGTAAAAAATGCAGGTGGCAGCAGACACACAGTCGTGTCTCCCAACAAAGAAAGAAACACGCTTAGGAAGGACAGTTACGACACAGTTTAGTACATTTTCAATATGGACACAGCCCAAAAACAGTTCACAACAAATTATTTTGTTTGCCAGACAAGCAACCCAGAAATGTTTTATGTTGTGTTGTAACAGAGGATTTGCGGAAATCAGAAATAAGTCAAATTGCACGTGTTTCGACGAAAACAGTGGATTAAAAGCTAGGACAAACATCCCCCACGTGTTTCGACGAAAACAGTGGATTAAAAGCTAGGACAAACATGCTGTCGCATGTTTGTCCTAGCTTTTAATCCACTGTTTTCGTCGAAACACGTGCAATTTGGACCTATTTCTGATTTCCGAACAACGTCTATTGTCCTAAGCGTGTTTCTTCCTTTGCATCATTTTAATATATGCTTGGGGCGCGGTACACCTGTTTGATCTAGACACTGAGCGTGCGTTATCACACTTGTCTGGACTATAGATATAAATCGTAGGACACTAATAGTACGTGGGACTATCATGACATTACCATCACCACCCCCCACCACCCCCGCCCCCCCCCCCCACCCCCTTCCCCCCCCCCCCCCTTTGTCTGTCACAGAGAGAGCAGGAGATCGCCTCCGTGACCAGAACGGTTTCCTTCGACGAGTTCTTCAACAGGATTGAGATAAGGATGAAAGAAGTGTATGAGAAGATGACCAAAGAGCACTTGCACAAGCTTAAAGAAGAAGATGTGTGCCAGATTTGGCTGATCTACGCCCAGATCATGGTGAGAAAGCATGTTTACATCTCAGTCGGACTGGAAGTCGTCCGCAATGGACCAGCACGTGACTGTGCGGGCCCGCTAAGGCCAACATGGGCCCGAGGACCTTTTTTTGTTACCGTACTGGGATTTACTTTGATTCGCTCTATCTTTTTCGTTTCTTTTGTTTGTCTGGTTTTTTCACCATCGGCTGCTGACGCCATACGAAGATAACAATTTAGCGGATTTTCTGATCTTGTAAGCTGCAAAAGCATTAATCTACAAATGACAATTACTTCAGTACTTGTAGATGTTTTAAGCACTATGTCTGTTTTATGCCTGATGGCGCCAAGCGAATCTGACACTACCCTTGAATGATCATGCTCGATCCATTTCCTACAGCTGATACATAGTCGTTAGGTGACACCTCCAAAATTAGAGAGACGCGATCTTGGTGTTGGAATGGTTTTCTTGTAGACCTGTCTGAATAGACCTTGTTCGGAAATCAGGTCAAATCTGCACGCGTTTCGTCGAAATAAGTGCAGTTTCGACCTGTTTGTGATTTCCGGAAATCGTCTATTCTGTTGTGTTTTAGACTAGGTGTCCAGCAATCCACTTTTTTCGTCGAAACAAATACAATTTCGACCTATTTCTGATTTCGTCTATTCTGCTGTATATGGACTAGGTGTCCAGCAAGTCTGATTGCCAGAGCGAGTACCAGAAGGTGATTTCCGAGCGACTCGTCGACCAAGTGAGACAACTGAAGCAAACGGTATGTGACGATGAGTGAGGCAAGCGGTATTTAATGTGTTTCATTAGGCTGTCGGTACGGTTTTTGTCCTACAGGAGTCGCCTCGACAAAAACTGATATCCACAGTCAAAGGGTTGTACAGATTTATGTGGGTGATTGGGTGATTTTCCTATGGTCTGTAGTTCGGTGAAACTCGCCATTTCACCCGTAAAGAAGCAACTAGAAGCTTTTACCAAGTCAAGCCGATTACATAAGGACAGCTACAAAGCTATATATGAAGGACATGAATTGTACACACTAGTACACACGTACACACACACACACACACACGCACTCTCTCTCTCTCTCTCTCTCTCTCTCTCTCTCTCTCTCTCTCTCTCTCTCTCTCTATATATATATATATATATATATATATATATATATATATATATATATATATATATATATATATATATATATATATATATATATATGGAATTTCATGGCTTTAGCACAGCATTCTCAGAATTTAATGAAAAATTATATATATAAATTTCAAATACAAGCGGTAAAAATTTCCGAAACTTCAGTAGCTGAGCTGACCATTCGTACAACGTGAATGTCCTGCGTTTGTCTTGTACTGTGTTTGTCTTCAGAGTGAATGCGTGTGTGTCACGTGAGCGTGCGTGTTGGGTGCAGTTCGCGGCGCTTTAAGTCGATTTGCAGAATTGGGATAAAGCGCCTATATAATAACCGGTATTTTATATATATACAATACCGGTTATTATATTATTGAATGCGTGTATATATATATATATATATATACACGCATTCACTCTAGAGACAAACGCAGTACAAGACAAACGCAGGACATTCACGTTGTACGAATGGTCACCTCAGCTACTGAAGTTTCGGAAATTTTTACCGCTTGTATTTGAAACTTATAAAGTGGCCTGAAACCAGTACCAAAGTCAGGGAGGAAGAGCCGTAGTACCCGGAGAAAGAACCCCCGACGGTCCGCCCGAATTAACGGTGACACTTCAGTACTAGAGGAGAAAAGTCCGATGCCGGAACCCGGTATCGAATCTTACACCTTTCGCATTGGTGGCAGGTTCCTTAACCATTGCGCCACGGTCCGCCCCCATATATATATATAAGCATACACGCATGTACGCTCGCAGCCACGACGCACACAAAGGCAGAACAAACATAATCCTGATTATAGACAGTGTCAAGCAAACTCCCTCCTGCTCACGTCGGCCCGTGGATCTTTTGCTTAGTGGTAACAAGGACAGTATATAGTATACTGTCTTTGCTGGTAAAGCTTCAAGTTCGGTTACTCCCATTGCGCAAAGGTCACTCGGGCCGACGTCGGCGGTGCGCGGGCCTACTGCGGCCTTTGTCGGCCCCAGCACATTTTGCTATTTGGCTATGCGTCTCCTAAGACCTTGCATATCCTTTCCATCACTCAATTTTTGTTTTAATAGCTGAGCGAGTGTAAATCGACAATGGCTGAACTGGAGGAAAAGATCAGGATTCAAGAGAGACAGCTAGTGGAATGGACGACAGTCAACATCACAATAGACACCCCAGAATGGCATCTCCTGCAGGTATTTATTTATCTATTTTATTTATTTATTTATTTATTTATTCATTCATTCTTTCATTTATCCATCCATCCATCCATCCATCCATCCGTTCGTTCATTCATTTATTTATTCATTTTTCTATCTATATTTCTACTTAATTATTTATTAACTTTATTTATGTATGTATTTATGTATTTATTTATTTATTTATTTATTTATTAAAATATGTATTATTTATTTTTTGTTAATTTATTATTTTATTTATTTATTTATTTCTCAGTTTATCTATCTATGAATGTTCAATTTCAGTTATTTATCTATTACCTTTATTTATTTCAATAAAGAACACAGTATTAACAAGAGACATAACCCTCATGAGCCCCCGCGATTGCGGGGGCTCATGAGGGTTATGTCTCTTGCAGTTGGATAGTGTTCATTTTTCCTCGCCAGCGAAGTGGTGAAGCGATGGCAGACACGTTTGCCGGACCGAGCACAAGGATTTCATGTGAACGTATCACATAGTGCCAGCTACAGTCAGACCCTCGCCGAACCTCTTTGCCGTGGGTAGTAAGCCGAGGACCCAAGCTTGGCTCCTCCACATCTCCGGCCACTGCACATGGGCTCAGTTGTATGAGTGAGCTTAGTCCTGCGCCAACCACCAAGCAAGGTGTTCCGCTAATGTTGGCGCAGAACTAAACTCAATCATACAACATGGTGCAAAACCCGCAGACAAGAACACAAATAAAGCTCATCATAATCTCTCTCACTCTCTCTCTTCTTTCTCTTTTTTAACAGTCGAGAGAATGGCACCAGATTACGGCGGGCATCGCTACTTATAACAGCGGCTTGACGAGCGTAGAAAGGTAAGGTTTCAACTCTGTTACATATGAAATACTGATGCTATGCTTATAGCCACAATGTAAGGTGCTCACCTCCGATCATGGGTACACAAAGTGTTATATACAGGCCAACAATTAAAAAGTATTCGTGTAACTGTTTTAACTGTTGTATTGCATTGCCTAAGGTCTCAGGTGCCTGAATTAGTTTTGCAAGAAAACGTGGCCTTAACAGAGAGCCGAGAAATTGCGAATTTAACCCAAAATAACGTGTTGTCAAATACGACCAAAACATAAGTATAAAGAACACGGTATGAACAAGAGACATAACCCTCATGAGCCCCCGCGACTGCGGGGGCTCATGAGGGTTATGTCTCTTGCAGTTGGATCGTGTTCATTTTTCCTCGGCAGCGAAGTAGTGTCGAACTGTGATTGACCTCAATCCTGCCATTCCTGCCGCATATATATATATATATATATATATATATATATATATATATATATATATATATATATATATATATATATATATATATATATATATATATATATATATATATATATATATATATATATATATATATATATATATATATATATATATTTAGACAATTGACTCTGCGGCACCTATATACTTTGGACACACGCAGTGATGAGTTTTGTCCCCTCCCCTGAAAATCGAGGGTTGGGATCATTTTGAGTTTAGTAAAAAGAAAGTTCGGCGCGCTTTAACAGACAAAGAGCAAATATGTTTCGCTGGCTATGAAAGACCATCACTCAAGTGGCTACAGCCACACACGTAGTGATCTTTAATAATAATAATGCATAGCATTTATATGGCGCATTTCTCATATTTATAATATAACTCAATTCGCAGAATGTAGCCGCGAACTGAAACCAACAAGTACGCTCACGTGAATCACACGCATTCACTCACACACTGTACGTAAACACAGAACATTCACGTGGTGCTAAGGGCAAGCTCAAGCGAGCTACACGGTATTTGGAAATCGTTTTGTATTTGAAATTTTATTAAATTGGCTGAAACTGATACCAAAGTGGAGGGGGAGGAAGAGCCGGAGTACCCGGAGAAAGAACCCCCGACGGTCCGCCCGAATTAACGGTGACACTTACTAGAGGAGAAAAATCCGACGCCAGAACCCGGAATCGAACCTCGCACCTTTAGCATTGGTGGCAGGCGCCTTAACCACTGCGCCACGGACCGGCAGGTGGTCGCTCCACAAAGATGGTCGCTCAAAACAGGTTCTGCAGCGTGTCCATAATATTGTGGAAAGCGAGATTAGTCTTGTATTTCAATGAAAATATAAGTTCTTATCTGGTGTTATAATGATGTAAAACTTGCAGATGATAATACCAGTGATTGTAAGAAATTGCCCGCACATGCAAACTACAGCAGCATTCTCATGTTAGAGGAAACGTAAGCGTGTGTTTGATGATTTCAGATCCTTTCGCACGGGTATTCCTCTCAGAGGGCCGCTCCTTCGCGATATGCTGCCACGTCTCGACCCAAACTGAAAGGCCAGGCTGACACCCAGGGTGATTCAAACGGAAGATCAGTCCAAAGGACAACACACAGGCTTCGTTAATTGTTCACTGCCCTATGACACAGAACTCAAAGGAGCTTTTTTCTCGTAGCAGTATAATCATATTTGTGTTTCCTTGTGACATTTGCAAGTAACTACATCGTATATTCTTTGAAGGAAAGTATATCAAGCAAATTCTGATTTGCTTGGTATAGAATACATCAAAATACATTTTTCTAAGGAGGGAAAACGTTATGGAATGGATACATAATGTAATATTAGTTATTGACCGCAGAACTGAATATGAGCACGTCTTATGGGTGTATCCCAGTACCAATTAGGTTTCTTCACTTGAAATAAACTGCAGA
The DNA here is from genome assembly GCA_036245525.1 of Semisulcospira habei. NCBI lineage: Eukaryota > Metazoa > Mollusca > Gastropoda > Semisulcospiridae > Semisulcospira > Semisulcospira habei. The sequence continues at coordinate 205,430,492 of BTPG01000004.1, read as the reverse complement.
AAGTGTAAACGAACAGTTTACTGTGAGCCTAACATAAGCAAGCAAAAGACCCCCGGGCGACGTCGGCCTCCGTGGGCCCGTGCACAATCGTGCGCGGGCCCCCTGCGCCCGACGACGGCCCGAGGTATTTTTGCTTTCTAGGAGAACTCTATGTATACTTTCAAAATCCGGCCGACGTAAATTCAGGAGACAGGTCGACCATTATAGTTCAAGGGTGGTGGCAGAATAGCTTGGCGCCTATAGGCGCCAAGCTATTCTGCCACCACCCTTGAACTATCATGATCGAACCACATCTTGCTGTGGTGTGTCGCGCGCACAATGGGTTAATGACCATCATTTAGGTGGCTGTTGCTGTGGCTGTGGCTGTAGCTGTGACTGTGACTGTGGCTGTAGCCACCTAGATGATGGTCTTTAATGGCAGGTTATGCACTAGTTGTCACTGTGACATTCTCACCAATCTTGTTCTAGCAAAGAATGTTTTTATATATCAGTAAGCAGAGTTTTGCTACGTTAGGTGCAGACATAATCAGTGAGTTGTTCCTATATACGCCGCTACAGTTGCATGTGTAAAATTATTGTGGTATTTTTATGCATGTGATGAAAATGCAGAAGAATAATGTACACGTACACAACTGTTGGTTTTTTGTTTTGTTTTTACTAATATTTGTGCTTTGGGAGATAGCCAGTATATATACACACTATGTACAGCGCAGGAGGTAACAAATAAGACCCAAACCATAAGCTAGGTAGCCATCTTATGAGTCGGGTTTTTATGATTATTACCCTAATTACGATTTGTGTTTTTAGAATATGTTTTGACGGTTGTGTTCCTATACCTATGTTTGCTTACCTAAGCGCGCAAGATAACATTATAATATATCGAGCAACAGTTTGCTTGATATACTGCCGATAACCGTCAGATGTAATTACGAGACCCGTATCTAAATGTCCGAGTCGTCAGCTGAGGACATTTTGATTTGGGTCAAGTAATCACATCTGTCGGTTATCGGTACCATATCATGCAACGTTTATCACTATATCAGTATTGTTTAGTCCAAAACACAACTTTATCTCTTCTTCGAGGCCGAAAATTTCAAAATGGCAGGCCAACACAGATCGCACTCTTCTCGTGTTTATACAACGCTATGAAGTATAACCAGCTGTGAACTATCACTATGCGTGTAATCTAGATGTCTTGGTATCGGCGGTATGTACTCGGACATTTTAAAAATATTTTTTATATTTATTTATTTATTTATTTATTTATTTATTTATTTATTGCTATCTATATGTCTTTGTCTTAGTGAAATGTGCGGCCCTTTTCTTCTTTTTCGTTTTTTTCCCCCTCCAATCTATTGTTTTGCTTTTCCTTATGATTTTTTTTATATTTTACCTAGATGTGTTTGCATTGGAGCTCTTTGGGGCCGTTCTTTTGCGTTTTTATTTTTATTTAGATATTATTCTGTTGATGATATATAGAGCCGTTTGTTTGTTTGTTTGTTTGTTTGTTTGTTTGTTTGTTTGTTTGTTTGTTCGCTTTGCAGTACGCATGAAGCAAATATTTATGTTTTGTATATCTCTCATTTCTCTACACGTTTAACTCATTGTGCCCGAGGTAAGAAATACCCACATATTCATGTTATCCTCTGAGGACTGCATTACAATTTAGGAGACAGATCGACCATGATAGTTCAAGGGCTTTGGGAGAATAGCTTGGCGCCTATAGGCGCCAAGCTGTTCTGCCACCACCCTTGAACTATCATGTTCCAACCATATCTTGCTGTGGTGTGTCGCGGGCAGAATGAGTTAAGTCTGAAATTTGCACGAGAATCTTTCTCAAATAAACACATCAATCAGTGTGGAGTAATGTGCTGAATTATTCGCATTGGAAAGACAAGACTGAAAACCATCATGCGGCATTACTCTGAACAGATGAAAATTTGATTTTAAGAGGGGTTTCCGTAAAGTATGTTTATAAGGCTTTTATAACACTTTTAACCCTTTGATGGTACCGGTAACGGGTTTTGACGCGATAATTCCCGCAGGAATCATCGCGGGGAAAAAAAAAAACCGCTACAGACAGACAAAGGGTTAAATTTGCCTCGTCAAACTGAAATCAGCGTTCAGTTAACAAAAGACCATTTTGCAACAACGCCTATTGTTAGGTGGTGTGGGTTGGATTTTTTTATGTTTTGTTTTGTTTTTCTTTGTTGTTGTTTTTGTTTGGTTTTTATTTTTTATTTATTTTTTTCATTTCACTTTCTGTTTACTGTATACCATATAAATTTAGAAATAAACATTAACATATCATTTCCTTGTTAGTGTTGACTTCAAAAAAGAGGAGTGAGAGCGCGTGTGTACAGGCTACTCCATATCCCCCCTCTCTCTCTCTCTCTCTCTCTCTCTCTCTCTCTCTCTCTCTCTCTCTCTCTCTCTCTCTCTCTCACACACACACACACACACACACACACACCGATCTGACCTCAAAGCGCTGAAAGAAATGTGCGTGCTGTTCTGTGATTTTGAACCTTACTGCCTAAAGGTCAAGGTCCACAATCACAGATCAGCACTTGATGCAAAAGAGACACAAGTCTTCCATGTGAGGGTAAAACTGAGTCCAGGTTTGCGAAAAGAGCGATTTTCATGGTAATAATTCAGTTGTCAATGAAAATCTTTTGCCTCCAGCCCACCGGGTAGACATCCTCCTCACCCAGCCACCCCATCCTCCATCGCCCACCCCAACCTCGCTGCCCCCACCCCCACCCCCACCCCCGCCCCCAACCCCGCCCCCTCCCCACATTCCCCCCATCTCCTCACCCCCGTAGTTGCACTTTTAAGCGCAATTACGTTAAATTACGTATCTTTCCTGAAGTGACTTTGATTTTGCAGCTTAAACGCTGACAAGGTTCTCTCACCCCGCCATACCTAGTAAGCAAAGCTGATCAGGCCGAAGTCGGCCGTAATGGGCTCGTGCACTATCGTGCGCGGGCCCAATGGTAAACGGTTGTGTTCCATTTCAAGTCGACACCCGAAACACTTTCTTTTCAAAGGAATTCTTGTATGACAAGCAAGCACCTCGAGTGACACCCGACAAAGGTACTCTAACACGCATACATAGGCGTATGTAGATTTTTGGGGCGAAAATATGCGTATGGGGTACTCTTTGTATTACCATGACACTGACATACAAGTGTGCATAGCGAATAGAACAGCCGTTGCGTGACGGTTTGTGCTCAATCTCAAGACAAAACAAGCGACTGCCAAGCTTGTGCACTGAAGAAGAAAGACGGAAACTAACAAAAACTAAGATAACTCATTCTACCCCAACACCGAAATCCTTAAATTTTGCCGTTGTCCTCTGAAGACTGCATTGCAGTGCAGGACATAGATCGACCATGATAGTTCAAGGGTGATGCCAGAATAGCTTGGCGCCTATGGGCGCCAAGCTATTCTGGCATCACCCTTGGACTATCATGGTCGATCCTTATCTTCCTGTGGTGTGTCTGGGGTAGAATGAGATAAGCCAATTTACTGGATATTTATAACATAGTTTTTATAAGTGTGTTTTCTTTGGTTGATTATTTTCATACGCTTTGTGCATTCACATCCTCCGAGGCATCTTACATGGTATCGATGGCCACAACAAGCAGACAAACAAACAAGTAAACAAATAAACACACACACACACACATAAAATAATCAAACAAACAAACAATAAAACAAGCAAACAAACACACAAATCCACAAATAAATAAACACAAACCCAAAAAAACAAATAAATAAGTAAACAAACACTCACAAATAAACAAATACAAATAAACAAACACGACCAACAAACAAACACACACAAATAAAAAACACAAACAAACTAACAAATAAACAAGCAAACAAATACAAGACACATAAACAAACAAACACAACACAACACAACACACAAATAAACAAACACAAACAAACAAACACAACACACACAAATAAACACAAACAAATAAACAAACAAACACAACACACACACACACACACACACACACACACACACACACACACACACACACACACACACACACACACACACAAACAAACTCACCAGTTTAAATGTGAGCACCTGTTATATGTATTGTGAACTATTCAATATTTGTAACTGCTGCTAGCTTTTCATTAGTCCAGTAAGCAAGTGTATCTTCGGGCCAACGTCACCTGCAGTCGCTCATTGCGGTCGATGTCGGCCCTAGGATCCTTTAGTATTAGAGCCAGCAACCTGTTTTCATACACACAGGTAACGCTTTTTGAGTTTTATAAATTTGATCACACGCATTTTAAACCCATTAAATTCACTGCCGAAAGAAAAGCAACGCGATCTAACTACAAGAGGCATATATCCTCATGGGCCCCCGCTACTGCGGGGGCTCATGAGGATCTATGCCTCTTGCTGACACCAAGTTATATCCATGTTAAGACATTACGTTTGTGCACAGTAATGGACATTTATACTGGTGACATTCTAAAGTATTTACACTTTCTTCCTCTGAGAAGGTCGTTGTGAACAGGTTCTACCTAACAGACCTCTCTCTCTCTCTCTCTCTCTCTCTCTCTCTCTCTCTCTCTCTCTCTCTCTCTCTCTCTCTCTCTCTCTCTCTCTCTCTCTCTCTCTCCCTATGGTTAAGCACTTCGCACTAAACAAATGTGTACTGATGCACAAAATTCTTAACGGGAAAGCTCCACCTTACTTATCTAGGTTTTTTTCGCCAACTGAAAAAAATACAGCACCTCCAAGAACGCTCTCTCTATAAAAAGGCCCCGTATAGACCTTTTCAAATCTAATCTGTCTTATTCAGGTGCTCTTTTATGGAATTCCTTCCTCCCACTATTCAACAAACCACGTCCCTCTCGCTGTTTAAAAGTAAAGTACATGATTACTTTTCTAAGACAACGTTCCTATAAGACAACGTTATGCTAATCCTTTCTTCTTCTTTGTTTCTCGACATAATACGCTTCCTGTTTTTAAATTTTTGTGTTTTTTTTCCATCTAGCCTCCGAATTGCTTGTTCTGTTTTCTAACTTGTTTTTAATAGTACACAACATATCATACCTACTTATATGTTAGATAATTATGTGCGCACGTACGTGTGTATGTGTATTTACAAAAGTGCGCATGTGCAAGAGTACATGTATATGCGTGTCTGTGTGCGTGTGTGTATGCGTGTGTGTGAGGTTTATTATTAGTTAGTTTTTGTTGTTTGGTTGGTGTTCCTTTTTTTAAGTAGCGTAGCAAGGACAGATTGTAAGAAAGGCCTGCGCGCCTAATATCTCAATCCTTGGAAAATAAAGTTTCGTTCGTTCGTTCGTTCTCTCTCTCTCTCTCTCTCTCTCTCTCTCTCTCTCTCTCTCTCTCTCTCTCTCTCTCTCTCTCTCTCTCTCTCTCTCTCTGTCTCTCTCTCTTTACTTTGCATTTTTACTCATTTTATATTTTTGTGCGTACGCGTTATGCGCGTACGTATGTCTGGAGTGCGTGTCCGAGAGCGTGTGTGTATATGTGTGCGTGTGTGTCTAAGTGCGTGCGTGTGCAAGTTTGTGTTTGTGTGTGTGTGTGTGAGCGTGCGTGTGCGTGCGTATGTGTGGGCGTGCGTGCGTGAGCGAGTGTATACATGCGTCAGTGTGTGGTATGTGTATGTTTACATGTCTATGTCATTTATGTAGTAGATGTAGCAACGGCAAGTTTGAAAACTGGTCCTGTTACCAATAACTTCTACCGTTGGAAAATAAAGGTTCATTGTTCATTGTTCATTGTTCATTGTTCTCTCTCTCTCTCTCTCTCTCTCTCTCTCTCTCTCTCTCTCTCTCTCTCTCTCTCTCTCTCTCTCTCTTTACTTTGCATTTTTACTCATTTTATATTTTTGTGCGTACGCGTTATGCGCGTACGTATGTCTGGAGTGCGTGTCCGAGAGCGTGTGTGTATATGTGTGCGTGTGTGTCTAAGTGCTTGCGTGTGCAAGTTTGTGTTTGTGTGTGTGTGTGAGCGTGCGTGTGCGTGCGTATGTGCGGGCGTGCGTGCGTGAGCGAGTGTATACATGCGTCAGTGTGTGGTATGTGTATGTTTACATGTCTATGTCATTTATGTAGTAGATGTAGCAACGGCAAGTTTGAAAACTGGTCCTGTTACCAATAACTTCTACCGTTGGAAAATAAAGGTTCATTGTTCATTGTTCATTGTTCTCTCTCTCTCTCTCTCTCTCTCTCTCTCTCTCTCTCTCTCTCTCTCTCTCTCTCTCTCTCTCTCTCTCTCTCTCTCTCTCTCTCTGACACTGTCTTGGATGAGTATAACATTAATGCTATGCACTCATTTATTTCCCTTGCTTTTTGTATTGGTGGCAGTTACAAATTCTCCAATGCCATTTTTTTCTACTTTCATTAATTCATCTATTGGGTTTTTTCCCGTAGTTTTTCTTCCCCTTCTTCTTCTTCTTTTTCTTCTTCTCTCTTGGAGAGTATATATATATATATATATATATATATATATATATATATATATATATATATATATATATATATATATATATATATATATATATATATATATATATTATATATATATATATATATATATATATATATAATATATATATATATATATATATATATATATCGAGGGTTGACTGCCGAAAAGCAGTATCTTGCTTTTTCCTAGTTTTGCAGGAGACGCTTTTGAAATTTTGGACCTACTTTGAACCTTTCTGTACAATGCAAGAATTTAAGATGCCCCTCAAAATTGTACAATGTTATTGGGCAGCCTATTTTATTATGCATATCCATGGTATTATGGCTATATCTAAATTCTGGTTTGAATTATTAAAGAAACCGTAACACGAGTGAAGATACTATATGTCTGGCAATCGGAAAGGCGATAAATAATGGCAGCAGAAACACCGTATCTCAACATACGAGAACCTTTCGCTGACAGAGCCTGCAAAGTGTTGACTGCCGAAACACCGTATCTCAACATACGACAACCTTTTGCTGACAGATCCTGCAAAGTGTTGACTGCCGAAACACCGTATCTTAACATACGACAACCTTTTGCTAACAGATCCTGCAAAGTGTTGACTGCCGAAACACTGTATCTCAACATACGACAACCTTTTGCTGACAAATCCTGCAAAGTGTTGACTGCTGAAACCACGTATCTTCACATGGCTCCCTCACTGTGTTAGAAAACCAAAGGTTTCAGAGGGGAAGCGGGCAGCCAGATTCATGTAAATTGTTCTACTTGGCATCTGCCGTGAACAAAGTAGACAGAAAGCGTGTCTAGAAATGATTTATTTTAAACTAACACTATTCCACAGGTAATTCATTCGCGAATTCTGTTTTACTATTTGAAGTATTTGGTGGTAATGCATTAGAAAAGCATTTATTTAGACACATTATACTACTCATAGCACACTGATTTGACTTATTTTTAATTGGTATAGTCGCTATACTGCCAGTACGTTGAAGACAATTATTGTGGAAAATCACGTTATGTGGCAACCAATCAACTCTCACAATACATTAACAAAACATAATCAAATGTATGTGAGAGAGAGAGAGAGAGAGAGAGAGAGAGAGAGAGAGAGAGAGAGAGAGAGAGAGAGAGAGAGAGAGAGAGAGAGAGAGAGAGAGAGAGAGAGAGAGAGAGAGAGAGAGAGAGAGAGAGAGAAATGAAATTAATGAAACTTTATTCGCCAACGGATAAAGTAATTAGCACATGGGCCATTTTTCGGACTTGACGTTTTTACTCTACACAAAATAGTCAAACAGTGCATCGAGATATAAAGTGTAGTTTCACACACACTCTCGTACAATCATGTTGACTGGCTTGCACATATATTATAATGCACGGCAATAGAATAGTTTACAGTAAAAGCATGGTGGATAGATAACATGTTCAGGATTAGTGGATCATGAGGGGAAAAAAACAACTCTGAAGAGTTTATGCTGGACTTAATGATTGGTGCTTAAAGAAGATTTCTATACACAAAGAGAACGACCTGCAGTGCGTTATGCTCGATGGCAATGTGTTCCATAATGAGCCACCGGAAAATGCATGGCTAGTTTTAAATATGTCAATTCTGGGACGTGGCATCATAAAATTTCTTCTGGATGTGGAATAACCCAGGTCAGATTTAGTAAAACGTTTGCATAGCTATTCCGGAGAGACAGACAGAGAGGATAGCAAACTATTTTACAGCTGTACCTTTAAATCCGGCATTTACAAAAATATTATTCCAATAGAGAAAATAACACTTCATCACGTTGTTGGCCATTTTTGCGCCGTCACAATAAGACAGCTTTCGGCACACACTGGTAATGCTGTCAAATTGTTCACGAGTATGAACCTCACAATTTCCACAAAGACGATTAGCGTATATTTAATTGTAGTAAAGTCTTTGATGCACTGACAAATGTTTTGTTTATAGGACGATTTTCACAACGCAAGCTGTGTGTCACAGTAGTACATGAAGTTGGCTGTTTCGCATGGCGTGGTCTAGAACTTTCTGAGACAGACAGTGTTGAAAGAAAAAACTTTTTGCAAACCCGCTTTTTTCCCCCGTCTACGTTAAAAAAAAACAACTCTGCTCAGGCTCCGTTTTGGGGGATAGGGGTTTGTTGTCTTCTCCTAGCAGTGTTTTTGTGTTTTATCCTCTACATTTGAACAGATAAAGGACTTTTGCTTTTCACAGACGCCCAAGCTGTAAAATGCCTCAAACAGTGCTTGCCGTTCTGATTCATAAAACCTGCTGCATTTAAAACGGCAATTGGAGCAGTCTGTTGGTTTATTTTCTTTGCAGGTACTATTTTCCCGTTTCGGATACATACTCCTTTTCCTGCACCCACAAAGCCTTTCTTGAATTTTTCTTCCAGGTATCTGGCATGGCAAATTTCTTCATAAACAGCTTCTTTTTTTTTTTTCTTTTTTTTTCTTTTTTTTGGGGGGGGGGTGGTGAGGGGCGGGGGGGGGGTGTCTTAAACTTGCCTCGTTTCCTTGGTGTTTGTGGTTTGGGGGTGCTGTGCAAAGGCGATAATGAAGAAGTATGTCATGATCTAGGAGTTTGTGGTGTGTTTGGTGGAGACATCTGTTCATTCATTCATTCAGTCCTCTCTGCGCCGTCTGGTGCTTGAGGCGACGGCAAGGGAGCGCCGACATCTGTTCAATGACTGGACTATTTGGCGTGTCGTTTCTGCCACTGGTCTCATACATTGTGTCTTCTTGTGTCTTGCTGGTTTCTGGCACTGTGTCTCTGCTGCCTCGCTTGTCTGAGTCTCCTTGTGTCCCGCTTTAACGTGTCGCAAGTGGGAAAGGAAATACAGCATCATAGTGTTGGGCTTCAGTCTCAAGTAGTGACAGCTTGTGTGTCTGGGTAAAGAATCGTTTCCTAATGAAGCAAGTTATTTGAGTATATTATAACCGGCCTCTTTGTGCAGTCAGCAAGCGCCTTCAGCAGCAGATCAGCTGCGTCGTTGCTCCAGATTCCTGGGGCCCGCAGCTGTTCCATGTTCCAAAAGTATTTTAGGTACCTTTCATTTTCATCATCTTCATTTGTTGTCGGAAAGCAAAATAAAGTAGGTCGCAAATTTGTCCTCAAGGTAATTGCATATCTGTGTTCTCAGATCAAACACCGTGATATTCAGGTGCATGGAAACTGCCTCGAAGAAACAGTTTCCGTCTGCAGCTACTTCTACTGAGTACAATCCGTTGGCTGAGAGCAGATTCTGAAGCCGACTTCTGTGCACTTCTTGTTCTCTCTGGTGTCGCTTCATCTCCTGCTTGCTCATTGCCTTGGCCAGCTCTATATTGCTGCTTTTGGATAATGTGTGTTTGCGTTTTCGTCAGTGAAAGTAAAGACGTATTTTCGTCACTTTAATCCTCGTTGGAAGACGTCGGCACTATATCAGCTTGAGGTAATTCAGTGACTGGACTGTAAGTGGGATGCTTGATGATGTTGTCATTGTAACTCTCATTTTCTTTAGTGGTCAAGTAGGTTATGTCCAGGCGTTTGCTCTTTATCAAGGGCTCATCATAGTCATCCGAGCAAGACCACCGTGCACCCTTGATTTTTGCTGATAAAGGCTCCAGGTTTGAATGACACCAACTTGCATCCTCTTGCCCTGGCTGCTTGAAGAGTTGCTTGGAGGCTTGAAGGGGCTCATCGTCAGACAGGCACCAATTGCAATCTTCTTGGATGACTCTGGACTGTTGACAAGTCATATTTAAAATAAATCAGTTATCATCAGTCTTTATGTTCGGGGGGGGGGGGGGGGTGTGCGTGCGTGCGTGCACTGATGTGTGTTTGTGTGTGTGTGTGTGTGCGTGTTGGGGTTGTGGGGGTTGAGGGGGGGGGGCACATAACGGTACACACGCGCACATCAATTCAGTAGCTAGGCTTCACATAATGATAGTGATACAGATAGAGTTCAAAACAAACTAAAGGGAATCGCTGATAACAGTAAATTGTAAACAAGAACCCGTAACTTATATCTGTTCGACAAGTCTCAGTACACTGTGAGCCACAAAACTAACCATACTCACTCGAAGTTGCTCAGAATTGACAGTGGCATTTAGTGACCAGATTTAGGTACACGTTGCCTTCAGCATCATTCTTTGGTTGGCTGTTCATTCTGTGAAGATGTGCAATTTGTACATGACTATGGATCAGATACAGTAGTAAATGACATTTAATAGCATTGTGCCGGGCTGAGGGTGGGGGGAACTTAAAAAAGACTACATTAATTATCATTTTACACTAACATGCCTCTAAAATAATTTAATGATAATCAATTGCAATGAGTATTTTACCAGTAATCGACCCAAACTGAATTTAACAGTCAATGGTGACGATTACATTTGTACTGAATACTGCACTCCAAAAATAGTATAGATGACAGAAATTATGTTACCTGCAATAACACTGTGAGGCCACTGACTGTCCGATCCAAAATACTCCACTGCCCGGGAATGATGCACTTGCGAAGAGTAGTATGAAAACTGGGGTCTTTCGGATAAAACATCCCACACTCGTGGTAGGATGTGGAACAAAAAGGATTTGTAGCTCGTTAGTATCCTAATAAACTGACATCATGATAACGGTACTCCAGTGCCATGAGATGCGGGCGCCGGTTTCCTGTCGGTGTTATCAACAGTGTTGACAGCGGTAAGGCAGCAGCTAACATATACCAGATTTCAGCGGGGGCGGGCGTTGGAATTAACAGATATACTGCAGGTCGTATTTTGATATACGCTTTCCCTGCACTCTTAATCAACTAAACAAGCTGACAGCAAACACAGCTTAACTCCAGATACTTGGTTTCGGCAGTCACTTTTTCTGCAAAGATTCGTGAGATAATAAGACCGTATAGCCGTATCTTCAGCAACTATGTTTCGGCGGTGATTGATTCTCTCTGTTTGCCTGAACATGTTTTCGGTTCTAATCAATATTTTTAAAACTAATGAAATTTTTAAAAAAAGAAATAGATCAGACAAAAGAGCATCGTTTCCTGAGTCTGATGATACCAAAAAGTCAAAATCTCCAAAAAAGTGATATACTACGTTTCGGCAGTCAACCCTCATATAAATATATATATATATATTGGTTTAATTTCTTTCTTTTTTTCCCCCCTGATGGTGGGGGGGAGGGGGGGCCGGGGTTGAGTCTTTTACTTATATGTGTTTTATCTTTTGCTGTATCGTCTGATGTATTTTTATATGTGTAGAGTAGCAGGACAGTTTGGAAGATAGGCATTGCTGTGCCTAAAACTTTTTATCCTGAATAAAACGTTTCATCATCATCATCATCTCTCTCTCCCCCCCCCTCTCTCTCTCTATCTTTCTCTCTCTCTCTCTCTGCGCACCTATTCTTTTATCCTTGGAAAATAAAGTTTCATTTCATTTCATTTCTCTCTCTCTCTCTCTCTCTCTCTCTCTCTCTCTCTCTCTCTCTCTCTCTCTCTCTCTATATATATATATATATATATATATATATATATATATATATATATATATATATATATATATATATAAAGATGTCAATCATGACCCAGTGAAGTCGCCTATCTACCCTCCCTACCCGGAGTCGCTACAGAGTACCATACTGTGGCTTAGACAGGGATCGTCTAAAACAGGCTGTCGACTCACAATAACTGTATTTTACACTACATGCCTTATCAGAGCCCAAGGCAAGGGATGCGAGAGGTGGATATTTAAGGAATTTGAAATCATGAAGGATGTCGTAGAGCAGTTTCGCTCCAATCTTGATTCCAAGTCGCTACCTCTCTCCTCCCCCTCTTCCCTACTCGCGCTGCCTTCCGCCCCCTCCATTATGACTGACAGCGAGTCCCCGCCCACCCTGAACCCTGATGAACCGATAAAACCACTCCTCTGCGAGTCAGCCTCTACTGTACCTATAGACTCCATCCCATTCATCCAGACCCATGTCGCCAGCGGTGACCTCAACTAATGCCGAAACTGACGGCAAAGCCTCGCCTGCTTCAGGCACCCCTGATGATGTAACGGACAATGCAGCCCTGTACCATGACCTGTCCCCTGCTACACTGCCGAAATCCCATTATGACGTCACCTTGACCAGTACGCCAAAGGCATGTGTGCACTCAGATATCAATAGTACCCAGCGCATCAACGATCAAGCGGACCTTCCCACCAGCAAAAACGACAGCCAGGAGAATACCACTTCAACTACCTTCTCATCTAACCAGTTGGAAGACTTGCTGAGCCAACTAGCAGCCGCCACAGAGTCAATAAGAGACCTACAAACAGAGCTAGTGTCTGTGAAAAGTGAGCTGGCTACTATCAAAGGGCAATATGCAACACTTCAAGAAAAGCAAACCGTTCTTGATAGTGCCATCAGGGACACTGAGGTCATGGTAAAAAATGGCAAGTTAACCGAAGAAAAGTGTTTAACAGCGGCTGAACAATCGCACCACGCAGCTCTGGAACAACTGACCAAGGACCATGAGAAACTTATCAAAGAACATGAAACACTGAATAGACAAATGAACAAGCTAGCTAAAACCAAGGACACTCAGAGTGCTGAAATCACGGAACTTAAAGTTCAGTTTGATACTTTGTGTCGGTCACTGTCCCCCACCGCGCCCACTCAAACTGATGCCAGCCTGCACACTGACAAAGCCCTCACCATAAGCGCCCAGTCATCCACCACCCCTCCGGCCCTACCTCAAGTATTGGAAGCTGGTCAGTGCACGCCACCAGTCAGCCCTGGGGGGAATAGCTGTAGCGGGACCGGGACCGAAGGGGTGTCGGCTATTCCTATAAGTCGTCAGCCACCGCAGGATAATGTCCCGTTCACTGTGCGACTACCGGCTAAAGCCAGGATAGCGGGACTACTGATTGGCGACTGTAACTTACAGCGGGTAGATCGCCGGAGACTGGATCCCAGCGGGGCCACGTGCGTTAGAACCCTACGAGGGGTGACAGTTGGACAGCTGGCAGTGGCCCTGAGTCATTGCGAACCACGTGCTGACATTGAACATGTAGTGGTCCACGTTGGTACAAATGACTGCGCCTCAGGCCATGACATTGACGTCATCCTGAGGGACTACAAGAGTCTGACACTAGCAGTCCGTTGTGCCTTCCCCTCTGCATCTGTCGCCTTCACCTCCATCCTTCCGCAAGGCCGGTGCCCCCTGCAGAAAGTATGCACCATAAATGAACGTCTGGCAAAACTCTGCCGCCAAGAGAAGGTGCACTTTCTCCAAGAGACAGGCTTTTACACACCAGCAGGCGCAGTGGTTACATCACTGTTCAATAACGACAGACTTCATGTCAATGAGCGTGGTGCTGGTGTCCTGCAGCCTGGTGACCAGCGCGCCACCCGCCAAGTACTGAGCACATGTGCTTTTGACATGTTATGCTCGGACAGTGATCGTACTCAGGTAGTAAATTCTGCTGAGGGCCGGAGACCAGGACCTGACCATCCCACTCAGAATTCAGACGGTACTATTCGCGAACCCTCAGTGACTTTTCCTGTCCGCCGTTGGGAGACAGCCCACAATACTCTGTTCTCACCTCCCAAAAGCAGTAACAATACACATGACATTGATCCCTCAGCCTCTGGTGGACGTCAAGCTACTGAAACTGTTGGCATCCAGTCTTACGATGAACAGAGTGCGCCGCCTGCCAATGAACTCACAGGTGCCAAACAGGGCGGGTCAGGTGCTGCTTTTGCCTCCAACTTCCCTTTCTCCCAGCCGCTCCTTTACCACCGTGTGGAAGCTGGACCGGACCCCTTCGCTTCGTGTTTTCCCGGCAACTACGTACGCCCTTCTGCCGGCTTATGGCCGCAGGTCACACCACACGGACTACCCGTGCCACCGTTACCTGCATTCCACCCGACTTTTTCACCGTACCCAGTATCTTATCCGCAGTGGCTGGTCCCGTACCACTCAGGCGGCTTGCGGCCCCAAGTCATCTAGTGATTGGATTATGCCAGGGACAGCTGGGTACTGAGTGTGTTTTTTATTTATTTTTTTTTAAAAAAAATATGTATTCATAGTGACATGTGAACTAGTTAAACAGGACACAAAGTGTGAGGCTTGTTGTTATCTATTTGGATTCTACTGCCATATTTAGTTGATTGATGCTGATTTTGTTGCGATAGACAGATATCTGGACTGAAATTACCGTGCCGAGCATTTTGGCTACGTTAATCTCATTTTGCTTCTGACGCAGACGTCGTCTGTGATATGACTATGTATTTGCAAATGAGCAGCTTTCTGACTGAGCCAGAAATGTTTCTAGACAAAGTGTGACATTAAGCGGCTATTTTGAGAAGCTGCGTGAAAAGGGACACACGGATTTGTTTCATTGTCATATCCACTGTGCCTGACGGTGAATCTGCACTTTGGAATGTGAAACTAGTAAATTTTGGTTTTTAGTCATGTGTGGACTGAATAGCGCCGGTTATAACTTGAATGTACTCATTTGAGGCCGGAGTGTGACTGTATAGTGAAAGCTTTCGTGAACTCTTAGTTATCTAAATTGTTTTTTCTTCTTCAGTACAAAGATCAGTAGTACAGACTTATAAGAGAAAGGATAACTATTGACTATTGACTTTATTAAAAGGTCTTTTGCACAAAGAATGCAGGACCAACAAGAGACATAAATCCCCATGAGCCCCCGCGACTGCGGGGGATCATGAGGATTTATGTATCTTGCAGATGGGTAACGCTCGCCTTGCCTCGGCAGTTAATTAAGGGCTTACTACGACCCTGAAAGGCAAGTCGAGTTTATTTCTAAAAGTATCACACCTGGCTGCTTTTTCCAGCAACTCAGCTTGCAAAAATATCGGCCAACAGGATCTGTGTTTGTTTCTTGGTATTTTTATCTTTTAATCAGCTTGGCTAGTCGTGTGAAGTCCTTAATCCCATCCATTTGTGTGAGAGGCAAGTAGCCTACATGCATTCTTTTCGCAGGGTGCAGCAACTTGAAACAATAATGTTCACGGACATTGACTGAGCTTACATGAAACTGATCCTCTAACTGTATGCCAATTCTGTTAAGCGTCCGCTGGACATACGCCGAATCACGCCGCCATAACTCACCCATATTCGTTACCGGGTACAGACAGCAACAGGCAACAGACATAGATCCTCATGAGCCCTCGCAATCGCTCACGAAGTTCAACGCCGCTTTTTCGCCTCATTTCTATCGGGTTTTCTACATTTCCTCGCCTCAGTCAATTTCTGTCGCGCAGAAAGGGACATGGGGTCTTCAGGCCTGCGACGTTTTCACGGAAATGTCATAGCCTCCTGTCGTTAAAACCCGATAGGTCAGTGATTTTGTGTAAATACAACAGGCCGGATCTTCTGTTGGTACGGACACATCCGCGCATGCGCAAGCGATTAACCTTGTATGGCTTACATTACAATTGGTTGCATAGCGCTAGTGTAGTAACCTGTTAACTGCCGGTACCAAGACCGACGGTACCAAATAGCAAGAGACATAACCCCTCATGAGCCCCCGCGGTCGCGGGGGCTCATGAGGGGTTATGTCTCTTGTAAACCCTGCGTTCTTTACCACTACCTTTGTCCCATTTATGTCTGCGTTCTTCACGCGAATGCCGGTCAGTGTGCAGCCGCTTCATGTGCGAAATTCGTGATCACTGGCAGCGAAGCAGTTAAATAATCATTAAAGGGCATCTGCCACCTGCTTAACTGGCTCGTTATGCAGTTCTATATGCAGTTACCACGAACGTGTTTAGTGCAGGTTTGGGCTAGTTTGAGATCGCGTCTATTTGAAGGTGACTGCATTCTTCGTGTTGGGCCTCTTGCCAAAGGGCACTCACCGCCCTCCTCCTTCCCCTCCCCCATCCTCCCCTGCCCCCCCCCCCCTCCCCCAACACCCCTCCCCCTACCGCCCCCAATATATGCAGTAGTCAGGCGATTTCGAGGGAGATATGGCTGTACACTACAGTCATAGGGAGGCTCACGCGTACAGATGATCATATTGAATAAAGACGCGTTTTTTAAAAACACACGCCCCGGTCGGCAAAGTATGTAAGATATCGGAGAATGTATTTGTATTTGTGTTCTGCATATGTAGTACTACATTCCTGCAAAATTTGAAGTAGTTCGGATAATAAATGGTGAAAATTACGGTGTTCCGAAAATGGACAAAATGGTGATTTGTTGAATTTGGACAGTCACATGTGGGTACGAGGAGTCTTTTCAGCCCGTCTTGATTTGCAGTGTCGAGAATAGTATGGGGCAATGGAACTCACTTGTCACTGCTAATCTGGCACTACCCTTGCATTATCGTAGTCGATCTATCTGCAACTGTGGTGCGTCGGGTCTAAATGGGTTAAAAAAGAAAAAGCAAACTCGTTCTCTCGGTGGCTGCAGATCGTACACTGTCATTTACTGACGAGCAAAGGAAATGCGACATTTGTGGAATCATTGGCAACACTCAAGTGTTTCCAATGATTCAAAAAATGTCGCATTCCTTTAGCTCGTCGTTATAATAGTTTGATCACTCAGCTTCTTCGCTGTGGATTGTTAGAGCTTTCGACTTGTGTCCGAGTGGCTGCGGGTTCGAATTCAGCTGGGGTCAAATTATTTCAGTCCCTTTCGGTGACCCGTCTTTTGAAATCACCTTCGTGGTGGACAAACGACGACGTTACAAATACACGTTTAACTCACTGTACCCGAGGTACGAAATCCCCACATTTTGGAGTTATCCTCTAAGGACTGCATTACAATTCAGGAGACAGATCGACCATGATAGTTCAAGGGTGGTGGCAGAATAGCTTGGCGCCTATAGGCGCCAAGCTATTCTGCACCACCACCCTTGAGCTATCATGATCGAGCCTATTCTGGCTGTAGCGTGTTGCGGGCAGAATGACTTTAACTTTTTTTTTTACTGCACGTAAGGCGCAGCTGCGGGGCTCTCTCTCTCTCTCTCTCTCTCTCACACACACACACACACACACACACACACACAGGGAGACGCAACCATCAGAGTGGGTTACCTAGCATTTCATGTGAAAATGGGTTCCCATATTTCTATTTATTCTAAGGCTCTGGAATTGATGCGAATGTTTAGAACTCACATTATAACTAAGCTCTATAACTTAAAATAAAATAGACATTTTCTAGAAACAGAGCCACTAGATGCCGAAAAAATGGGTTTCTGCCAATAAAGTGGGTGGGTGTCTCTCTCACACAAATGAAACTGGCATTACAGTCAAAATGGGTGTCTTCACAACAGTAGGCGTCTGTAATAAGGTCAAGTTCATGGAATACTTCTTTTTCACATTAATTTTTTTTTCCCAACTTAAATGTGTATGTGTGCTTTAACATTCTTTACATAGTATGGTGCAAAATTCAATAAACACTGGCCCGAAACCTTTCGATTATGATTTTTACAGAGGAAATCGTTTAAACATTGCTGCGTTTTGTCCTTTTGAAGCAAAACAGTTTATCATGGCATTGATGTGAGAATCAACATAATGTATTCTGGAAATTAAAGGACCTTTTTTGTGCGTTTTGGGGTACTCTGGAGTTTCAGACAAACAGCAACAGAGCATTTTGAATATTAACCCTTATCATTCGGAATACACCAGTGTGTGCAACTAGTGTAACTGAAATAGTCCAAGGGTTAGTGCCAGAATAGCTTGGTGCCTCTAGGCGCCAAGCTATTGTGGCACCACCCTTGAACTAAAGCCATTGGTCTATGTCCTCATCTGTAAGTACTGTAATGTAGCTTGCATAGAATTATGGCAGTGAACAGATTTGAAGCTATTTAGCCTCAGTATGACTATGATGCGGGTCAAAAAGTGTGGAAAAATATCAAAGATAGAAAAAGACCCAGACGAAGAAACGAACACTTAACTTATTCTACCCCAGCAAAATTTAAGATCCACCACGATAGTTCAAGGGTGATGCCAGAATAGCTTGGCACCTATGGGCACCAAGCTATTCTAGCATCACCCTTGAACTATCGTGGTGGATCTGTGTCCTGCACTGCAACGCAGTCTTCTGAAGACGACTTCAACATTTGGGCTTAACTTATTCTACCCCAGACACACCACAGCAAAATAAAGATCCACCATGATAGTTCAAGGGTGATGCCAGAATAGCTTGGTGCCTATGGGCGCCAAGCTATTCTGGCATCACCCTTGAACCATCATGGTGGATCCGTGTCCTGCACTGCAACGCAGTCTTCTCAAGATGACGTCAACATTTGGGGATTCCGATCTTGGGGTAGAACGAGTTAAAATGACAGAACAGAACACCGACATTAATTAACTAACTGACAACATAAGAAATCACTTGAAACTTCAGCCTTTATTTAACGTCTTTCGTCTCCAACAAACAACCAGCCATTCTTTCATTTGCAAAATGGTATGGCAGTACAACCAACCATTCTTCAGAGCATGGAATTACTCGTACTAAAAAAAAGAGGAAAACCCCTTTTCACTAGGGGGGTCCGGGGGCATGCGCGCCGCCCCCCCCCCCCCCCCCCCGGAAAATTTTTTGAAAATTTACATTAAAATTTGTGCAATCTGGTGCATTTTAGAGAGAAACTGAGCAGTTTAACCACCTAAAAATCTTGCTTTTTTTTTCTTATTTTTGGGGTGCACTTTTCATTTTTTGTGTCAAAGGTTTAAAAGTTATACTAAAACAAAGTATTCAACAGAATATTTATATCCAAATGCTTATTCAAAATACATCTGAATGTCTTTCCATTTTTTTTAAAATTTGAGTTTAATTATATAATATATATACTTTCTTTAATAATCTCTGCTTAATCAGCTGTAAGTATGGATTCCTTTTATCTCTTATTTAATACTATGTACCATGGTCACTGAGCTGGAGAAAGGTTATATAGATTTTTCAACATAATTTCATCAAACTTTACTGGGAAAAAAATACATTGTAATAAATTTATTCACCATCATGAGTAATATTTCCAATGGCACTGCTTTTAGCTTTCTTGTGTTTCGCTGTAGACACGTGAGCATCAAGTGCTACGCGGCCGCGTAGTTAATATCAACTCTGCGCAGTTCGCGGCAATACGCCTGCCCACAGGCCCGGCACACTGAGCGCGGAGCTCGTCGTTTACGCTTTTCTCGAGCCAAGTCCATCTCCAAATATTCTTGGCTCCAGAATCGTCTGACGTCTATTCTGTCTCCGCGTTTAAGTATTTTCTCTTCGCCGTATTTTGACCAGACTACGACTCCACTGAAGACCGGAAGTGACCTGTGCGAGCTAAAGCTAACGCCTCGCTCAATTTTCAATACGCGATTTGGGGATATCCGCCACATAAAGATCACGAAACACGGTATTGGAATAGTGACTTTACGATTTTGTTTTCGGCGGAAATTCGGCGGAATGGCAGCTTCATTTAAGCGGAAATCCGCCAAAAAGAGGAAAATTCCATGCTCTGATTCTTTCATTTGCAGAGTTTTTAAAATGGCATGCAGTATATTACAAAATGATCCCCCCCCCCCCCCCCCCCAATAACACTCTTGTAATCAATTTTTACATTGTCAATGGTTTTCTTATCTTATTATATTGTCTTTTGTCCCCAGCCGGCTGTTTCGTTTTGCAAATCCAAAGGTTATACAGTATACAAAATGTGACCCTTTCTCACGAAACCAGTCTTAACTCGCAGCGAGCCAATCAGCACTACACGCAATAATATGTGGTGGGGGGGTCAATCTGGGGCATTTTCACTTTTTGGGAGAAATGTATTCTACATACACCAAAGTATCGTATGGTTAAAATCTTTATCATGAAAAATGCCATTAAATAGGTAAAAAATGATTTTAAAAGTCTGCCCTTGGCCCCAATTATGCTGCACACAGAAACTTCACAGGCTGTTTTCTCAAAATGGCCGCCGGAGGCTTTAACAACTTTAAACACTTAAGAACAGCTTTTACAATTTTTGCACTACAGCATACAGTCATATATCACAGTAATCAGCAAACACTGTAGTTTTCATAAATGCATATATGTCAAAACATGCAAAATGCGAGTTCTTAAGACTGATTTTGTGAGAGAGAGGGTCACAAATGATCCAGGCGTCCATCAGATTTAAAAAAAAAAAAAAAAAAAAAAAAAAAAAGCAGGCTATACATGCTGAAACCACCCCAATAATAACACTGATGTAATAAATCTGTATGAAATCGAAAATGCTGCGAGTGGCGGCTCAATTCATTTCTTTTGTAACTTTTTCAGTCTGTTGCGGACGTAATCCTTAATGTTTGTCCAGCGCCTATGTCTAAGTGCAGGTTCCAGCGCCATTGCATACTGTATCTCGGCCTTTCCAGGAAGTTTGTTCATGACGAGGTGTGTCTTGAAACGAGTTTGAACAGCTTTCTCTTCAGCTTCCCCCCATGGTTTTCTTGTAAATCTAGCTTTCCTTCGAACAGGAGCCGACGCAGTACTGTCATCATCAAAACTATCTAGATTGTCATCAGGCTCTGGACGTCTTTTCTCCGCCATGCTCATCGATTCCTGTGTTGCTGACTTGCTACTTGCTTCATTCACAGGTGCTGTTCCCCCCGAGACCTCTCTGCCAGTTTCTGATGCGTCTTCATTGTCAAAGTCAATCTCTTCATCATCGCCCAGCTCAGCTCTAATGCAACTCTCAAAATCTGTCATCCCATTGTTAACTGACAGAAGAATCTTTGCCACTTTTGCCTTTTGAAGGACGTCTTGAGGTTGGCGGTAGATATGGCGATGTATCCGAATATCATGGCCAAGGAAATCTGCCAGCTGATCCTGGTCTAACTCCGAGATGGCCATTGACTGAGCCAAAGTTGCAACCTGTTTCCGCAACTGAGTAAATGTGAACATGGCTGGGTATGACACCCCTGCTTCTAGGGCATGGGCCTTCAGAACATCATGGCCTCTGTAAGGCCTCTGACCAGAAGGTGTGGCAAAGATGTACTGGGAATCAGCGAGAGCTGGCACCGATTGCCTCATTTGAAGGATTCTGTCCACAGTTGTCATCATCTTCTTCGTCAGCAAAACGGGAACACTCCTATTAAACTTGCCTCTGATTTCCACTCGCTGAAAATGATTCACCATTTTCTTCTCAACCTCTGTGAGACCTTTCAAGATATCTTGATTGGTGATCGATCCAATCTTAGCATTCTGGAAGTCTGACACCTTCATTCTCTGAACTTCTCCCCCTCGTTTTCGGTTGAAAAGTGATACAGCACAAAGAGTTGCTTTAACCACTGTCGGATAATCTTCCGAAACCATCCTTGTCTCAAGAAGCTGTTGGACCTTCCTCACATCTTCACATGATGGGATCAGCTTGGGTTTGTTCATGGTCATTTTCCCGACCGACTGGGCTGCTGTAGCGGACACACAATCATACCAGTCCCCGTCGAAGACGGAGTCAAACCGCTGCGCCTCAGAGAGCTCCTGTCGCCACCTGTCGTCTGAACCCTGTCCAAGCTGTTTGGATGCCTGTGACTGTTTGATCTGTGAACACTTTTTCAAAGCATGGCCTATGCGCATTGCGAGATTGCCTTTTTTGAACTGATGTGTGTCCTCATCAAAATCTGCTAGCTCTTTTACAGCCAGGACAACATGATCAAAGCTAGCTGAATTGATCACAGCATTTAAACTTGCGATTTTCATTTCTGACCTCACTCTGATAATCTTCAACAGTCTCCCTAACTCCCGCATCCTGGAGCTGATTTGTCCAGCCGTGTGTTCTTCAATGTCCCTGCGGTCAAATAATCTCTTTCCATACTCAAGAAGCAAGGGGTCAGTTCTGATGAGACGGCTTATCTCATCATCTCTCTGGGTAGCCAAGACCTTGTGGTAGAAGGAAAATTCAACGTCTAAGGGTATTGGAAGCATGAGCCGACCACGGCGAGCGGCGTCCCCTCGCCGAGTGATCTGAAACCCTCCTGGCTTCTGACAGCAACGTTTTGAGTGTACAGAGATCAGCTTTTTTTGATAGAGCCCTTTGCAATGGCTACAGGCGAGAAGGTCGTCTGCCTTACTAGTTTTGGTGCGATACTTAGGAATCAAACATCCGGATTTGTTTTCAAGAACAGCAACGTTATGCATGTAATCACCCTCATCTTGTAGTCTGATCCATGCTCGACGTCTCTGCTTGGTCCCTTTTTTCATCGACAAAATTTTAGCAACGTCAGCCTCATCTGCATGGACATCTTGTAAGTGCGTGCTCATTTTCAAGACAAGCTTGCCACACAATTTGCATGCATGTTTCTTGTCCCATTTGTACTTTCCTTTCCCTCTCTGCGACACGTGCACACCCGTTTCTTCTGTAAGTGCTCTTTCCCCACTCTTTCCAGCATCATGTTCCTCCTGCCTATCCACATTCTCATTGCCACCCCCTAACGCACACTGCACCTTGCTGGTACTAGCGTCACCAACACCTGGCCACCCCAAACCTGCCACTTTGATGAAATCTAACATAGTCGATACAATACTGTCTATGTCCGAGATCCCAGCAATTGATGCTGACACACCCTCTGAATCCGGTGAGCTCGAGCCAGGAACAAACTCCTCGTCATCACTGCCCTCGTATTGCGATGCGCTGGCACTGCTCTCAGTCTCGGGTCCATCCCAGGCGCCATTTGCCAACTGGAGAAAGAAAGAAAGAAAGATTAAAACCAAAGCTGCCTTAGAAACAGAAACAGCCCAATTTTGGTTTAAAGGGGCCTTGCACAAGAATAAAAAGAGTAATCCCGTGTATGACCGATTTACATATGTGTGACCTCGGTGACGAGGGCTGGCTTCTGCAGCAGTCAAAATCCACGTTTTCTGAAAATGCAAGCAGTTTTCACACATTTGTCAACCCTGCGTGACCCTTTGAGAGAGGTCACTCAAATTGGCATGTTTAAAAAGGTCTTGCCACAAAGTATCCTTGGGCCAAGCTTGAAGAATGTGGCTTGAATAGTCTCCGAGAAAATGCCACCGTTAACTCATTCTACCCCCAGACACACCACAGCAGGATAACAGGGGTGGGATTCTAGTAAGAAAGAAAACGCGGAAAATCAAACGACATTGGTGGGGGGGGGGGTGGGTGGGTGGGTGGGTGGGGGGGGGGGGG
>BTPG01000004.1:205385277-205400543 GCA_036245525.1 Semisulcospira habei | reverse complement strand
GTCAATGGTTTTCTTATCTTATTATATTGTCTTTTGTCCCCAGCCGGCTGTTTCGTTTTGCAAATCCAAAGGTTATACAGTATACAAAATGTGACCCTTTCTCACGAAACCAGTCTTAACTCGCAGCGAGCCAATCAGCACTACACGCAATAATATGTGGTGGGGGGGTCAATCTGGGGCATTTTCACTTTTTGGGAGAAATGTATTCTACATACACCAAAGTATCGTATGGTTAAAATCTTTATCATGAAAAATGCCATTAAATAGGTAAAAAATGATTTTAAAAGTCTGCCCTTGGCCCCAATTATGCTGCACACAGAAACTTCACAGGCTGTTTTCTCAAAATGGCCGCCGGAGGCTTTAACAACTTTAAACACTTAAGAACAGCTTTTACAATTTTTGCACTACAGCATACAGTCATATATCACAGTAATCAGCAAACACTGTAGTTTTCATAAATGCATATATGTCAAAACATGCAAAATGCGAGTTCTTAAGACTGATTTTGTGAGAGAGAGGGTCACAAATGATCCAGGCGTCCATCAGATTTTAAAAAAAAAAAAAAAAAAAAAAAAAAAAAGCAGGCTATACATGCTGAAACCACCCCAATAATAACACTGATGTAATAAATCTGTATGAAATCGAAAATGCTGCGAGTGGCGGCTCAATTCATTTCTTTTGTAACTTTTTCAGTCTGTTGCGGACGTAATCCTTAATGTTTGTCCAGCGCCTATGTCTAAGTGCAGGTTCCAGCGCCATTGCATACTGTATCTCGGCCTTTCCAGGAAGTTTGTTCATGACGAGGTGTGTCTTGAAACGAGTTTGAACAGCTTTCTCTTCAGCTTCCCCCCATGGTTTTCTTGTAAATCTAGCTTTCCTTCGAACAGGAGCCGACGCAGTACTGTCATCATCAAAACTATCTAGATTGTCATCAGGCTCTGGACGTCTTTTCTCCGCCATGCTCATCGATTCCTGTGTTGCTGACTTGCTACTTGCTTCATTCACAGGTGCTGTTCCCCCCGAGACCTCTCTGCCAGTTTCTGATGCGTCTTCATTGTCAAAGTCAATCTCTTCATCATCGCCCAGCTCAGCTCTAATGCAACTCTCAAAATCTGTCATCCCATTGTTAACTGACAGAAGAATCTTTGCCACTTTTGCCTTTTGAAGGACGTCTTGAGGTTGGCGGTAGATATGGCGATGTATCCGAATATCATGGCCAAGGAAATCTGCCAGCTGATCCTGGTCTAACTCCGAGATGGCCATTGACTGAGCCAAAGTTGCAACCTGTTTCCGCAACTGAGTAAATGTGAACATGGCTGGGTATGACACCCCTGCTTCTAGGGCATGGGCCTTCAGAACATCATGGCCTCTGTAAGGCCTCTGACCAGAAGGTGTGGCAAAGATGTACTGGGAATCAGCGAGAGCTGGCACCGATTGCCTCATTTGAAGGATTCTGTCCACAGTTGTCATCATCTTCTTCGTCAGCAAAACGGGAACACTCCTATTAAACTTGCCTCTGATTTCCACTCGCTGAAAATGATTCACCATTTTCTTCTCAACCTCTGTGAGACCTTTCAAGATATCTTGATTGGTGATCGATCCAATCTTAGCATTCTGGAAGTCTGACACCTTCATTCTCTGAACTTCTCCCCCTCGTTTTCGGTTGAAAAGTGATACAGCACAAAGAGTTGCTTTAACCACTGTCGGATAATCTTCCGAAACCATCCTTGTCTCAAGAAGCTGTTGGACCTTCCTCACATCTTCACATGATGGGATCAGCTTGGGTTTGTTCATGGTCATTTTCCCGACCGACTGGGCTGCTGTAGCGGACACACAATCATACCAGTCCCCGTCGAAGACGGAGTCAAACCGCTGCGCCTCAGAGAGCTCCTGTCGCCACCTGTCGTCTGAACCCTGTCCAAGCTGTTTGGATGCCTGTGACTGTTTGATCTGTGAACACTTTTTCAAAGCATGGCCTATGCGCATTGCGAGATTGCCTTTTTTGAACTGATGTGTGTCCTCATCAAAATCTGCTAGCTCTTTTACAGCCAGGACAACATGATCAAAGCTAGCTGAATTGATCACAGCATTTAAACTTGCGATTTTCATTTCTGACCTCACTCTGATAATCTTCAACAGTCTCCCTAACTCCCGCATCCTGGAGCTGATTTGTCCAGCCGTGTGTTCTTCAATGTCCCTGCGGTCAAATAATCTCTTTCCATACTCAAGAAGCAAGGGGTCAGTTCTGATGAGACGGCTTATCTCATCATCTCTCTGGGTAGCCAAGACCTTGTGGTAGAAGGAAAATTCAACGTCTAAGGGTATTGGAAGCATGAGCCGACCACGGCGAGCGGCGTCCCCTCGCCGAGTGATCTGAAACCCTCCTGGCTTCTGACAGCAACGTTTTGAGTGTACAGAGATCAGCTTTTTTTGATAGAGCCCTTTGCAATGGCTACAGGCGAGAAGGTCGTCTGCCTTACTAGTTTTGGTGCGATACTTAGGAATCAAACATCCGGATTTGTTTTCAAGAACAGCAACGTTATGCATGTAATCACCCTCATCTTGTAGTCTGATCCATGCTCGACGTCTCTGCTTGGTCCCTTTTTTCATCGACAAAATTTTAGCAACGTCAGCCTCATCTGCATGGACATCTTGTAAGTGCGTGCTCATTTTCAAGACAAGCTTGCCACACAATTTGCATGCATGTTTCTTGTCCCATTTGTACTTTCCTTTCCCTCTCTGCGACACGTGCACACCCGTTTCTTCTGTAAGTGCTCTTTCCCCACTCTTTCCAGCATCATGTTCCTCCTGCCTATCCACATTCTCATTGCCACCCCCCTAACGCACACTGCACCTTGCTGGTACTAGCGTCACCAACACCTGGCCACCCCAAACCTGCCACTTTGATGAAATCTAACATAGTCGATACAATACTGTCTATGTCCGAGATCCCAGCAATTGATGCTGACACACCCTCTGAATCCGGTGAGCTCGAGCCAGGAACAAACTCCTCGTCATCACTGCCCTCGTATTGCGATGCGCTGGCACTGCTCTCAGTCTCGGGTCCATCCCAGGCGCCATTTGCCAACTGGAGAAAGAAAGAAAGAAAGATTAAAACCAAAGCTGCCTTAGAAACAGAAACAGCCCAATTTTGGTTTAAAGGGGCCTTGCACAAGAATAAAAAGAGTAATCCCGTGTATGACCGATTTACATATGTGTGACCTCGGTGACGAGGGCTGGCTTCTGCAGCAGTCAAAATCCACGTTTTCTGAAAATGCAAGCAGTTTTCACACATTTGTCAACCCTGCGTGACCCTTTGAGAGAGGTCACTCAAATTGGCATGTTTAAAAAGGTCTTGCCACAAAGTATCCTTGGGCCAAGCTTGAAGAATGTGGCTTGAATAGTCTCCGAGAAAATGCCACCGTTAACTCATTCTACCCCCAGACACACCACAGCAGGATAACAGGGGTGGGATTCTAGTAAGAAAGAAAACGCGGAAAATCAAACGACATTGGTGGGGGGGTGGGGGGGGGGGTGGGTGGGTGGGTGGGTGGGGGGGGGGAGGGGGGGGTGGGGGGGGGGGGGTGGTTTCATGTCCTTCATTTTCAGCGGCCCGAAAAATCAACGACAGGGACAGGGGGGGGGGGGGGATAGGCACGCGTGTCCACCGTTCGCCAAAGTATCCAAAAACCGACACGGGGAGCGAGACCAAACACACCCGAAAATGGACTTTGTTATGACACTCCTGATCTGCAGTATAAAAATGGAATGTGCGTACCAGTTTATGTTCAGATGCACACTAAACGGCACTCTGTCTTGGACAATATCCTTTTTCACCGCCATTTTCCACTGCGACCTAAAGCTACCGGAAGTGTCGGGCGATAGTGAACCAAACTGCATACAAATCCAACCCATTTGAGATTTTTTTGCCATTTAAGAAGATTTTTTTTTTTTTTCTCGTCTTTTTTGTTGTTATTAGACGCGGAAAATAAATATGCTTCAGCGGAATTGTGAAAGAATTTCCACGGAAATCCGCGGAAACGCGGAAGAATCCCACCCTGGGATAAGGATCGACCATGATAGTTCAAAGGTGATGCCAGAACAGCTTGGCGCCTACGGGCGCCAAGCTATTCTGGCACCACCCTTGAACTATCATGGTCGATCTGTGTCCTGCGCTGCAATGCGGTCTTGAGAGGACAGGGGCAAAATTTAAGGATTTTGGTGTTGGGGTAGAATGAGTTAAAGTTTACCATGGACGACGGACGGACGACCAGTGGCCCAGAACATAAACTCACTTTTGCTTCGCACGCACGCCAGCCAATAAAATGAAGATGATCATAGAATCACTTTACTTACCAGTTTGTAATTGGGGGCATTCCGCTGCCGTCCATGCACCCTCCTACCAGACGCACCCTCTGTGGCAGAGGCTGGGGGGCCATGATTCTGCAGCATAGATCCTGATGGGTTTGGACATCCTGCTGCCATCCGGCGCTGGGTGTGTGCCAGAAAGTCCTGAGCCGGTGTGACCAAAATGGTGTTGCTGAGAACATGTCCAATACAACCATGTAAACCAACTGACATTTTGAATCAGATTGATTGTACATTGCTTAACGTCCCGACAGCCACTAGGCTTTCTCAGGACGTGCCTGCACTGCTTGTGAAAAAAACCCCACCTAAACAGAACATTGCCATGTATGTCACCTGCCGGTCAAATACGTTAACTCATTCTACCCCAACACCAAAATCCTTAAATTTTGCCCCTGTCCTCTCAAGACTGCATTGCAGTGCAGGGCACAGATCGACCATGATAGTTCAAGGGAGATGCCAGAATAGCTTGGCGCCCGTAGGCGCCAAGCTATTCTGGCATCACCCTTGAACTATCATGGTGGATCCTTATCCTGCCGTGGTGTGTCTGGGGTAGAATGAGTTAAATAAACCTAACACATGGGGCCAAGACATAAAGCTAAGACCATTTAGCAACACACATCCAATATCAAGAGCTACAGGCAGTGCAGACAGTAGGGAGAGTTTTAAAAAGGCAAATTTATACAGGTGAATGGACAAAGGGTAGACAGAAACACATGCATGCCCCAGAATTGAGAGAAAAACCCACCCTGTGGGGCTGACCAGGGTGACCCTGAGAACTAAAAACTGGCAATACAGTAAAAAGCGATACTTCAGTTGCACATTCCTAAACGAGACCTGTTTGTGGACGTTCGTTCTTCGAATCGCGAGGCAGTTTTGCGAACGAGGATTGAAATCTGGCGCCATTTTTGTTTTTTTAAAAAAAAAAAAGTCAACTGATAGTTACTGTGCATGCATGTGGCAAGTTAACACGTCAGAAAAAAAAAAAAAAAAAGAAAGAAGAAACAAAATCGCGTGGCAGATTGACCTTGTAATGGGGTTATTGAACGAATTCCTTTCATTGAAGAAGAAAGCTTTTGTTAAAATCGTGGGGTTCTATTATCATTTACTACAAGACTCAACGGTCAGGCCCGGCCGGTGCGGCCGAAGACACGTTTGAAAGCAGACGCCTTATTTTTCTGGGCCAAACGGGTACGGGGATTGGAGGCATCTCTCAGTTAAATAACTGCACTGAACAAGTACATTTGGGCGTGCTCTTAACTAAGAAATATTGCATAAAATACCTCTGCAAATGCGAGAGAATGACCGGTGCGTCCGTTGGAGACGAAAGACGTTTAAGCAAGGGAAGGAACTCCGTTCATCGGTGTTGGACCAATCAAATTGATCTGAAAACACTCCGGCCGCTTCCGTGTCCACACACAGGCCCAGGGCATCCCTGAAACACAACGATGAAGTAAATCTGTTAAAATGGGCACATCGTATTTTGATATTTTTTTCTGAATTTTGAATGAAAGATAATACAGAAACAACCCTCAGAAAAAATGGGTTTCTGATCTGGCCACCCAAAATTTTACACCGACCCAGATTGCATAAGGATGGTAAAGAAAGTAACCCAGTTCAGTCATTTGGTGTACGCACACACACACACACACACACACACACACACACACAAACACACACACACACACACACACACACACACACACACAGTGGCACACACACACACACACACACACACACACACACACACACACACACAGTGGCACACACACACACACACACAAACGCACACACACACACGCACGCACACACACAAACACATACACACACAAACACACACACACACACACACACACACACACACACACAGAGTGGAACCAATCATGCTTACAAGAAAATTCATACTAATTAAGAAACACGCTTACTAAAACATTTGTTACTTGCGGTTTTGTTTGTTTGTTGTTGTTGGTTTATTTTTGTTTTGTTTTGTTTTTTAATGTTTGGCCGTCACGTATTTTAGTCTGGGAAACATGCGTATGTTTTTTAATGTTTGGCCGTCACGCATTTTAGTCTGGGAAACATGCGTATGTTTTTTAATGTTTGGCCGTCACGCATTTTAGTCTGGGAAACATGCGTATGTTTCTTAATGTTTGGCCGTCACGCTTTTTAGTCTGGGAAACATGCGTATGTTTTTTAATGTTTGGCCGTCACGCATTTTAGTCTGGGAAACATGCGTATGTTTTTTAATGTTTGGCCGTCACGCATTTTAGTCTGGGAAACATGCGTATGTTTTTTAATGTTTGGCCGTCACGCATTTTAGTCTGGGAAACATGCGTATGTTTTTTAATGTTTGGCCGTCACGCATTTTAGTCTGGGAAACATGCGTATGTTTTTTAATGTTTGGCCGTCACGCATTTTAGTCTGGGAAACATGCGTATGTTTTTTAATGTTTGGCCGTCACGCATTTTAGTCTGGGAAACATGCGTATGATTTATGTCTCTTATATAAACTTTAAAAGTGTGTCTAACAATAAGCAGCAACAATTAACATTCGCGGCATTTGTGTACTGTATATTCTGCGTTGTTTGCACATTTAAGGTGCCCTGCATCAATAGCTGCGAAAGTGTCGAATAGCGTTGCCGGTGATAACGCTATACGACACTTCAGCAGCTGTTGCGGCGGGGAGGCTTGATTGAGTTAACACATTATATCCCAGGAGCAAAATCCCCAAATTTTGGAAGCTGCCCTCTGAAGGACTGTATTACAATTCTAGAGACAGATCGAGCATGATAGTTTAAGGATGGTGCCAGAATAGCTTAGCGCCGAGTAAAGGCGCCAAGCTATTCTGGCACCACCCTTGAACTATCATGCTTGATCCATGTCTTGCTGTGGTGTGTGTTTCTGGCGTGGGGTGTGGGTCATGTGCCCTACTCAGGCGACTGCGGGTCGATTATTACACCGGTCTGCCTGCCAGGTTTCAGTGTTAACACGTACCTGTTACCCTGCGCCTCCCCCCCCCCCCCCCCCCACACACACACCCCATCCTCCCCCCCCCCCTCCAACATCTCCCGCTCACCTCCGGCTCCCTCTCTCTCTCTTTCTGACCAAGAACCACGCCCCCCGCCAGGCCCTCTACCGGGACGGTGACAGAATGCACTGAAGGCACAAAACGTCTGGCCCTCAATATACGCTACGGTGAATACCGGCCCTACGTAGCTCCACGAGATCATGCCAACTTCAACTCTGCACCCGGTTACCTGGCACGCAAACCCCATGGCTCTGACATGACTGGAGGGCCCCCGGACCGCCTGGCACGTCATGGCCACGGGATGCGACCTGCTCAGGTTAACAATTCAGAGTTGACTCGGCCTCTTCAGCCAGTGCCGCCGAAACTCGGCCAGCAGCCTGTCGACCCTTCGTCCCCGAACCCACGAGGCCAGGCGGAACAGCAGTCACCGATGTTCCAGACAACTGACTTTCCGCCTCTTGTGACTTCATCTGCCGGAACGGCCCAGACCTCAGCTGCTAATGCCTGGGCCCCCACTGCTAGTTGTGACAACCAAATTCCCATTGAATTAGTAATGCAAATTGCGAAACTTCTTTTCACTGCTAGACAGTGTACATCTCGTGAAAACAAATAATTAATTCTCATTATATAAAAAAAGATTGATGTCTGATGGGCGCCACATTCCGACCCGTTGCCTGAATGGTCCTTGCTGGTGTGCGTATTTTGATTGTTTTCCACAGCCTTCTTTGGCACTGACCGGGGAGGGTTGTGGGAGACGCTCGGGTTGCGCCGGTACGGGCTGTCCTGGCTCCGGGTCGGACTGTTGTTCCTGTCATATATCAACCCGAATGAGATCATTCATACAGGACTGATGTCATCCAAATGCTCAAATTTATGATTATCAATTGATTCGTACTAGAGAACTCTATTGCTGTCGTAACTGTGAAACGTGTGTAGTTTTGATTGCGACGTAGAACCGCCATCAAGTCTATATCCTTCAATACTGACGCTATACTCAAAGCGATTTTAAATTAAACTCATTTTGTACATGAGAAATCGGTGACTTACTGCACAATATAGATTCATGTACGTTTTTCTGACATAGCTAACGTGTGAATGTGTGACGTTACGACGGAGTCTCAACTACGTTTAGTTCGTATTTGTCGTGTGATAGACCGTAACGGATCAGAGACACCCAGTGCGTGGGCCTCTTTGTGCGACGATTAGTCGCGATACAATCACACAACATAATCCTGTTACCAAGAGGTTCAGGATTAGCACTTGACCCCTGATGACTGATCAGTGTGTGATGACTGGCTTAGTGGTCAATGTTGATAGACACACCCGCGTGCAATTCTCATCGGAATGCGCGTATAATTATGATAATTGCAGCGCTCTGTGACTTTACAAACTGTGTTAACCTGTGTATTGAACAAGAGTGCACAACTTAGTCGCTATTAAAGTGATTCTTATCACTGACTGTGGCGGTAGCAAATAGAATAAGATTACTCTGGTACGCTTCATCGCGTTTGTTTTTAGCAACAGTACGTTGCACACGCAGAGACCTATATATCTGCAGACTTTTTTCATCTACATCTACGATCCGCTATCTTTTTCTTTCTTTTTTTATCTTTCGCGCATGTTTCAGTGCTGTATTTTGACCACTGATCTGCATGCCACATTGTGACACTTTGTTATTGTTGTTTAAACTGTCATTTAGTTTGTTAGTATATTTGAAACTAGTATTTGGTTGCGAAGTTACCTGACATGTTTACTAGTGTCAGCGATCATTTGCTTAGAATAGGCCACCTCAATGTATATCACCTTTGCAGCAAAGTATCAGACGTTACAGTACTACTCAACCAACCCTCCCCATATCATATATTTGGCTTTACAGAAAGTAGATTAACAGAGAATATAAGTAACCAAGCTATCACCATACAAAATTTCTCCATTCATAGGCGAGATGCTTCAGTGCCTGGTCATACTGGCATTTGTGCTTATGTTCACAATACTATTGCTAACAACGTAACACGACGATGTGACCTGGAATCCACCCATGTGGAAAGCCTGTGGCTTGAGATAAAAGCAACCGCCAAGTCAACCCCGACCTTCGTATGTTTTATTTACAGAAACCCCGCAGCTACAGTGTCCTGGCAAGATGATTTTGTTGTAATGGTTGACAAAGTACAAAACGCC
The DNA here is from genome assembly GCA_036245525.1 of Semisulcospira habei. NCBI lineage: Eukaryota > Metazoa > Mollusca > Gastropoda > Semisulcospiridae > Semisulcospira > Semisulcospira habei. The sequence continues at coordinate 205,390,973 of BTPG01000004.1, read as the reverse complement.
AAGGGTGATATACATATACTCGGTGATTTTAATGTTGATTTATTGAAACCTGGCAACACGTCATGGAAATCCATGATAACGTTCTTAGGCCTTACACAAGTAGTTCAGTCACCCACCAGGGTCACTGCTACCTCATCCACATTAATTGACCATGTTTATACAACCAACGACAGTGCCCTTAGCAATGTCTATGTACCCAGCACCTCTGTCAGTGATCATTTTCCGATTTGTTTTTCATTATCTGCGAAGTTGCCAAAGAAACTTCATAAGGAGCATATAACCATTCTCTACAGATCGTTCAAAAAATTTAATCAAGATGATTTTTTGCATGAACTTTCCCAAACACCATTTTCCGATGTGTATAACTATAACGATCCCAATGTAGCGCTGTCCCACTGGTATAAGTTGTTCCTCGGTGTTCTTGACAGACATGCCCCGAGGCGCACTAAGCGTGTTAAACATCCCACTGTGCCTGAGTGGCTGACGGATGAGATTAAAACTGCGATGGAACTAAGAGATCTATTGAAACAACAAAAGAAATTTGACGAGTACAAAAAACAGCGAAACCTCGTTAAATCATTAGTACGTAAAGCACAGAGGCAGTATGCTGAAAAGATTATTGCGGGCGGCAAAGACATACGCAGCGTGTGGCAGGTGATTAACACATTTACTAAAGGACAATCTAGCAAATCAACGAGTGTCCCCCCGCACCTCACAGCTGATGTATTTAATGAACACTTTCTTAACATTGCTAAAACCCTGTCACAGACGAACACCAGTGAGCCAAGTGAATACGTATGCTCAGAACAATTGAAACAGCACAGTCAGATAAACGCCGGCAATACTTTCTCAGTTCCCCTAATGACCGTCCTTGATGTAGGAAAATCTATTACCAACATGAAAAGTAAAACATCTTGTGGTGTAGACGGTATTAGCAGTAAAATCCTGAAAATTGCGCTCCCTTATATTGTTGAATCATTAACCTTTATATATAACCTTTCGATTCAAAAGAGCATGTTTCCCGATGAATTGAAAATAGCAAAAGTTACTCCTCTACCGAAAAGCAAAGATCTGAGCGACCTAAGTGAGTACAGACCTATATCAATCTTATCAGCAGTGTCCAAACCACTTGAAAAGCATATACATAATCATTTACTTCAATTCCTGGAGAAAAACCACCTTCTTAGTTCTGCACAATCAGCTTTTCGGCCTAAACATTCGTGTCAGACAGCCTTAACTCTCATAACCCACAAATGGCTTACTGCCATAAATGAGTCCAAACTTTCGGGTGTAGTATTTCTAGATCTTAAAAAAGCCTTCGATCTCATTAACCACTCAATCTTATTAAAGAAGTTACCTTTATATCACATTGACTCAAATGCAGTCGCTTTTCTCTCGTCCTATCTCTTAGACAGAACGCAGAAAGTGTTCTTGAATGGTAAATACTCAGCGAAAGGACTGGTGACCCATGGTGTTCCTCAGGGATCCACCCTAGGACCGTTATTATTCAACATCTTTATAAATGACCTTCCACTGTCAATATCACACCCCGACACAAACTGTGAACTATTTGCTGACGATACATCATTACATGTATCTGATAAAAATGTTTCAACCGTGAGCGCTGTCCTCCAACATAGATTAGATGAAGTGTCAACTTGGTGTGAAGAAAATCATATGATTATTAGTATTCCTAAAACGAAAAGTATGTTGGTGACAACACGCCAAAAGCATCAACGTGGTTTGCAACCCCTTGAGCTGTCCCTTCACTCTCAGCCCATAGAGCAAGTGTCAAAACATCGTTTGTTAGGAGTGACAGTCGACGAACAGCTCAGCTGGGAGCCGCACATAGAAACTGCCTGTAAAACTATTTCAAAGAATCTATTTTTATTATCCAAATTAAGTCGTATAGTTGACATTGATGCTCGAAAACTATTCTTTAACGCACACATCAAGACACATTGTAATTATGCTTCCAATATCTGGGACGGCTGTGGAGACATTCATTTGAAAAAAATTAATTCCCTTTACCGGCGAGGTATTAAGCTTATTCTTCCTGGTTCGTCCCCTACTGATGAAAGACTGAAGGCCCTTAATATTCTACCACTCAGTAAACAATTGGAACTTAATAGATGCTTACTTGTGCAAAAAATTCTAAACGATGCCGCCCCTCCCTATCTCCGTGAGCTGTTTTCCCATACGAATAGAGAGAACACGAGAAACAGCTTACTCCATCTCCCAAAACCGAGAATCGACATCTTCAAATCTAGCATATCATTTTCCGGTGCTAAGTCATGGAATAACTTGCCCTCGCATTTAAAGTCTATTTCAAAGTTATCTATCTTCAGAGCTCGCGTCCATAAATATTTGCTGTCGATGTGAATGTCCTATTTTTCTGTTTAGTATGTTGCTCCAGCACAGCAGATTGCTGCAGATTATGTAATAGTTTGACTGTCTGCATTAACATGTCAGGTTCATACACGTACATATATTGTTTTAATTCTTTTTGTATTTTTTTTTTCTTTTTTCTTTCTGATGGTGGGGGGGGGGTATGGGTACTTATATATATTTTATCTTTTGCTGTATCGTCTTATGTATTTTTATATGTGTAGAGTAGCAGGACAGTTTGGAAGATAGGCATTGCTATGCCTAAAACTTTTATCCTGAATAAAAACGTTTCATCATCATCATCATCTCTCATGCGCGCTCATCCTGGTCCGCCCCACTGGGTGGATTTTCTTTTAATGGGTCTGTGCGTGTGTGTGAGTGTGTGTGTGTGTGTGTGTGTGTGTGTGTGTGTGTGTGTGTGTTTGTGTTTGTTTGTGTGCGTGCAAGGACATCATTGAAAGCAGGTCTTGTACCTAATCATATAATTATCCTTAAGAAATAATGTTTCATTTCATTTCATTTCATCTCTCTCTCTCTCTTCTATAGGGCCTCTTCTATTTTGTTTATACATCAACGATCTTCCTCTTCACCTAACGTCCGAATCTGTCGAATGTGACTTGTTTGCTGACGATACTTCAATCCACACGGCAAATAAAAACCTTAATGTGGTTGCAGAAAACTTACAACAGAGCCTTGATGAGGTGTCCGCCTGGTGTGAACGTAACTCAATGAGTATCCATCCAGCAAAAACTAAGTCAATGGTAATTGCGACACGCCAAAAACACCAACTAACCCCCCTTTCACTTGATTTGTCCTTCGAAGGCAATTCTATTGAGCAAGTGTCTGAACACCGCCTCCTTGGAATTATCATAGATGATCAGCTCAAATGGCAGGCACACACAAATAAAGTGTGTAAAACTGTTTCAAGAAACATTTTCATGCTGTCCAAACTGAAGCACTTCACTGACTTTGAAACCAGAAAATTATTTTATTATGCACATATTCAGTCCCACATTAATTATGCTTCCACGGTGTGGGATGGCTGCAGAGATGTACATTTAAAAAGACTGAACTCTTTACACAGACGAGCAGCGAAATTAATTTTACCTGATCCTACTTTGACAACGGATGATAAGATTCACAAAGCGGGACTTCTTTCTCTCAAGAATCACTTTGCATTCAACAAAGGTGTTCTTCTTTTCAAGATTCGGAATGACAACACTCCGGAATATCTAACCCAGCTGCTAGTCCGGTCACAGTCCCGCTATGGCGATACAAACAGCCTGTATGTAGTACCCAAAACCAGAATAGACTTATTTAAAACCAGTCTAGCATTCTCGGGGGTGACTTTGTGGAATTCTCTTCCATCGCAAACGAAGACCACTCCAACGGTATCATGTTTCAAGAAAAGTCTTTTTAAACATTTATCTTCGCTTCCATAACTATCTGCAAGCTTTGCTTTCTATACGTAGATATCATTGTTAGTAATGTACCCATTCTACTGCTGTGTATGTCTAGTGCTGCTGTGTTGTTGCTTTTTTTTTCTTTTCTTTTTTCTTCCTTACCATGCTCCCCCTCCCCCAACACACCCGTAGGCGTTGGTCCTATACATGTATTAATGTAATGTAATTGTTGTGTTGTAGATGTAGCAACGGCAGATTTGAAAAATGGCATTGCCTCTGGCATTGTTAATATCTTTACCGTTGTAAAATAAAGATTCATTGATTCATTGATTCATTGATTCTCTCTCTCTCTCTCTCTCTCTCTCTCTCTCTCTCTCTCTCTCTCTCTCTCTCTCTCTCTCTCTCTCTCTCTCTCTCTCTCTCTCTCTGAAAAAAGAGCAAAAGTACGAAGAATACAAAACACAACGCAATCGTGTCAAATATTTAGTTAGAGCGTCTAAGAAGTCTTTTTTCCAACAAATGATTCGAGACAAAAAGGACACGGCATCTGTTTGGAAAGCTCTGAACGTCATAACAAAGGGTAAATCAGCACCCGAAATCCCATCTCATATGTCAGCTGATATATTAAATAACCATTTCTTAACGACAGCCGAAATATTGGCATTGTCAGCTGCAAATAACAGTAAACCGTATGAAGTGCCGAGTTCTCTCAGAGAACACTTTAAAAAAAACAACTATATCAAATACTTTCACCATCCCTGATATTACAGTTGCGGAAGTCGGCAGATATATTTCTAGCATGCCCAACAAAAAGTCTGCTGGCATTGATGGTATTGATAATGAAACCCTAAAAATCTCATTACCGTATACAGTAGAATCACTAACATATATTTTCAACCTCTGCATAAAGCAAAGTACATTTCCAACCATTCTTAAAGAAGCAAAGGTAATCCCAATCCCTAAATCAAAAGATCTTGAAGATATTAATAACTATCGTCCAATCTCCCTTCTGTCAGCTTTATCAAAACCCCTTGAAAAGCACATTCAAAAACATCTCCTTGATTTTCTGGAAAAAGGTAAATTACTTAATATTCACCAGTCTGGTTTTAGACCGAAACATTCTTGTCAGTCAGCACTGACACATATTGTAGACAGCTGGCTGGAATCAATCAATAAAAGCCTGATGTCAGGAGCAGTTTTCTTAGACCTTAAAAAGGCGTTTGACCTTGTGGACCATGACATTCTCCTAAATAAGCTAACAGTTTATCACTTGGACGCAACCGCTATAGAATTCTTCCGATCATATCTCGAAGACAGAAAACAAATGGTGTACGCCCATGGAAGATACTCTAAGCAAGGAAATGTAAAATACGGCGTCCCCCAGGGATCTATTTTGGGCCCTCTTCTATTCATACTATTTATTAATGATCTACCATTGCATATCACAAATTCTGACGTTAATTGTAATCTATTTGCTGACGATACGAGTCTTCATGTTTCTGGCAAAAAAACTACGGACATTAGCCATAGTTTACAATGCAGTCTCAATGAGGTATCTGACTGGTGTAGACAGAACCATATGGTTCTTCACCCAGCAAAAACAAAGAGTATCTTAATCGCCACGCGGCAAAAACATCAACGCCGACTACAGCCATTACAATTACAATTAAACGCTGAACCTGTTGAACAAGTCACTGAGCGTAAATTCTTAGGAATACATGTTGATGATCAACTGTGCTGGGAGACCCATATAAATGCTGTTTGTAAGACCATTGCTAAAAACACTTTCTTATTGTCCCAGCTTAGACATGTAACGGATACAAATACCCGTAAATTGTTTTTTCATGCTCATATAAAGTCCCATGTTGATTATGTCTCCACAGTGTGGGACGGCTGCAGTGATGT
>BTPG01000004.1:205320277-205380277 GCA_036245525.1 Semisulcospira habei | reverse complement strand
TTCTCCGTTGGGTACTTCTTTGCATATTACACGCTTGGCAGTCACCTTTTTGGTCTGGATTGATTATTCAAGAACAGAGTGATTAAAAAGCCTATGAGTATAGGTGTCTCAGCACTACCAGTGCTTCGACAATGCAGACAGTCGTTTGTTTGATTGTATAAGAGCGACGGAGGTGATTTCCTGTGAACGCAAAAGGTGACCACACTGTGAAATTCTCTGTAGCACACCTTTTTGCATATATTACGAGAATAAAGTCCTGATGATATGTATGTATGTATGTACTATGTATGTATGTATGTATGTATGTATGTATGTATGTGTGTGTGTATGTATGTATGTATGTTTGTCGGCGTTAAACCCCCAAAAACTAATTATGTATGTTTGTATGCATGTTAGTATGCGGGTGTGGCACAATCAACAGCTGAAAACAGGCACCAAGATCAGCGTGTACAGAGCTGTGGTCCTCACCACCCTGCTGTATGGTTCCGAGTCCTGGGCCCTCTACCGCAGCCAACTACGACTCCTCGAACGCTTCCACCAGCGCTGCCTGCGTACCATCCTGGGCATTCACTGGAGTGACTATGTCACCAACGTCGAGGTCCTTGAACAGGCTGAAACTGTGAGCATCGAGGCTTTGCTGCTGCGGACACAGCTCCGCTGGGCGGGGCATGTCTCCAGGATGGAGGATCATCGCCTACCAAAGATCACCCTGTTCGGCGAGCTTGCTACTGGACACCGTGACAGAGGGGCACCAAAGAAGAGATACAAAGACTGTCTCAAGAAGTCACTTAGTGCCTGCCAAATCGACCACCACCAGTGGTCTTCGCTTGCTGCGGACCGTGACACCTGGCGCTCCACCATTTACAAGGCAGCTGTCTCCTTTGAGGACTCTCACAGAGCTAGCCTTAAGGACAAGCGGCTCAGGAGAAAAAACAGAGATGCCGCAGCTCAGAACCCTGGCCATACCTTCCCCTGCAGCCACTGCGGTCGAACCTGCCTGTCTCGGATTGGCCTCCGCAGCCACGAACAAGCCTGCAGACGTCGTGGGCAACTCCTATAAAATCTTCGTTCGCGAAGTCAAGCCAAGCCCAGCCAGTATGCATGTGTGTTTGTATGTATTTATGTATGTATGTGTGTGCATGTGTGTGTGTATGTGTATGTATGTATGTATGTATGTATGTATGTATGTATATATATATGTGTGTGTGTGTATGTGTGTGTGTGTGTGTGTGTGTGTGTGTGTGTGTGTGTGTGTGTGTGTGTGTGTGTGTGTGTGTGTGTGTGTGTGTGTGAAAGAGAGAAAGAGAGGTGGCGTGAGATGGGGGTGCTCGGTAGGTCCTCACTGATCACAGACTAAAGCTACGATTCCATAAGCACGAATCCGATACGAATATGATCCGAATTGGAAGCCGGTTCGAAACAGAAAGGTTCGTGCCGGCAAGTCCTTTTCATGTTTGTGTGTTTCTATATGCCCTATGCGGAAAGGAATTCGCATCCGGTTTCGAACGAAAATGACGCAATTTTTTTAAGGAAAATTGAATCCCCGAATCCGGTTCGGATCCTATTCGTATCGGATTCGTGCTTATGGAATCGTAGCTTAAGACCGTAAGAAATGTTATATAGCACTTATATTCATAGGGGCCTGACGATAGTGCTGACTAAATGCAAATCCGCTGTCCCACCGCTTGCGCGCTATCGCATCTACCTAAATTCAGAATACAAGGGAGGAAAAGGGCGACACCCGCACGCGGCGATGCACAGTGATTCCAGAGCAGTTTTCAACCATCAAAGCAACCACCCGCCTAACACCCCGAAGTAAACAAACTCAGTAGATATTTTGCCACAAATCTATACCAGCCTTGTCTGCTTATCAAAACTAATAGTTTAGTATCAAGGCTTTTTTGCACAGTCAAACGTCATTTTAGCAGATGCCCATTTATTAGGTTTTAGCTGGGTCCGGAAATACGCGTCATGCTCATTTATCTTTGGATTATGTAAATAAGCATATCCAATGAAATATAAAAAAAAGTACATGTACTGTCTAATGAACGTGAGTGCAGCAATCTTTACTTACATATTTCCCCTAGCCCGGAAAGCTTTACGTTAATGGAGACGCGCCATTTACAGATACGCGAAGAAGTACCCAGCGGAGAAAGAAACACGCTTAGAAAAGACGGGTACAACACAATTTATTAATATTTCGGGTAAATACCCTTTGTCAAAATAGACAAACAAACAAACAGAGAGATTAGCCGCTACTTATCTTCATTGGCAGAAGGAATGTGGTTTTTGCCTTTTTGGTCTGGATTACAGATACGCGGCAATTCGCCGCATATCCTTATAAGGCACGTCTCCATTGAGTGAATTCCTGTAACTGAGGCATCACATTTCTGTTATGCAGGCGCTGCAGTGATATTTACTTGTTTTTGCGTCCAATAAATTTTCGACAGACGGAGATACAGGATATGGGTTTCGTGGAAAGATTATTCAAACAAACGGACATGCAGCGTCTGTTGTTTCTATTTAAAGCACGGCGTGTGCCACAGGAGACAAGTATCGACACCGACGTGGCCAATTTTACATCTCTCTTTGGCTAAAAGAGCACAGCAAAGCTGATTTTTCAAGTTGCTTTTAACTTGCTATCTTTGAACGTAGGGTCTAAACTTGCATCCTGGCGCTTGACTTAGCATAAGCCTAAAAAGAAGAAGTTCAGACCTCTCTGTAGAGATTAGAAACTGCTGAAAATCTCTCTTTTCACCACTGTTTCTGTGAGCCAACTACATCGATGGCACTTCTGCAGCAATTCCAATGCAGCAATGTAATCCAGCCTGAACAGGCTCCAATAATAATGAACTTAGAAACTGCTGAAAATCTCTCATTTCACCACTGTTTCTGTGAGCCAACTACATCGATGGCACTTCAGCTTGAACAGGGTCCAATAATAATGAGACGTGAAGCCGAGAAGTTAGACAGGTGCAATGAGAGGTTTGCACAATTGTTTCAGAAGGAAACATTGTTGAAGGTCTTGTACGCTGAAGTGCAAACTGAATTCGAAAAATTACAAGCACTGGAACGCAAAAGCGTCAGGGTGATCGTTGAAGAATACGATGCTGAGTTTTACAGACATGACAGAGTGATAAACGACGTCGACGTACAGTATGTAGAACTTCGTGAAGAAAACGAAAGGTAAGCAAAAGATTAATTTTGTTGAAGGTAACGAGGTAAAGTCTCAAGGTGTGTGTTGTTTGTTTGTTTGTTTGTTTTTATGTTTCGTTGGTCGGTTGCTTGGTCGGTTGGTTGGTCGGTTGGTTGGTTGGTTGGTTGGTTGGTTGGTCGGTTGGTTCGTTCGTTCGTTCGTTGGTGTTTTAATCCTTTGTGTTTCGGTGGAGGTTTTAGTCGCTAAAAAACCGCTACCGAAACGCAAAGGGTTAACAATTGTCTGAAGCCTTCACGAGCTTTTTCAACCCCTACACTGAGGAGAAAATGTTACCCCGCAGGAGAGGGGGCAGGGGTGGGGGGTGATGGGGGAGGGGGGGGGTCTAAGGACGGCCAAAGGTCTTAGGCACACGTAACAGAGGTGGAGTTACTGACCTTGACTGGTCACTCTCCTACGTACAAAACGGAAGAGGAGCACAACATTCTTTCGTTGAACCCATTGACCGCGGAGAAAAACTGAACACCACCCAACTGCAAGAGGTCTAGATCCTCATGAGCCCCCGCACTGCTGGGCTCATGAGGAAATAGACCCCTAGCTGACACTACTATGTATCCATGTTGATGCTGCGTTTTTCGATGGATTGGGATCTTTGATGGTAAATTCACAGATTATTCAAATAAATCTAAATCCCCTGGCAGTGAGGGGGATAACTCATTGTGCACGAGGTACGAAATACCCACATTTTAGAGTTATCCTCAGAGGACTGCATTACAATTCAGGAGACAGATCGACCATGATAGTTCAAGGGTGGTGGCAGAATAGCTTGGCGCCTATAGGCGCCAAGCTATTCTGCCACCACCCTCGAACTATCATGGTCGAGCCATATCTTGCTGTGGTGTGTCGCGGGCCGGATGAGTTAAGTCATTCAAATTTCTTAACTCAAGCTGGTCCTTGTGCGCCATAATTATTGACATACATTTCGGGGGGGACCCTTTGGCTGTCGGCATCACTTTTTTGTCGGAATGATAGCTTATAGATGCAATTTTCAGACGAGGTTAATGTTAATATTTGATCAATTTGTTTTTCTCTAGACTGAAATCCCTTTTGAGAGAGCAGGAGAACATGACCGCCCAGTGGCGTCAGGTGCGTATTACGGAGACTGCATTTGCTTTGCACAGCCACTATAATTATACTGACGAGCAAAAGAAATGTAACATTTTTGGAATTATCGGAAACACTTTAGTCGCATTTCTTTTGATCCCTTTTAATGCTTATGGTGATTTTTTTTTTAAATGTCGCATTTCTTGTGCTCCTAAATATAATAATAATAATAATAATAATAATAATAATAATAATAATAATAATAATAATAATAATAATAATAATAATAATAATAATATAACTCTTCTATAGCGCAATATCCCCACAAAGAAAGGCCAAGAGCGCTTTTCATCTAGATAATCTAATTAATTGAAATTAACTAACTAAAGTACTAACAACGTACAAAAACACAATCATTCATAGGTCCAAATGCACATTGACACAATACTAAAATAATAAACATAACATTTCAAGAGCCTGATCAGATATATACACGTTGATTGGAAAACGTAGGGTTTATTAATCCCTTTTGAAAAGACCTGTGCGACATTTTAGCATGAAATATTTTTAAGATATATCTACATCTTGTCTTAAGACCTTTCTTTTAGTCTGGCTGGCCACATTTTTACCCACCCCGCCGTGAGATGGCCTTAGTTGCCTGCTCGGCGTTAAACCCAAATAACTAACTAACTAACCTTTCAAAGGCCAAATTGAAAAAAAATGTTTTTAATCTAGCTCTGAAAATGGCAAATATGATGCTTGGCGAATATCATGGGGAAGAGCATTCCACACTTTGGGAGTTTGGAAAAGAGAAGGACCGCTGTCCAAAGGCTTTTAATGACTCTGGGGATAGTCAATATTCTGTAGTCAAGTATACGTGTTAGGTTTAGTTTTCTCAAGGGGCCTTGTTTTCAAGGAATCATGTAGATGTATTATTTTTTCAGAAGGAGTGAGTACGATCCATTTGCTACAGACCAAGTGCCCCCCCCCCTCCCCCCGCTCCCCCTCTCCCCCGCCACCACCCCCACCACCCTCCCTAACTCTCCCCCCTCACAGCACCCCACCCCCACCCCACAGTTGCGGAAACTCATGAGCACCTTCGTCTCTTGCTTTCTTTCGAAGGGTGGCTTCTCCCCCCCCCCCTTCCCCCCCCCCCCGCCACCCCCCCCCCACCCCTTTCTTATATTGCTCATGGATTTTAGTCACGATTATAGTCCAAAAGCGTACACTGGTGAAATTTATTTCTGAGAAGATCAAAATTGGTGGGATACCCCTAGACTTCCGGAACACGATTTGCAATACCCAACTGCAAAAGGCATCGATCCTCATGAGCCCCCGCAGTCGCGAGGGCTCATGAGGATCTGTACCTCTTGCGGACACCGCTTTGTTGCCATGTTTTTTGGACGGCGGGCGCTCTTTGCCGTGAAAATCAACAAAGATTTCAAAAGGCAATCTTCGTTCACCGGCAGTGAATGGGTTAACTCATTCGAGACGTGTCGCCTCCGGATACGCGGCATAAGAGGCGTATCCGGAGTCGGCACGTCTCGAATGAGTTATTACTTTGATCTGTGTCTATTAGGCGTATGGCCAGGAGATGAAGAAGCGAGTGAGCGCAGAGGAGAAGGCAAAGAATCTGGAGAGATACGTGCGTCTGGCAGAGAAAGTGCGGGTTAAGGTAAGAAACGTTCCACATCTTCCTTAAAAAAATCAAAATAAATAAATAAATAAATAAATAAGTACATAAATATATAGATACATAAGTTATTGCAAGTAATAATAATATAAGTTATTGCAGATAACACATTTTTTCTAAACACAAGCTAGCGGTTGGCAGCACTAAAAGGGATATTTAGGCTATATTTAGATTATATATCCTACGATTGGTCAGTTAATGACCATGCTGAGCTGCCTGGGACAGCGTTGGTTCCAGCATCTTTCTGTTCAATAAATAAATGAATAAATAAATAAATAAAATTCCCAATACATAATAAATAATAATAATAATAATAATAATAATAATAATAATAATAATAATAATAATAATAATAATAATAATAATAATGACAACAACAATAATAATAATAACCATGATGATGATGATGATGATGATGATGATGACGACGATAATAATAATAATAATAATAATAATAATAATAATAATAATAATAATAATAATAATAATAATAATAATAATAATAATAATATAATGTCTCTTGCTGACACCACTTTCAAACCATGTTCCTTTGGCATCTAGCTTTTTTGGTGTTGAAAATTCAGCAAACGTTGCAGAGACACAATCTGCGTCAGCTGCCACTGAAAGGGTTAAGCCACGTGCGCATGTAAAAAATGCAGGTGGCAGCAGACACACAGTCGTGTCTCCCAACAAAGAAAGAAACACGCTTAGAAAGGACAGTTACGACACAGTTTAGTACATTTTCAATATGGACACAGCCCAAAAACAGTTCATAACAAATTATTTTGTTTGCCAGACAAGCAACCCGGAAATGTTTTATATTGTGTTGTAACAGAGGATTTGCGGAAATCAGAAATAGGTCAAATTGCACGTGGATTAAAAGCTAGGACAAACATGCTGTCGCATGTTTGTCCTAGCTTTTAATCCACTGTTTTCTTCGAAACACGAGCAATTTGGCCTACTTCTGATTTCCAACAACGTCTATTGTCCTAAGCGTGTTTCTTCCTTTGCATTTTAATATATGCTTGGGGCGCGGTACACCTGTTTGATCTAGACACTGAGCGTGCGTTATCACACTTGTCTGGACTATAGATATAAATCGTAGGACCACCGATACATAGGACTAATAGTACGTGGGACTATCATGACATTACCATCACCACCCCCCCCCCCACCCCTTCCCCCCCCCACCCCTTCCCCCCCCCCCCCACCCCTTCCCCCCCCCCCTTTGTCTGTCACAGAGAGAGCAGGAGATCGCCTCCGTGACCAAAACGGTTTCCTTCGACAAGTTCTTCAACAGGATTGAGATAAGGATGAAAGAAGTGTATGAGAAGATGATCAAAGAGGACTTGCACAAGCTTGAAGAAGAAGCTGTGTGCCAGATTGTGCTGATCTACGCCCAGATCATGGTGAGAAAGCATGTTTACATCTCAGTCGGACTGGAAGTCGTCCGCAATGGACCAGCACATGACTGTGCGGGCCCGCTAAGGCCGACATGGGCCCGAGGACCTTTCTTTGTTACCGTACTGGGATTTACTTTGATTCGCTCTATCTTTTTCGTTTCTTTTGTTTGTCTGGTTTTTTCACCATCGGCTGCTGACGCCATACGAAGATAACAATTTAGCGGATTTTCTGATCTTGTAAGCTGCAAAAGCATTAATCTACAAATGACAATTACTTACTTGTAGATGTTTTAAGCACTATGCCTGTTTTATGCCTGATGGCGCCAAGCGAATCTGACACTACCCTTGAATGATCATGCTTGATCCATTTCCTACAGCTTGTACATAGTCGGTAGGTGACACCTCCAAAATTAGAGAGACGCGATCTTGGTGTTGGAATGGTTTTCTTGTAGACCTGTCTGAATAGACCTTGTTCGGAAATCAAATCAAATCTGCACGTGTTTCGTCGAAATAAGTGCAGTTTCGACCTGTTTCTGATTTCCGGAAATCGTCTATTTTGTTGTGTTTTAGACTAGGTGTCCAGCAATCCACTTTTTTCGTCGAAACAAATGCAATTTCGACCTATTTCTGATTTCGGCTATTCTGCTGTATATGGACTAGGTGTCCAGCACGTCTGATTGCCAGAGCGAGTACCAGAAGGTGATTTCCGAGCGACTCGTCGACAAAGTGAGACAACTGAAGAAACAGGTATGTGACGATGAGTGACGCAAGCGGTATTTAAATATGTGTTTCCTTAGGCTGTCGGTACGGTTTTTGTCCTACAGGAGTCGCCTCGACAAAAACTGCTACCCACAGTCAAAGGGTTGTAGAGATTTATGTGGGTGATTGGGTGATTTCCCTATGGTCTGTAGTTCGGTGAAACTCGCCATTTCACCCGTAAAGAAGCAACTAGAAGCCTTTCTGAAGTCAAGCCGATTAAATAAGGACAGCTACAAAGCTATATATGAAGGACATGAATTGTACACACTAGTACACACGAGTACACACGTACACGCACACACACACACACACGCACTCTCTCTCTCTCTCTCTCTCTCTCTCTCTCTCTCTCTCTCTCTCTCTCTCTCTCTCTCTCTCTCTCTCTCTCTCTCTCTTTCTTCCTGAGAAAGTCTTGTCGCTGTCGGGACGTTAAGCAATGTACAACCAACCATCTCTCTCTCTCTCTCTCTCTCTCTCTCTCTCTCTCTCTCTCTCTCTCTCTCTCTCTCTCTCTCTCTCTCTCTCTCTATTTCTCTCTCTCTGTAGTGATGTCCACATGAAGAGGTTAAACTCCATATATAAAAGAGCTGTAAAAATGATAGATAGACGCCCCATCCCTACCACAGACAAATTTAGATACTAAACATTCTCGGTCTGCGTCAGCAACTTACTTTAAACAAATGCGTCTTTATGCATAAGATACTGAATATTATGACAGCCCAGTATCTAATCACTAATTTATTTCTCAGCAAGAACGTGAACGGACCTCAAGAAACAATACCTTTCCCCTACCACTGCCAAGAATCGACCTTTTTAAAACTAATATGTCATTCTCTGGTCCGTTTGCTTGGAATTCTATTCCTGCACACTTGAAAACTATAACCTCACCAGAAATTTTTAAAAGAAAACTTTATGATTACTTGATGAGTCTAACTTAGTACTTCTCAGGTACTGCAATATCTCCTGTGCCTCATGTATTTCATGCAGATGGTTGGTGTGTATTCGCGCGCGCGCGTGCGTGCGTGTGTGTGATGAGTGTTATTATTTTCCTGTATATAATGATGCTATTGGGTTTTGTATGTAAATCATTTGTTTTTTTTTAATTAGTTTTTTTAGTTTCCTCTTTTTTATGCTGTTGTAGATGTTAGCAACGGCAAGTTTGTAAAATGACGATTTGTTATCTGTCAAAATTTTTTACCGTTGAAAAATAAAGTTTCATCATCATCATCATCTCTCTCTCTCTCTCTCTCTCTCTCTCTCTCTCTCTCTATATATATATATATATATATATATATATATATATATATATATATATATATATATATATATATATATATATATATATATATATATATATATATATATATATATATGGAATTTCACGGCTTTTGCACAGCATTTTCAGAATTTAATGAAAAATTATATATATATATATATATATATATATATATATATATATATATATATATATATATATATATAATTTTTCATTAAATTCTGAAAATGCTGTGCAAAAGCCGTGAAATTCCATATATATATATATATATATATATATATATATATATATATATATATATATATATATATATATATATATTATATATATATATATATATATATATATATATAGATATATAGATATACACATATAAAGTACCGGTTATTATATAGGCGCTTTATCACAATTCTGCGAATCGACTTAAAGCGCCGCGAACTGCACCCAGCACGCACGCTCACGTGACACACACGCATTCACTCTGAAGACAAACACAGTACAAGACAAACGCAGGACATTCACGTTGTACGAAGGGTCAGCTCAGCTACTGAAGTTTCGGAAATTTTTACCGCTTGTATCGGACTTTGAAATTTATAAAGTGGCCTGAAACCGGTACCAAAGTGGCGGGGAAGGAAGAGCCGGAGTACCCGGAGAAAGAACCCCCGACGGTCCGCCCGAATTAACGGTGACACTTACTAGAGGAGAAATGTCCGATGCCGGAACCCGGTATCGAATCTTACACCTTTCGCATTGGTGGCAGGTTCCTTAACCACTGCGCCACGGACCGCCCCCATATATATAAGCATACACGCATGTACGCTCGCAGCCACGACGCACACAAAGGCAGAACAAACATAATCCTGATTATAGACTGTCAAGCAAACTTCCTCGTGCTCATGTCGGCCCGTGGATCTTTTGCTTAGTGGTAACAAGGACAGTATATAGTATGCTGTCTTTGCTGGTAAGGCTTCAAGTTCGGTTACTCCCATTGCGCAAAGGTCACTCGGGCCGACGTCGGCGGTGCGCGGGCCTACTGCGGCCTTTGTCGGTCCCAGCACATTTTGCTTTTTGGCTATGCGTATCCTAAGACCTTGCATATCCTTTGCATCACTGAATTTCTGTTTTAATAGCTGAGCGAGTGTACATCGACAATGGCTGAACTGGAGGAAAAGATCAGGATTCAAGAGAGACAGCTAGTGGAATGGACGACAGTCAATATCACAATAAACCCCTCAGAATGGCATCCCCTGCAGGTATTTATTTATCTATTTTATTTATTTATTTATTATTTATTTATTTATTTATTTATTTATTCATTCATTCTTTCATTTGTCCATCCATCCATCCATAACTCCGCCATGGCCGGTCCCAAGCCCGGATGTGAAAGGAGGAGGGTTGGGCGTGGGGTTAGCTGCCCCACCCCATAAAAACACACATTGCTACAGAAACGCCAACAAGAAAACCAACAACTGACTCGGCCCTGGGAGAGGATGGACCTTCAGCTGGAGGATTTATGACGCGGGGTGGTGAAAGCCGAAAGGAAGCCACTCAGCAGACTACCATCCTTTCGACCAGGGCAACCATCAACATCGGAACATGGAATGTGAAGACCATGTACGAAGCAGGGAAAACAGCTCAGGTGGCAGTGGAGATGAGGAACTACCGTCTCGACGTCCTTGGCATCAGTGAGGCCAGATGGACGGGCAGCGGACAGAAGAGACTGACCACAGGAGAGAGGCTGCTGTTTTCCGGCCATGAGGAGGACAATGCACCACACACAGAGGGAGTGGCTCTCATGCTCTCCAAAACTGCGCAGAGTGCTCTCATCGGGTGGGAAGCCCATGGCCCACGCATCATCACAGCCTCGTTCAGAACACAGCAGAAGAGGATTAGCATGAACATCATCCAGTGCTATGCCCCAACCAACGACAGCGATGACGAGACCAAAGACCAGTTTTATAACAGACTGCAGACCATCGTTGGAACCCTCTCTAGAAGAGATTTCAACATCATCATGGGCGATTTCAATGCCAAGGTCGGCAGCGATAACAGGGGCTTCGAGGAGGTTATGGGGCAGCAGGGTTTGGGAGTAATGAACGATAACGGAGAGAGATTTGCAGACCTATGCGCCATAAGCAACCTTGTCATAGGCGGCACAGTCTTCCCGCACAAGCGCATCCACAAGGCGACATGGGTATCACCGGACCATTTAACCGAGAATCAGATCGACCACGTGTGCATCTCGAGAAGGTCCCGAAGATCTCTCCAGGACGTCCGAGCGAAGAGAGGAGCCGACGTTGCTTCAGACCACCACCTGGTTGTTGCCAGAATGAAACTGAAGCTGAAGAGGAACTGGACCGGCGAGACCTGTCAGCGCCAGAGGTTCAACACTACGCTGCTGAAAGATTCAGGCAAGCATGAGGAGTACAGACTCGCCCTCTCCAACAGGTTCCAGGTTCTCCAAGAGCTTCTGGACGAAGGAACCATTGACGAGCAGTGGAGAGGGGTGAGAGACGCAGTAACTGCAGCATGCAAGGAGGTGTTGGGCTACAGGAAGCACACTCACAAAGAGTGGATAACACCAATGACACTCGAGAAAGTAGTAGATAGAAAGAAGAAGAAAGCAGAAGTAAACAACAGCCGCACAAGAACAGAGAAGGCCCGCGCTCAGGAGGCATACACAACAGCCAACAAAATAGTAAAGAATAGCATCAAGGCAGACAAGAGAAATTTTGTAGAGTCACTGGCACAAGAAGCAGAGGAGGCAGCCCGACATGGAAACATGAGAGAGCTCTACAACACCACAAAAAAGCTTTCAGGGAAGTTTGCCAAGCCAGAGAGGCCAGTAAAGGATAAACAGGGAAGAGCCATCCAAGGAGAGGAGGGACAGAAGAACAGATGGAAGGAGCACTTTGAGGAGCTCTTAAATAGACCAGCTCCACAAGACCCACCAGACATTCAGGTAGCCGAGAGAGACTTGCCGATAGACTGTAGCGAGCCCAACAAGGAGGAGATCTGGAAAGCCATCAAACAGCTCAAGTCGGGCAAGGCAGCCGGACCCGACAGTATACCGGCAGAAGCGCTAAAGGCGGATACTGAAACCACAATCGAGATGCTCCACCCCCTCTTCAGGAAAATCTGGCAGAGAGAACAAGTGCCAGCAGAGTGGAAGGAGGGTTACCTGGTCAAGCTGCCAAAAAATGGAGACCTCAGCAACTGTGCCAACTATAGAGGAATCACCCTACTGTCTGTCCCAGGCAAGGTCTTCAGCAGGATCCTACTCAACAGGATGAAGGACACAGTGGACCCCCAACTTCGAGATCAACAGGCGGGCTTTCGCAAGGACCGATCATGCACTGACCAGATCGCCACGCTGCGAATCATCCTGGAACAGTCGCTAGAGTGGAACTCGTCCCTCTACATCAACTTCCTTGATTACGAGAAGGCCTTCGACAGCGTCAACAGAGCCACCTTGTGGAAGTTGCTGAGACACTATGGAGTACCTGAAAAGCTCACCAACATCATCAGGAACTCCTACGAGGGACTGACCTGCAGAGTGATCTGTGGAAACCAGCTCACCCACGCCTTCCAAGTCCGGACAGGGGTGAGACAGGGGTGTTTGCTGTCACCGTTCCTGTTCCTTCTGGCCATCGACTGGGTCATGACGACATCCACAGCACAGAAGCGAAATGGCATCCAATGGACACTTTGGACCCAACTGGACGACCTGGACTTTGCAGATGACCTAGCCCTGCTCTCGCACACCCAACAACAGATGCAAGAAAAGACAAACGCAGTGGCAGTGAACTCCGCAAGGCTAGGCCTGAACATCCACCATGGAAAGAGCAAGGTGCTGAAAGTCAACGCTGCCAGTGGAACGCCCATCACACTGGAAGGCGAGGCGCTAGAAGAGGTGGAGAGCTTCACCTACCTCGGCAGCATAGTCGACAAGAAGGGGGGGGGGACGGATGCTGATGTGAAGACCAGGATAGGCAAGGCCAGGGCAGCATTTCTCCAGCTAAAGAACGTCTGGACTTCAAGAGATCTGTCAGTCAACACCAAGATCCGACTGTTCAACACCAATGTGAAACCAGTACTCCTCTATGGAGCAGAGACCTGGAGGACCACAGTGTTGACCACCAAGAAAATACAGACGTTCATCAACAACAGTCTGAGAAGGCTCCTCGGGATACGCTGGCCGGACAAAATCAGCAACGAGGAATTGTGGCAGCGGACAAAGCATAAGCCTGCAGAAGTGGAGCTTCAACAACGCCGCTGGAGATGGATAGGTAACACACTACGCAAGCCAGCAACCACCACCACAAAGCAAGCCCTAAGATGGAACCCACAGGGAAAAAGGAAGAGAGGTCGGCCACGAAACACCTGGCGACGTGACCTGGAGACAGATGCCAAGAAGATGGGCCACACCTGGGGACAGCTGGAGAGACTCGCCCAGGACAGAGACGGCTGGAGGGACCTTGTCGGCGGCCTATGCCCCAGGGGGGGTGATGGGCGTAAGAGAGAAGAAGAGATCCATCCATCCATCCATCCATCCGTTCGTTCATTTATTTATTTATTCATTTTTCTATCTATATTTCTACTTAATTATTTATTAACTTTATTTATGTATGTATTTATGTATTTCTTTCTTTATTTATTTATTAAAATATGTATTATTTATTTTTTGTTAATTTATTATTTTATTTATTTATTTATTTCTCAGTTTATCTATCTATGAATGTTCAATTTCAGTTATTTATCTATTACCTTTATTTATTTCAAAAATAAGTATAAAGAACACAGTATTAACAAGAGACATAACCCTCATGAGCCCCCGCGATTGCGGGGGCTCATGAGGGTTATGTCTCTTGCAGTTGGATAGTGTTCATTTTTCCTCGCCAGCGAAGTGGTGGAGCGATGGCAGACACGTTTGCCGGAACGAGCACAAGGATTTCATGTGAACGTGTCACATAGTGCCAGCTACAGTCAGACCCTCGCCGAACCTCTTCGCCGTGGGTAGTAAGCCGAGGACCCGGCCCAAGCTTGGCTCGTCCACATCTCCACTGCACATGGGCTCAGTTGTATGGGTGAGCTTAGTCCTGCGCCAACCACCAAGCAAGGTGTTCCGCTAATGTTGGCGCAGAACTAAACTCAATCATACAACTGGCCTATGGTGCAAAACCCGCAGACAAGAACACAAATAAAGCTCATCATAATCTCTCTCACTCGCTCTCTCTCTCTCTTTCTCTTTTTTAACAGTCGAGAGAATGGCACCAGATTACGGCGGGCATCGCTACTTATAACAGCGGCTTGACGAGCGTAGAAAGGTAAGGTTTCAACTCTGTTACATATGAAATACTGATGCTATGCTTATAGCCACAATGTAAGGTGCTCACCTCCGATCATGGGTACACAAAGTGTTATATACAGGCCAACAATTAAAAAGTATTCGTGTAACTGTTTTAACTGTTGTATTGCATTGCCTAAGGTCTCAGGTGCCTGAATTAGTTTTGCAAGAAAACGTGGCCTTAACAGAGAGCCGAGAAATTGCGAATTTAACCCAAAATAACGTGTTGTCAAATACGACCAAAACATAAGTATAAAGAACACGGTATGAACAAGAGACATAACCCTCATGAGCCCCGCGACTGCGGGGGGCTCATGATGGTTTATGTCTCTTGCAGTTGGATCGTGTTCATTTTTCCTCGGCAGCGAAGTAGTGTCGAACTGTGATTGACCTCAATCCTGCCATTCCTGCCGCATAAAATCATAGGCAGAGATCTTCCTAGCCTGGACTCACTGTACCAGCAGCGTCACTTACGTAGAGCACGTCTTATCTCCAGTGATTCCACCCACCCCGGCAATGAACTTTTTCAAATTTTACCATTAGGGCGCAGGTACAGGTCCATCAGTACCAGGACCAGCAGATTCCGCAACAGTTTTTTCCCTCTTGCTGTTCACGCTCTCTCTGATCAACCGGACTAATTGGAGAGAGCGCGAGTGGCGAGTGAGAATGATTGTGTACAGTCAGTTGTTAACTGTATCAGATGTTTCTCTCTCTCTCTCTCTCTCTCTCTCTCTCTCTCTCTCTCTCTCTCTCTCTCTCTCTCTCTCTCTCTCTCTCTCTCTCTCTCTCTCTCTCTCTCTCTCTCTCTCTCTCTCTCTCTCTCTGTGTGTGTGTGTGTGTGTGTGTGTTTGTGTGTGTGTGTGTTTAGTCTTAGTTACTGACATCAAGACAAATTCCAATGTTTTTATTGTTTTGTACATGGAAACATATGGCAATAAACCATCTTATCTTATCTTATCTTATATATTTAGACAATTGACTCTGCGGCACATATATACTTTGGACACACGCAGTGATGAGTTTTGTCCCCTCCCCTGAAAATCGAGGGTTGGGATCATTTTGAGTTTAGTAAAAAGAAAGTTCGGCGCGCTTTAACAGACAAAGAGCCAAAATGTTTCGCTGGCTATGAAAGACCATCATTCAAGTGGCTACAGCCACGCACGTAGTGATCTTTAATGGCAGGTGGTCGCTCCACAAAGATGGTCGCTCAAAACAGGTTCTGCAGCGTGTCCATAACTGTGGAAAGCGAGATTAGTCTTGTATTTCAATGAAAATATAAGTTCTTATCTGGTGTTATAATGATGTAAAACTTGCAGATGATAATACCAGTGATTGTAAGAAATTGCCCGCACATGCAAACTACAGCAGCATTCTCATGTTAGAGGAAACGTAAGCGTGTGTTTGATGATTTCAGATACTTTCGCACGGGTATTCCTCTCAGAGGGCCGCTCCTTCGCGATATGCTGCCACGTCTCGACCCAAACTGAAAGGCCAGGCTGACACCCAGGGTGATTCAAACGGAAGATCAGTCCAAAGGACAACACACAGGCTTCGTTAATTGTTCACTGCCCTATGACACAGAACTCAAAGGAGCTTTTTTCTCGTAGCAGTATAATCATATTTGTGTTTCCTTGTGACATTTGCAAGTAACTACATCGTATATTCTTTGAAGGAAAGTATATCAAGCAAATTCTGATTTGCTTGGTATAGAATACATCAAAATACATTTTTCTAAGGAGGGAAAACGTTATGGAATGGATACATAATGTAATATTAGTTATTGACCGCAGAACTGAATATGAGCACGTCTTATGGGTATATCCCAGTACCAATTAGGTTTCTTCACTTGAAATAAACTGCAGAAAGTGTAAATGAACAGTTTACTGTGAGCCTAACATAAGCAAAAGACCCCCGGACGACGTCTGCCTCCGTGGGCCCGTGCACAATCGTGCGCGGGCCCCCTGCGCCCGACGACGGCCCGAGGTACTTTTGCTTTCTAGGAGAACTCTATGTATACTTTCAAAATCCGGCCGACGTAAATTCAGGAGACAAGTCGACCATTATAGTTCATGGGTGGTGGCAGAATAGCTTGGCGCCTATAGGCGCCAAGCTATTCTGCCACCACCCTTGAACTATCACGATCGAACCACATCTTGCTGTGGTGTGTCGCGCGCAGAATGGGTTAATGACCATCATTTAGGTGGCTGTAGCTGTGACTGTGGCTGTAGCTGTAGCTGTGACTGTGGCTGTAGCTGTGACTGTGGCTGTAGCCACCTAGATGATGGTCTTTAATGGCAGGTTATGCACTAGTTGTCACTGTGACATTCTCACCAATCTTGTTCTAGCAAAGAATGCTTTTATATATCAGTAAGCAGAGTTTTGCTACGTTACGTGCAGACATAATCAGTGAGTTGTTCCTATATACGCCGCTTCAGTTGCATGTGCAAAATTATTGTGGTATTTTTATGCATGTGATGAAAATGCAGAAGAATAATGTACACGTACACAACTGTTGTTTTTTTGTTTTGTTTTTACTAATATTTGTGCTTTGGGAGATAGCCAGTATATATACACACTATGTACAGCACAGGAGGTAAAAAATAAGACCCAAACCATAAGCTAGGTAGCCATCTTATGAGTCGGGTTTTTATGATTATTACCCTAATTATGATTTGTGTTTTTAAAATATGTTTTGACGGTTGTTATACTGATATACTGCCGATAACCGTCAGATGTAATTACGAGACCCGTATCTAAATGTCCGAGTCGTCAGCTGAGGACATTTTGATTTGGGTTTTGACGGTTGTGTTCCTATACCTATGTTTGCTTACCTATGCTTGATTTGGGTCAAGTAATCACATCTGTCGGTTATCGGTACCATATCAAGCAACGTTTATCACTATATCAGTATTGTTTAGTCCAAAACACAACTTTATCTCTTCTTCGAGGCCGAAAATTTCAAAATGGCAGGCCAACACAGATCGCACTCTTCTCGTGTTTATACAACGCTATGAAGTATAACCAGCTGTGAACTATCACTATGCGTGTAATCTAGATGTCTTGGTATCGGCGGTATGTACTCCGACATTTTAAAAATATTTTTTTATATTTATTTATTTATTTATTTATTTATTGCTATCTATATGTCTTTGTCTTAGTGAAATGTGCGGCCCTTTTCTTCTTTTTCGTTTTTTTCCCCTCCAATCTAGGTGTCTATTTATTGGTGATCTGTATGCCTATTGTTTTGCTTTTCCTTATGAATTTTTATTTTATTTTACCTAGATGTGTTTGCATTGGAGCTCTTTGGGGCCGTTCTTTTGCGTTTCTATTTTTATTTAGATATTATTCTGTTGACGATATATAGAGCCGTTTGTTTGTTTGTTTGTTTGTTTGTTTGTTTGTTTGTTTGTTTGTTCGTTTTGCAGTACGCATGAAGCAAATATTTTTGTTTTGTATATCTCTCATTTCTCTACACGTTTAACTCATTGTGCCCGAGGTAAGAAATACCCACATATTCATGTTATCCTCTGAGGACTGCATTACAATTTAGGAGACAGATCGACCATGATAGTTCAAGGGCTTTGGGAGAATAGCTTGGCGCCTATAGGCGCCAAGCTGTTCTGCCACCACCCTTGAACTATCATGTTCCAACCATATCTTGCTGTGGTGTGTCGCGGGCAGAATGAGTTAAGTCTGAAATTTGCACGAGAATCTTTCTCAAATAAACACATCAATCAGTGTGGAGTAATGTGCTGAATTATTTGCATTGGAAAGACAAGACTGAAAACCATCATGCGGCATTACTCTGAACAGATGAAAATTTGATTTTAAGAGGGGTTTCCGTAAAGTATGTTTATAAGGCTTTTATAACACTTTTAACCCTTTGATGGTACCGGTAACGGGTTTTGACGCGATAATTCCTGCAGGAATCATCGCGGGGAAAAAAAAAGCTACAGACAGACAAAGGGTTAAATTTGCCTCGTCAAACTGAAATCAGCGTTCAGTTAACAAAAGACCATTTTGCAACAACGCCTATTGTTAGGTGGTGTGGGTTGGATTTTTTTATGTTTGTTTTGTTTTTCTTTGTTGTTTTTGTTTGGTTTTTATTTTTATTTATTTTTTCATTTCACTTTCTGTTTACTGTATACCATATAAATTTAGAAATAAACATTAACGTATCATTTCCTTGTTAGTGTTGACTTCAAAAAAGAGGAGTGAGAGCGCGTGTGTACAGGCTAATCCATAGCCCCTCTCTCTCTCTCTCTCTCTCTCTCTCTCTGTGATTCTTGGCAGAGTGTTTGTGCTTGGTGAGGACTCTGCAATGGTGTAGTTTCAGGACTGTCAACTTCATATTTCGCAGAGGGCAGCATTTTTTTTTTTCCCTGCTGTACTGCGCTTGTTAGAAGGCCACCGGCTTGTCAGCCGGCCTAGCTGCTGGCTGGGGGAGGCTTGTGCCTCAGCGCGCCGGTACCAGTTGTGACCCATTTTCTCGGCTCGCCTCAGTGGAACTAAGTATGCAGTACTAGTGCCTGGGCCAAACAGCCGCCGCGCCTAGCGAGGCGCTGCATTGATATCACTCTGATAGAGTGGTCTTTTGACGCCGCTTCTCGGCGTTACGGGTGAAATACTCTAGTTGTTCAGCAATCATGCTGACCCGCTTCGAGTAAAGTGAAAATGGCGACACCACCATCTCTATACAATGGGCCCGATAACCCGCTCCACTGCAGCGAATTCACGTCTCTCCCTTGAGAAAATTACAAAAACAAGAGACCCTATACAAGTGACCTTTGAAAGTATTTCAACACGTGTACCCCTGTGGAGACATGCTCTATACACCATATACGCACGAGAGTCTATGCCCCCTGGCGTGACACTGCACTGGCAAGATAGGGACAAAAACCAAGATGAACTGAGTAGTGTAGTTCCCATCGACCCTCCCTACCCAAGTGAACTTTTTGAAACAATAATTCAGCTCAAGAATGACTCAAAGAAACTTATTACCATAACAATATACTATATACCGGGACTGTTTGTGTACAGGGCAACTGCTGCCAAGACTGGGTGAACGATGAGTTCGAACTATTAAAAGACACTATAAACAGGATGGATACATCCTCACAACCAGCATCCCCTGACGTCCACAATGGCGACTCTATGATTGAGTGCGCTGATGGGATTAGTGTACTCGCCGACAGCGAAGCCCTTCTCGCCACTCTCGAACCAAACAGCGTACTCGCCACGGGGACAGACGACATCACCAGTGAACCCCCTGCCAACTCCAACGTTACTATTTCCCATGCAAGCAGTTGTGAAATTGCTCCAGTAAGCCTTGATGGGGACAAGGGCGACAATTCTCCGCCAGCCGAGGCTGACATACCGCCTGATATGTCCTCGGCCCAGGTCACGCCCCACACAAACACCGTCCCACTCATCAACTGTGTGCCCCCTCCTCTCTCTGTAGAGGCACAAGTCTCGGCGCTAAACCAGTGCATGGTTCAGATGCAGCAACAACTAGTGCTGAATGCTGCAACCATCGATAGCCTGCAAGCCGAGCTGCAGAAAGTGCGCACTGAGCTCTCCGACGTTAAGAGCCAGTGCGCTGCGCATGATGAGGAACTGGCGCGTGTTGACAGCGTCGTCCGTGACAACGAAACTAAAGCCAAGAACAGCGTGAAGGCAGCGGAAGAGTATGCTGAGGGTGTCAATTCGGCTGTCGACGACCTATCCACCAGCCATGCTGCTCTCAGTGAAAAGGTGCTCCAGCTTACCAGCAGCAGGGACAACCAAGCCGGTAAGCTGAAGGAACTCAGAAAGCAAGTTGAGGCCGTGGTAAAACAGACGCATCATACCACTGATCAAACTGAGGTGAAAATCCCCGCTGACCCCACACTCCCGCCTCAGCCTCTCAAACCCTCTGAAGCCCAAGATGTCGCATCGAAGAGTGCTGTTCTCGCTCAGGTGCATATAGAAAACAGGTTCTCTGTTTTATCTGACATAGATGAGAACACCCAAGCACCCAGCGCTAATAACGGTAACACCATCGACAAAACAAGTACTGGCAGCAGCAGTAGTAACGGCAGAGGTGATAGTGACAGCAATCGCAGCCCCACACCCCTACACCAGCTCCAGTGTCTTCAGGTCCGGCCAGACGTCAACACACTCCTCATCGGCGACTCCATCCTCAAGAACGTGGACGAGCGGAGGATGTCGGTCAATGGTGCCGTGGTCCAGAACATGTCGGTTTCAGGACTGACAGTGAGTGACGTCGCTGAGTGGCTAAGGAGTCTACCGCCGTCGCCAAATATCCGCCGTGTGACCTTACACGCGGGGATAAACAGCTGTAAAGTGGGCGTGGTCAGCAAGCAGTCATGGGTTCAGCTTATCCGCTTACTCCGTGCAGCCTTTCCTAATGCCGCCTTGTTTACGTCCTCCATCATTCCTGGAGGGGCCCACCACTACCTGTCGAAGGCCGTGTTCCCCTCCAACGACAACTTGCGGGCAACGTGCGAGCAAGAGAAGGTCTTTTACATCGACCATATGCCGGCCTTCATTACTTACAATCTGGCACCGCGCAAGGCCTTGTTCCAGAAAGACCGGATCCACCTGACTCCTGCCGGTACCAGAACACTGGCACTCAACATCAGGTTTGCTGGAGTGCCGCGCCGTGCACCAGGTGACGGACCCATCGTAGATCGCCGCAACCAGCAGCATCAACAGCAGAATGACTGGTCTCAGCAACACCATCACAACCAGTCGGGCAGTGGCAGAGGGCCAAAGTTTACGCACGTCCACTACTCCCGACCCAGCCTCTCCCAACATCATTCCCAGACAAATTGCCCCTCAACCAGCCACCCTCTATCCCCTAGTTCCCAGGCCAGCCACTTGCCTGCAAACTACGCCAGCCCCACCCACTCCATGTCCAAAGGTGTGCAACCTGGCCATCCCTCTGCGTACTGTCCTCAGCCAGGTCACGCCAAGCCATTTACAGTGACGGAGGAAGAGTTTCCCCGCATGCCGCCCCCGCCTCAGGACAACTCGAGAATCAACAGCGCTCTCCAGGCTCTGGCCGCTCCTAAAACCGCAAGTACCCCGGCCAGGGGGTGGGAGACCCCTGCAGCTATCCCCGGAGGCAACGACTCGCAGGTAATGCGCGTTCTGGCGCAGCTGCTTCAGCCATTTATCCAGGGGTATATCGGTCAACAAACAGGTTTTTAGTTCATTGTTTAAAAAAACAACCTGTTTTACAACAACAACAAAACAAAAAACAACAACGGTCGGTGGTGTTTCGTCGTTCCATTAATTCTAGCGATTGACAGTTCATTTCTTTTTCTATTCCTTGATAAACCGCGTGTGTATTTGACACCGCTATTACTTTACTTGTAGGCATTCGTTCGAGACTGTGCCTGTGGACTTTTATTTTATGTATTTGTATTTCTGACTGTTCAAGAACTCTTGTTAGCTTGTGGACAGTGCGCAGTAAGCAAAACTTTTGGTGATCAATGTGCCACTGTAGTGTCATGTATTTTGCGATGACCAAGAACAATTACGATCATCATTTTCTGTGTCGTTTGTTCGTTCGTCGTGGATAAAGTCTCTCCGAGTCTAGAATATCATTGATCCGTTAGTTTACTCACTGTATCGGAGTACTCTGTGTGTTTTATACGAGGTCAGTCAGTGCTTGTTCGAATACCAGCAGACTATCAGCGTGAAGGAAACTCGATTGAATCAAGACGATTCAATCAAGCTTCAATTCACCAGTGATAACTGTGTCTCCGCTTTACTTCGCTGAGCAGTATCGGGCTGAAAGCGCATTACCAAACTCCGGCAGTATTGTGCTCGTGTGCGGCTGATACGCCTAACTGAACTTGCTATCGGGACTTTGATGTTCGAGCAGTTGGATTATTTCCCTGCCGACTAGTCTGCTAAATCATTTCATTGTGTCTTATCTATTTACCAGCTTTATATATACATAGGCATTTGTGCTGTTTCATTTAATAATCTCAACGTATACTTACTTCTTTTGACATTCTATTTTGTTGTTGTTGTTGTTTGTTCTGTACAAATTTGCCTTTCTCCGTAATAGACATAAATTTGAAAGTTATGCGAATAGGGCATCTCAATGTTTTTCATTTGTACAATAAACTAACCGATATATCTGTCTACATTAGCAATCCCACACCGTTTCATTTATTTGGGCTTAGTGAGACGCGCCTGAGCTCGTGTGTGAGCGATGAAGCCATTAGTATTCCTACTTTTTCCTTGACTAGGAGAGACCCCTCGTCCCCAGGTCAAACAGGCATCGCTGTCTACATTCACAACTCCATTCAGCATTTAGTCCATAGACGCTTGGACTTGGAAACAGCAGACGTAGAGTGTTTGTGGTTGGAAGTGAAATGCCCCAAATCGACACCGCTACTAGTTGGATTCCTTTACAGAAACCCTGCCGCCACTTTTGAATGGTATGACCATTTTAGTCAGATCCTTGATAGAGCGTGCAAAAGAAAGGCTGACCTTCTTCTCATGGGAGATTTTAATATAGACTTCCTTAAGAATCACACTGCGTGGGATACAATATCTTCATTGTTTGGTCTAGTCCAGTTAGTAAAATCGCCCACCAGAATTACTCAGAATACGTCCTCACTTATAGACCACATATACACTAATAAACCCAAAGCCGTCTGTAATGTTGAGGTTTCAAATCTAAGTGTTAGTGATCACTATCCAGTTGTTTGTTCATGGTCAAAAAAGATTCCGAAAGCAAAGAAAAACGGCCATACAACCATAACATATCGATCATTCAAGAACTTTAACCATAATAAATTCCTATTTGATTTAAATAATACTCCGTTCAACGATGTACTTCTCTCCAATGACCCGGACACTGCCCTTTCTATTTGGTACACTCTTTTTCTAACTGTATTAAACAAACACGCACCCCTTCGTGAGAGAAGGGTTAAATCAAACACTCTTCCTCCGTGGTTAACCCCAGAAATAATGCAAGCGATGGCGCTCAGAGATGATCTGCGTAGTCAAAAACTATTTCCTGAATTTAAGCAACAACGCAACCGTGTTAAGTACATGATCAGAGAGGCAAGGAAAAGATTAATCCGCGACACAGTGAAAGACAGTAAGGATACTTCCACTATCTGGCGCCTATTAAACACTCTAACTAAAGGCTCCCCTGCCACTTCAACAACCATTCCCAGCAGTCTTACTGCAGAAACTTTTAATAATCATTTTCTTTCAGTCGCTGAAACTCTAAATGCCTCAATTAATAGCAGTAAGTATGAATGTTCTAATTTGCTTTCTGAATTCTGTAAACACAGAACAGAGGACACAGACCCCTTCAGCATTCCCTTGCTAGCAGTTCATGAGGTGGGTTTGCTCATTAGTAAACTACCAAATAAAAAGTCTTCGGGGCCTGATGACATAAGCCCGCAAATACTTAAGTTATCCCTGCCGTACATAGTAGAGTCTATTACGTACATTTACAACCTTTGTATCAAGCAACATACTTTCCCTAACAAACTAAAATACGCTAAAGTCATTCCACTTCCAAAAACTAAAGATTGTTCTGACCCTAACAACTATCGACCGATCTCATTATTACCAGTTCTATCAAAGCCGCTTGAAAGGCATGTCCACAAACACCTGCTTGCCTACTTAGAAAACCGCCACCTCCTGCACCCCTTTCAATCCGGATTTCGCCCACAACACTCGTGCCACACTGCACTCACGCGCCTCGTTGACGCATGGCTCCAGGGTATGAACAAATCCCAGATAACAGGTGTCGTTTACTTAGACTTTAAAAAGGCCTTTGACCTAATCGATCACACCACTCTAATGACAAAGATTCAGAAATACTTGAATAGTACAGAAGTAGTTGCATTTTTTAGATCATACCTAACTGATCGTAAACAAAAAGTTCTAATGAATGGATCTTACTCTTCTCTAAAAGATATAAAGTATGGAGTTCCACAAGGATCTGTGCTTGGTCCCTTATTATTTTGTCTATTCATCAATGACCTGCCACTTCATATAACTTGCAAGAACGTACAATGTGATCTTTTTGCTGATGACACGTCCATTCATATGACTAACAAAGATATACAAGTAATTTCTTCCAACTTGCAGCATAGTCTTGATGAAGTGTCTGAATGGTGTCACAGGAATTCTATGATTGTTCATCCAATTAAAACCAAATCTATGATAATCGCCACTCGTCAAAAACACCAGTTAGCTCCCCTGTTACTTAACCTTTTATTAAAGGGCAGGCAAATAGAACACGTTAATGAACATCGCCTACTAGGGATTACAATTGACAGTCAGCTTAAGTGGAAGGCTCATACGGACACTTTATGCAGAACGGTAGCCAAAAATCTTTTCATGTTGTCCAAACTGAAATATTACACCGACTCGGACACGCGCAAACTATTCTATAATGCTCACATACGTTCTCATATTGATTACGCGTCAACGGTGTGGGATGGATGCAGTGAAGTCCACTTGAAGAGACTCAACTCGTTACACAGAAGGGCAGCTAAGTTAATCCTTCCTGACCCACGACTCACAACAGAAGAAAAACTCGCCAAAATAGGATTTCTGCCGCTGCAAGACCACTTCAAATACAATAAGGCTATTTTTATGTTCAAAGTGTGGAACCAGAAAATACCAGAATATATCACAACTCTTTTCTCTAAGTCGGAATCTAGGCTTGGTAACATTAGGCAACTTTTCTTAGTCCCCAAAACGAGAATTGATATATACAAATCTAGTTTGTCATTCGCGGGAACGCAGACTTGGAACAAGCTTCCTGATTACGTAAAATCCGCTTCCTCTCTAGCCCGTTTCAAAATCAGTCTCTTCAAGTACTTCTCGAAGCAGTCGTAATCATTACGTTGTGAAATATATACTGCCCTGTAACCCTGATTATGTATTCTCCCAATTACAAACTCTGTGCGTGCGTGTGTGATGGTGTGATGGTGTGTGTGTGTGTGTGTGTGTGTGTGTGTGTGTGTGTGTGTGTGTGTGTGTGTGTGTGTGTGTGTGTGTGTGTGTGTGTGTGTGTGTGTGTGTTTGTGTGAGTTTAGGTGTGTGAGATTGTCATGGGACTTTCTTTCCCTAAACTAGCAATGTTTTTGTCAGTTTCATTTACATTTAACTACATACTTAGTTTTTTTGTATTTTGTCTCGTAGTTTTGTAGCAACGGCAGGTTTGAAAAATGGCTATGTCTGTGACGATGTCAATGCCTCAACCGTTGATAAATAAAGCTTCATTGAATCATTGAATCATTGAATCTCTCTCTCTCTCTCTCTCTCTCTCTCTCTCTCTCTCTCTCTCTCTCTCTCTCTCTCTCTCTCTCTCTCTCTCTCTCTCTCTCTCTCTCTATCACACACACACAGACACACACACACACACACACACACACCGATCTGACCTCAAAGCGCTGAAAGAAATGTGCGTGCTGTTCCGTGATTTTGAACCTTACTGCCTAAAGGTCAAGGTCCACAATCACAGATCAGCACTTGATGCAAAAGAGACACAAGTCTTCCATGTGAGGGTAAAAGTCCAGGTTTGCGAAAAGAGCGATTTTCATGGTAATAATTCAGTTGTCAATGAAAATCTTTTGCCTCCAGCCCACCGAGTAGACATCCTCCTCACCCAGCCACCCCATCCTCCATCGCCCACCCCAACCTCGCTGCCCCCACCCCCACCCCCGCCCCCGTCCCCTCCCCACATTCCCCCCCATCTCCTCACCCCCGTAGTTGCACTTTTAAGCGCAATTACGTTAAATTACGTATCTTTCCTGAAGTGACTTTGATTTTGCAGCTTAAACGCTGACAAGGTTCTCTCACCCCGCCATACCTAGTAAGCAAAGCTGATCAGGCCGAAGTCGGCCGCAATGGGCTCGTGCACTATCGTGCGCGGGCCCAATGGTAAACGGTTGTGTTCCATTTCAATTCGACACCCGAAACACTTTATTTTCAAAGGAATTCTTGCATGATAAGCAAGCACCCCGAGTGACACCCGACAAAGGTACTCTAACACGCATACATAGGCGTATGTAGATTTTTGGGGCGAAAATATGCGTATGGGGTACTCTTTGTATTACCATGACACTGACATACAAGTGTGCATAGCGAATAGAACAGCCGTTGCGTGACGGTTTGTGCTCAATCTCAAGACAAAACAAGCGACTGCCAAGCTTGTGCACTGAAGAAGAAAGACGGAAACTAACAAAAACTAAACAATCCAGACCAAAAAGGTGACTGCCAAGCGTGTGAAATGCAAAGAAGTACCCAACGGAGAAAGAAACACGCTTAGAAAAATCGGTACAACACAATTTATTAATATTTCGGGCAAATACCCTTTGTCAAAATAGACAAACAAACAAACAAACAAACAAACAGAGAGATTAGCCGCTACTCATCTTCATATGCAGAAGGAATGTGGCACATTCCTTCTGCATATGAAGATAAGTAGCGGCTAATGTCTCTGTTTGTTTGTCTATTTTGACAAAGGGTATTTACCCGAAATATTAATAAATTGTGTTGTACCGTTTTTTCTAAGCGTGTTTTTTTCTCCGTTGGGTACTTCTTATTTGTATCACAGTTTTTATAAGTGTGTTTTCTTTGGTTGATTATTTTCATACGCTTTGTGCATTCACATCCTCCGAGGCATCTTACATGGTATCGATGGCCACAACAAGCAGACAAACAAACAAGTAAACAAATAAACACACACACACACATAAAATAATCAAACAAACAAACAATAAAACAAGCAAACAAACACACAAATCCACAAATAAATAAACACAAACCCAAAAAAACAAATAAATAAGTAAACAAACACTCACAAATAAACAAATACAAATAAACAAACACGACCAACAAACAAACACACACAAATAAAAAACACAAACAAACTAACAAATAAACAAGCAAACAAATACAAGACACACACATAAACAAACAAACAAACACAACACACAAATAAACAAACACAAACAAACAAACACAACACACACACAAATAAACACAAACAAATAAACAATCAAACAAACACAACACAACACAACACACACACACACACCATCACACACACACACACACACACACACACACACACACACACACACACACACACACACACACACATAAACAAACAAACTCACCAGTTTAAATGTGAGCACCTGTTATATGTATTGTGAACTATTCAATATTTGTAACTGCTGCTAGCTTTTCATTAGTCCAGTAAGCAAGTGTATCTTCGGGCCAACGTCACCTGCAGTCGCTCATTGCGGTCGATGTCGGCCCTAGGATCCTTTAGTATTAGAGCCAGCAATCTGTTTTCATACACACAGGTAACGCTTTTTGAGTTTTATAAATTTGATCACACGCATTTTAAACCCATTAAATTCACTGCCGAAAGAAAAGCAACGCGATCTAACTACAAGAGGCATATATCCTCATGGGCCCCCGCTACTGCGGGGGCTCATGAGGATCTATGCCTCTTGCTGACACCAAGTTATATCCATGTTAAGACATTACGTTTGTGCACAGTAATGGACATTTATACTGGTGACATTCTAAAGTATTTACACTTTCTTCCTCTGAGAAGGTCGTTGTGAACAGGTTCTACCTAACAGACCTCTCTCTCTCTCTCTCTCTCTCTCTCTCTCTCTCTCTCTCTCTCTCTCTCTCTCTCTTAAGCACTTCACACTAAACAAATGTGTACTGATGCACAAAATTCTTAACGGAAAAGCTCCACCTTACTTATCTAGGCTTTTTTCGCCAACTGAAAAAAATACAGCACCTCCAGGAACGCTCTCTCTATAAAAAGGCCCCATATAGACCTTTTCAAATCTAGTCTCTCTTATTCAGGTGCTCTTTTATGGAATTCCTTCCTCCCACTATTCAACAAACCACGTCCCTCTCGCTGTTTAAAAGTAAAGTACATGATTACCTTTCTAAAACAACGTTCCTATAAGACAACGTTATGCTGATCCTTTCTTCTTCTTTGTTTCTCGACATAATACGCTTCCTGTTTTTAAATTTTTGCTTTTTTTTCCCATCTAACCTCCGAATTGCTTGTTCTGTTTTCTAACTTGTTTTTAATAGTACACAAAATATCATACCTACTTATATGTTAGATAATTATGTGCGCACGTACGTGTGTATGTGTATTTACAAAAGTGCGCATGTGCAAGAGTACATGTATATGCGTGTCTGTGTGCGTGTGTGTATGCGTGTGTGTGACGTTTATTATTAGTTAGTTTTTGTTGTTTGGTTGGTGTTCCTTTTTTTTAAGTAGCGTAGCAAGGACAGATTGTAAGAAAGGCCTGCGCGCCTAATATCTCAATCCTTGTAAAATAAAGTTTCGTTCGTTCGTTCGTTCTCTCTCTCTCTCTCTCTCTCTCTCTCTCTCTCTCTCTCTCTCTCTCTCTCTCTCTCTCTCTCTCTCTCTCTCTCTCTCTCTCTCTCTCTGACACTTTCTTGGATGAGTATAACATTAATGCTATGCACTCATTTATTTCCCTTGCTTTTTGTATTGGTGGCAGTTACAAATTCTCCAATGCCATTTTTTTCTCCTTTCATTAATTCATCTATTGGGTTTTTTCCCCGTAGTTTTTCTTCCTCTTCTTCTTTTTCTTATTCTTCTTCTCTCTTGGAGAGTGTATATATATATATATATATATATATATATATATATATATATATATATATATATATATATATATATATATATATATATATATATATATATATATATATATATATATATATATATGAATAAATAAAACCAGTCCAAGAAAGCTGGCACCACACACTCCAAATATGGATCCAAGCAGCAGTGAAATACTTAAAATGTGAAGAAAGGATCCACAAACACTACGTAGTTTAGAAGGAGTTACACTTTTAATCTATGCACAAATTTTCGCCCTCTCAGCGAGGGCTTCTTCAGGGAAATGCCCAGGTAACAGGTAACTAGGTAACAAAACATAATTTACGTGTGAGAATGTAGAGTGTCAAAATAGATACAGAATGCACTTTCAAATTCTAAATTATCGTAATACTTTTACATATATAGACTAAGGTACAAAAGCACGTGCACAAGTTCATGATATTAGTGCGTCATTACTGATGACATGAAACTTTTATGAAACACTAGTATTGACACGCAGTGTGCGGAGGAAGAAATGACGCAATGAAATATCTATAATAATAACGTCATTAACAATGACACCATCATCAGTAGTAGAATTTTCAAACGTGCAGTCAAGAAAAATCTAAAAATCACACACACAATTACAATGTTCGTATTATGCTTACTGTATAGTCCGAATTAAAATACACGTGCATAAATTCAAGTACGTCATTCCCGTCAGTCCGGAAGACAGCAATAGTTAATGACTCATGTGCATGACGTACTAAGTAGAAAATGCATAAAAAATATAACACTGACATTACTATTTTTACTGTTACGTACATCATCATCGTCATCAATATCGGTAACATACCGAACTCACACACAAACAAAACTGACAAAACATCAAATGTCGTAAAAACACTCATGCAAATCATGGGGGTGTGGGGGGGGAGCATAGATTTTCTAAGTTCATCTATATATATATATATTGGTTTAATTTCATCTATATATATATATATATATATATATATATATATATATATATATATATATATATATATATATATATGTATATATATATATATATATATATATATATATATATATATATATATATATATATATATATATATATATATATATATATATATAATATATATATATATATATATATATATATATATATATATATATATATTGGTTTAATTTCTTTCTTTTTCTTTCTTTTTTTTTCCCTGATGGTGGGGGGGGGGGTTGAGTCTTTTTACTTATATGTGTTTTATCTTTTGCTGTATCGTCTGATGTATTTTTTATATGTGTAGAGTAGCAGGACAGTTTGGAAGATAGGCATTGCTGTGCCTAAAACTTTTTATCCTGAATAAAACGTTTCATCATCATCATCATCTCTCCCCCCCCCCCTCTCTCTCTCTCTCTCTCTCTCTCTCTCTCTCTCTCTCTCTCTCTCTCTTAAATACATCTCAGAGCAAAAGAAACGTAGATTATATGTCTGTTACGTTTGTGGTTGTGTTGTTCTGTGAGAGCATGCATGTATTAATCGTAGGAAACGATCCGACATTTATTTGAGCTATCCTGATTACGAATCACGTACCTTTTCATTAAGTTTCGCTATCGTTCGCACAGAGAGCGGAATTGATTGTGTTTTAATTTACGGAGTTGAATCCAGAAGGTTCTAGAGACCGGTTGAGTAGTTGCGTTGTTTTCTGTGCGCGTGAAGTTAGCAGCCAGTATATGTTACGAAAAGTCGTGAAGCTTCCGGAGAATTCGGGCAAGGTCGTGAACTGTGTAGCGTACTCTTGTGTGACGTCATTACACACTGGGATTCCCAAAATAGGGGCTGGAAATAGCAGCCAGATTTTTGTACATCATTCTTGTGTATTCTTTTTCATTAATATTAATGAGTTTCGGTTACGCCAGTATTCTGTTCTGATTGGTTGTGTTGTATGAAGTTGCTGGATTATTCTGGAAAGCATGATACTATATAAGACGGGGCTAGGAAGCGCGATTGTACATTGTCATACATTGTCATACATTGTCAGTTGTAGGGACACACAGTTTATCGTAGGTACGTGGCCCGTATAAGGTGTACATTGTGAGAGACACAACGTGACGGTGGTGTACATTGTATGAGAGACGCAGTGTGTCAAAAGTGTTCAATGTATTGAAGAAGAGATAGTGTACAAATGTGAGTGCTTTTGTGAATGCATTGTGTGGAGATCGCATCTCTGAAATAAAATATTGTTGGAACTTTTATTCCAGTGTGGTCTACATCCTTAAGCCAACTGTGACGCGTTGCAGCTGAGTGAAGTTTCTTTAAAAGAACCTTACGTGCGTGCGTCTGGTGTGTTTATCATACTACGACTACGAGTCAACACGTAACATTTTGGCACCTCCGACGGGACTTCTTCAGTTGGCTCAGTGGAAAGGGTAGCTGGAGACAACATCCAGCATTGAAACGCAGAGATGGCGACATCGGAAATGGAGACGTTCCTGAGAATCGGAAAGGAATGTGGACTCGAAGGAGCTCAACTCCTCGAGTTTGTAAGGGAGAGAGAGAAGGAGAGAATGGAGAGAGAAAAGGAGGAAGAAGAAAAGAGACTGGAGAGAGAAGAAAGAGCTAAAGAACGTGAAATCAGGAAACTCAAAATTCAAGCAGCAGAGGCAGAGAAACAGCGAGAAGAGGCAGAGAAACATCGAGAAGAGGAGCGAGAAGAGGCGGAGAGCCAGCGACAACACGAAATTCATTTAAAGCAGATGGAGATAGAGGCACAGAGCCAGAGGGCAACTGAAGCAACAGCCTTAGCCAGCAGAGAGCAAACAGCCCATGCGCCAAAGCTACCAACTTTCGTCGAAAATTCGGATAAGATGGGCGTTTACCTGGAGCGATTTGAGCGCTTCGCAAGCAGCAACAACTGGAGACAAGAGACTTTTGCCATCAAACTGAGCGCACTTTTAACCGGCAAAACGCTTGAATTTTACACCCGTTTGCGAAGAGAAGAAGCCGAGGATTATACGCAGTTGAGAGCCGCCCTGTTGAGACAGTACGACTTCACTGAAGAGGGTCACAGGCGACGATGTCGGAACTGCAAACCTGAGGAAGGAGAAACACCCGGCCTATTCATTGAAAAAATCAGGAGCTACTTTGAGAAATGGATAGAGCTGGCTGGTTTAAACAAGGAGTACCAGGACCTGTGTGACCTCATCATCAAAGAACAAGTTCTCAACGCATGTTCTAAGGACCTGGCCGCCCACCTCAGGGAGCAAATGGACCAGTCCCTGAAGGCCCTTGCAGACTTCGCGCAAAGATACCTGGACGCCCATAATATGAAGTTTGGGCCTGGTAAACCCCAAAGTTTATCTACACCAGCAGAGGAAACCCACAACGTCACAGACATCCCGAAACACTTGCCGATGAAGAGCATGACGTGTTTTCTTTGTTGAAAGAAAGGTCACAAGGCGATACGATGTCCTTCTAAGAGTGTTCCCCGAGGCGATAACACCAGGAAACCCAACCAAGATCGCGGGATAGCAGGCAGATGTAGTACCACGTCTCAACAAAGAGCCGCCGCTGTACTGGCCAATGATTTACACAAACCAAGGGGAATCACTCAGCGCTGGACAGACACACAGTTAGATCCCCTGCCCCCGCCTATCAGGCACCCAATCGCCAGCCCACAGAGAAATACCCAGGTATAGAACAAGACGATCATTTGCATCCTCAAAAAGAATGCATCAGGTCTCTTATATAACCCATGTCTTTCTCCGGAACTTAGGAAGTAGGCAGGAGAAACATACATACACAAACACGAAGGTGCATTACTATATATGGTCGGGTAAATACCCTGAATTCCCACAGTAGATGCACAGAACATTACACAACAATGTAACGATACAAATTTGCCTCGAGAGGCCAATGATGTGACGTCATCCAGTGACTTTGAGTCTGGAGAAAGGCGGGCGACACCGGAGCTGATTGAATCTTTCAGAAAAAATGGACGCATCCCAATTGGCGATGCGGCTACATTTTTACCAGTCTCAAACATCGCGCTGCCTGAAAATGAAGTGCCGACCATGCCGGTGGTTCTCTCTCTCACACTGGATTAGTCGGCAACACATCAGTGAGAGTGCTGAGAGACACCGGTTGTAGCTGCGTCATTGTGAGAGAGGACCTAGTAGCTGAAGACCAGAAGCTACAGGAGTGGACCACCCTCATCTTGGCCGACGGAACTGTGAGAATTACCCCCCATTGCCAAGGTCAGTGTCAACTCTCCGTACCTGATAGGAGAGGTGAAGGCGTTATGCGTGAAGACTTCAGTCTACGACCTCATCATCGGAAACGTTGATAGTGCCAGAAACGCAGTGGATCCAGATCCAGAGTGGAGACCTGAAATTTGTGCTGTCACTACGAGAGGTCAGGAAAGAAGAGTTACCAAACCATTCCTTTAAAAGTAGCCGACAACACGGAAGCAGCTGTGGTGTTTAGGGACAGGCTGGTGGAGCTACAGAGTGCCGACCCCACGCTTGACAAGTTCCGAGGTCAGGCCGAGCCCGTGACTCGAAATGGAAAGGAGATAACTTTCGAGACCAGGAAAAATATTCTGTACCGGATATTCAACAGCAATGGGGACAAACCTGTGCGTCAAGTAGTAGTTCCTGAACCTCTGAGGATGCAGGTGATGAAATTGGCCCATGATTCTCTATTGGGAGGACACCTAGGAATCAGCAAGATCCTCGACAGAATCCGAGCCGTCTTCTACTGGCCTGATATGGGAGGCGACGTCACCCGATTCTGCAGGTCGTGCGACATATGCCAGAAGACAATCTCCAAGGGAAAGATGCCCAGGGTTCCTCTAGAGAAAATGCCACTGATCGATATGCCTTTCAATCGGGTAGCTGTGGACCTGGTGGGGCCAATATCTCCTCCAAGTGAAGATGGTCATCGATACGTTTTGACCCTGGTGGACTACGCTACACGTTATCCTGAGGCCATACCATTGAAGAAGGTCGACACTCCAACTGTGGCAGCGGCGCTCGTCGACATGTTCAGCCGTTTGGGGATTCCTGAGGAGATCTTAAGTGATCTAGGGACCCAGTTTGTCTCCGACTGCATGGAGGAAGTCAACCGACTGTTGAGTATCCGACACCTTACTACCACCCCTTACCACCCCATGTGTAACGGGTTGGTTGAAAAGTTTAACGGAACATTGAAGGCTATCCTGAAGAAACTGTGTGCTGAGCAGCCAAGGTTGTGGCATAGATATATCAATGCCTTGCTCTTCGCATACCGTGAGGTTCCTCAAGATTCGACAGTGTTTTCCCCTTTTGAGTTACTGTACGGCATGACTGTAAGGGAACCCATGCACATCCTGAAAGAACTGTGGACCAAGGATATCGATGCGCCTGAGGTGAAGCTGGAAGATACCCTCAGGATAGCTCGAGAAGAACTGGAGAAGGCGCAGAACAAGGGAAAGCATTATTATGATCGTAAAGCGAAACCTCGACGATTTCAGCCAGGTGACCAGGTGTTCTTCTTCCTACCGACAACAACAAACTCCTGATGCAGTGGAAGGGACCCTACGTGGTCGACACAGTTGTTGGCATCAACGACTACAGAGTCAAGGTCAACAACAAGGTGAAGACCTATCATGCTAATCTGCTGAAAAAGTATATCAAGACAAACGACAGCTGGCGGCATCGGTGCGACTAGCTGATGACGAAAGACTAAACGACGAGAACCTGTTTGACCTTAATGAACTCAGCCACAAGGAGGATGTTGAAGACATCCAGTTCGGACAGAATCTGACCCAAACACAACGGGAAGAACTGCGAGTTTTAACTGCAGAGTTCGAGCAGCAGTTTACACCTGACCCGGGGACAACAGACACCGTTCAGCACGAGGTTAATCTGACATCAAATGAACCGGTTCGCAGCAAGCAGTATCGTCTTCCTTATAACACGAGCGAAGAACTGAAAAAGGGCATCAAGGAAATGCTGCGTCTGGGAGTAATCAGGGAGTCCAAGTCACCATATGTGTCCCCAGTTGTTATCGTAAAGAAACCAGATGGATCCAACCGGGTGTGCGTGGACTACCGTAAACTCAATAAGCTGACAGTCTGCGACCCAGAGCCAATGCCCACAGCGGAAGAATTGTTCCAGAAGGTCAGAAGCAAATCAAGGTTGCAGAAAAAGATATCCCAAGACAGCGTTCGTCACACCCGACGGTCATTGGGAGTTCCTAAAGATGCCTTTTGGTATGGTAAACAGTGGTGCCACATTGAAGAGAGGACTGAAAAAGATCCTAGAAGATATGCAGAATGTGGTCTTTTACTGGGATGACATTTTGATCCATACCAAAACTTGGGGGGGGGGATCACCTCAAGACCCTCCGAGAGCTGTTCCAGCGTCTGTCAAATGCAAATTTCACCATCCGACCAAGCAAGTGCATTCTTGGGGCCGACAACATAGACTTCATCGGGCACCGATTAAGAGAAGGTTTAAAGGGGTTACACGACGACAACGTGCGGAAGATTAGGGATGCCCCGAGACCTACAAC
Organism: Semisulcospira habei; assembly: GCA_036245525.1. NCBI lineage: Eukaryota > Metazoa > Mollusca > Gastropoda > Semisulcospiridae > Semisulcospira > Semisulcospira habei. The sequence continues at coordinate 205,344,317 of BTPG01000004.1, read as the reverse complement.
CAAGACACAAGTTTGCTCATTCATGGGCTTGGCGAATTAATACCGGGAGTTCATCCCAAACTTTGCAGCAGTCACAGGACCCTTGAGGAAAGGACAACCTAATGCAGTGAAGTGGAAGCAGCCCCAAGAGCGAGCGTTCCAGGCAGTTCGAGACATCCTAACCGAGAAGCCAGTTCTACACCTCCCCGACCCGTTGAAAACCTTCGTCCTGAAGACAGACGCCTCCAACCAAGTAGTGGGTGCTGTATTAATGCAAGAGGATAATGGGAAAGTCCATCCAGTGAGCTATGCCAGCAAAAAGTTAACCAGAGCTGAGCGGAACTACTCTACCATCGAGAAGGAGTGCCTGACCATCATCTGGGGAGTGAGGCGATTCGAGCTGTACCTTATAGGTGTGCCATTTGTGCTGCAAACGGACCATCAACCCTTGAACTATCTAAACTCTGCAAAATTTACAAATTATCCTATCATGAGATGGGGGCTGTTCTTGTAGGATTTTGACATTAAAATACAGTCTATCAAGGGTTCTCAGAACTTTGGAGCGGATTACCTTAGCAGAGCAGTTTAAAAGAACATTTTTGTGTCCAGATAAGTTTAACTCTTACCAGTTCGCTCCCTTGGCCATCGTATGTATACATACGAAGCCCCGCCCATGGAAAATTCCATCGTGTTTACTGAATTAAAACCAATTAATTTTTACTCTCAGTATTATTGTAATAACTTATTGACATTAGAAAGTCACTTTCATATGATAGAATGAAAAAAATATTAATTTTGAGTTCGTGACCTTTGTTATCGATCGAGTCACTACGTCCACCATCTTGCTTTCCCTACTGCGTTATTTTCACTGCTTGCGATTTCTCTCTGAGAATATTCCGCCCCACCCGGGTCTGCCCTGGGGGACTTGGGTGGGGTTAGGTATTTTTTAGTTCCCAGGGTCACCCTGGTCAGCCCCACAGGGTGGGTTTATCTCCCTATTCTGGGGCATGTGTTTCTGTCTACCCTTTGTCCATTCACCTGTATTTGTCTTTTTAAAACTCTCCCTACTGTCTGCACTGCCTGTAGCTCTTGATATTGGATGTGTGTTGCTAAATGGTCTTAGCTTTATTTAGGCCCATGTGTTAGGTTTATTTAATGTATTTGACCGGCTGGCGACATACATTCAATGTTTTGTTTAGTTTTTTTTTCACAAGCAGTGCAGGCACGTCCTGAGAAAGCCTTGTTGCTGTCGGGACGTTAAGCAATGTACAATCAATCAATCAATCTCTGAGAATATTCCGTCAAAATGAGTTCATCTGAGTCCGAAAGTGAAGAGTATCTCACTGAAGGGGAATCTTCCAGCAACCAGGCCACTGAACATGATTCCAGCACCAGCGATGTGGAAAAAACGAAAGAAAACCATCGCAGGTCATTGTGACACTTTCTATTTTGGTTTGACCATGTGCTATCCATGTGAGTCTTTGTTTACCTATTGTCTGGTTCAGAATCGTGAAACTTTATGAAGTACATAAACAAGTTTTATTACTTGCTGTGTATTGCCTCAGTGATATTTTCAGCAAGTCAGAGATTTTCAGAGAAGCACATGTTTGTTGTCTCAGTCATGCCAGGTGTTGACACGCCCACTTTTTCCTGCCCTTGACCGGTGTAGACTATGTTGCGTAACTCTTAGAAATTCAAACACATTTTCTTGAAACTTCACAAAAATGTGTAGAAATGATTTGTCCACACACTGGATTCACATTTTAAACAAAGGGGCAAGAAACAAAAAAATTTTCTTCTTAGTGACTTTCGTGAAAACTGTTTTTGGAAACCGGACACCATTTTTTTCTTCGTCGCTAAATAAACAACAACTTCTAAACTACGTTAAGTACAGACTTTTTACTTATCCTGACTGAAAGCTGACTCAATGCACTTTAATATGATGTATAATAAGCCAACTTTTGACCACTAGAAGAGCTTTCAGCAGCATTTTTGCTTGGTCATGTGTGAGGGTAAAAGTCATTTTGTTCACTGGCCTCAAATAGAGCGAACTGGTAAGAGTTAAAGGAATATTTCGGTGTCCAAGACAGTTTAAAGTCTACGCTCAGGACAATTTAAAGGAAATGTGAGTTAATTATTTTAAAGCAGCTGATTTGATTTAATCTTGATGTGAAATCGTATTTATTTAGGGTTCTGTGTAGGTTAATACAGCCACAACCGTATTTTGAGATTTGTGAAGAAATTTTGTGAAATTTCGTTTTAAAAAGGGGGGTAATGTTACGTTTGTGGTTGTGTTGTCCTGTGAGAGCATGCATGTATTAATAATAGGAAACGATCCGACATTTATTTGAGCTATCCTGATCACGAATCAAGTACCTTTTCATTAAGTTTCGCTATCGTTCGCACAGAGAGCGGAATTGATTGTGTTTTAATTTACGGAGTTGAATCCAGAAGGTTCTAGAGACCGGTTGAGTAGTTGCGTTGTTTTCTGTGCGCGTGAAGTTAGCAGCCAGTATGTGTTACGAAAAGTCGTGAAACTTCCGGAGAATTCGGGCAAAATCGTGAACTGTGTAGCGTACTCTTGTGTGACGTCATTACACACTGGGATTCCCAAAATAAGGGCTGGAAATAGCAGCCAGATTTTTGTACATCATTCTTGTGTATTCTTTTTCATTAATATTAATGAGTTTTGGTTACGTATTCTGTTCTGATTGGTTGTGTTGTATGAAGTTGCTGGATTATTCTGGAAAGCATGATACTATATAAGACGGGGCAAGGAAGCGCGATTGTACATTGTCATACATTGTCAGTTGTAGGGACACACAGTTTATCGTAGGTACTTGGCCCGTATAAGGTGTACATTGTGAGAGACACAACGTGACGGTGGTGTACGTTGTATGAGAGACGCAGTGTGTCAAAAGTGTTCAATGTATTAAAAAAGAGTTCGTGTACCAATGTGAGTGCTTTTGTGAATGCATTGTGTGGAGATGGTATCGCTGAAATAAAATATTGTTGGAACTGTTACTCCAATGTGGTCTACATCCGTAAGCCACATGTGACGGGTTGCAGCTGCGTGAATTTTTTTTAAAAGAACCTTAATACGTGCGTGCGTCTGGTATGTTTATCATACTACGACTATGACTGAACACGTAACAGTGTCCAAAAGAGCCATGTCAATGATTTCCTTTTTTAACGCATTGTTGTTGTCCTCCGTTTTGCACTTCATATTTTTTATATCTCTCCCTTCTCTGTAGTGTTTTGCCTGTTCACTATATTCCTACATAAGATTAGCTGTATCATAAGTGCGCAGTCGCTATTGTTTCCATCCTTGAGAAATAAAGTATCATTCATTCATTCATTCATTCTTATCGGCGCACTGAAGTGTATATTTCTATATAGTGTGTATTTCTTGGATTTGCTCACTTAGGTCTGCCTCCTACGTGGCCAAGTCTCAGCGTGTTTTATGCTTGTGTGTCAAAAACGATGACAATTGTGTTTTTCTACAAGTGAACTCTGCGGAGTTAATATTTTAAGGAGTTACAGATTTCTTCACGCCGTGTTTGTACCAGTGCTAAGTGCGGTGTATATGTATGAATACATCCTCGTTCAAAGCACTACGATATAATTATGAATCCTCATCCCTGACTCACCACATTCGTCTTTCTTCAGGTATATAGTGACTATTTTTCATTTTTCGTATATAGTTATTATTTTCCATTTTTCGTTCTGCGTTCCTGCAAGAGAATAATTTTACTTTGAAATTTCGTTGACTCTTCTTGCCGCTATGTTGCCATTTTAGTTATGTAACTGACGCTAACCAGCTTATATCCGCCATCTTAGACCACCCTTTGATTCGCCAGTGTTTACCCGAGGCAAACATCGGCCATGATCCTGCGGATGCTGCGCCTCACTCTCGTCACGCTTCAGTAAAGGCGCAGATACACGGTCCGTTCGTGTCAGTCGTGCGACTGTGCGCGATCTGATGGGTTTCCAGGGCAACCATCAAATTTCTGACGTCACCATCGGATCGCGCGGGCTGCGGGACGAGTAGAGGCTGGCGCTACTTTCATCCCGCAGAGTCTGACGACTGGCACCGGATGACCAATCACATTGCGAGTTTCGCGCACACCCCTCTCTTTTGAAAAAATGGCGCTGCTGCCGTGTGAATCTGCCATTGTTTACCGAAGCAGAGACCTTGACCTCGTCTGGAATTTCCAGCAGGCAGTGGTATCTGCGGGTCGGGCTATGCGGGAACGTGGAGCGCTCCATCCCGTCAGACTTCCGATCAGGCGGCCGACCGACCCGCACAGTCGCACGACACGGAACGGACCGTGCATCTGCGCCTTAAGCAGAGTGGCCGGATCAGCCTATCAGCTAACACTATGGCACGTCGTGAGTAAGGCGAGCACAGTGATTACACCAACCCCCAGCTATGTCAGGCCTCATCACCCGATCAACTTATGCCAAATCACAGTCCCCACTCGAACCCTTTGCCCAGTCCTCACTCGAACCCTTTGAAGAAATCACGGATACTAATAACCCAATCCAAAAACACTTTTTGACAGACCCTTACAGAGTTTTCGCGTGGAGACTAGCTCTGCACGAACGCTACATCGCCCGTCCAGCCTCCGGGGTATCAGCGTCATGGGAAGACCGCAACAAAAACAAGAAAACCCTCGACACCCCCACCCAACCCCTCCTGATGCACTGAATGACATCCTCATACACGCTTCAGACGGAACCCCAGGGGGGTGCTGTCACAATCACCGTGTTCTACACGTCCTATCTCACAGGGTAAACACTGTAAGTGGTGGATCGACGACGAGTTTCAGCCTGTCCAAGATATGGTAGACAACCTTGTAGTGAGCACTGATTTTCTGTCCCAGTGCCTCTTCTCTCCCCAGACACCCTCATCACCCTCAAACACAGATCGAATTCCAAGCATTGTCTGCCCGCCTTCCACTCAGTCCCGCCGGTGTACTCTTCCACCCGAGGCAACAACCACCAGCTCTGTCAACGAGGATGCCCCTCCCCCATCCCTCCACCAATTCACGACCGGCCTCCAGTATGATGAAACTTCTTCTCTGAAGCAAGTCTCCTCTAGCCCCTCCCCTTCAGATCCCTCGTCTGACGTCACCAAGGACACAGACTCGCGCAAAGCCACGCCCATACCACCCGGCAGCAAGAACTCGAAGTCTGTCCAGCACTAATCCCTCTTCAGCTGGTAAGATTGGCGCGGCGACCACAGGTGCATTAGCGTCCGCCAACAAGCTGACCCTGATCACATTAACGACGAAGTGTCACCCTCTGGCCACTCACACCCTCCCTGCAATCTTGAGATTGCATCATTCATGACCGTGTACGTCCTGCAACAACAACTGATAAAAGCCACCGCTTTCATCCAGGAACTTAGAACTGAACTGCGGGCGGTCAAAGAGGAGCTGGCTACTGTCAAGCAACAACACGCATCCCTCAACGCCAGACAGGACAGCCTTGAAACCCACCTCAGGGACAATGAAGTCAAACTCAAACACGGCCTAAATACTGCTGACCAGTCCCTACAAGACCATACCACCTCAACGGAAAAGGCGATTGAGGAGCTAACTCAAGAACAGAGCACTCTGTCCACGCCGTGACGAAACTTGCACTCAGCAAGGACACGCAGGGCGCTACGCTTCGTGCGCTGAAAAAGCAAGTGGAATTTCTGTCGCCTTCGACAGACCTTAGTACCCCTCTACTTGTAAAAGCCCCTGGTGCAAACAAGTCCGTACCACACTTCCCACCTCCCTCCAGCTGCAACAATCACGCTAGTCAGATCAAAAATACCTCACTACCGAAGCTGCCACCAAACTTGCTGTCTCTCTCATCCTATCTCGCATCGACTACTGCAACTCTCTCTCCTTTCCGGCCTCCCTCACTCCACCACTTTTACTCTCCAGCGCGTCCAGTTGAGAACAATGCTGCCCGCCTCGTCCTCAGAAAGAAAAATTCCGACCCCCTGCTCAAACTCATTCACTGGCTTCCCATCCCCCAACGCACACAATACAAAACTCTGTCTCTCTGCTACAAATCCCTGAACAACTGCGCTCCTGCCTATCTCTCGAACTTACTTCACCCCTACACTCCTCCCCGCTCCCTCCGCTCCGCCACTGACCCTCTCCGCCTCCACATCCCCCGCACCAAACTCAGCACTTTCGGCCCCCGCTCCTTCTCGGTATGCGGTCCATCCACCTGGAACACTCTCCCACTCTCTCTCCGCCTTAAACACTCTCTCTCCTCCTTCCAGTCCGCCCTCAAAACGCACCTCTTTTAACAGTTCTAGCACTATATCCCCACACTCCCCACCCCAAACTGACTGTCGTAATGTATTTCACTATTTTGTGGTACGTGAGTCGTTGTCTAAAGCGTGCGCATGCGTGCGCGAGTTGTGAGTGCGCGCTTATAGTTATAATTATTATAAGATAAGCGCATTATAAATACCGTAATTATTATTATTATTATTTTAGTATGCAGATGACGTCATCAGCCACAAGTACACCAGTGACTTCTCAACGTGTATTATTACTAAACGGAACCCCCACCTCAGCTGTTATTGAAACAAGTAATCGCTTCGCAGCCCTCACCACCGACGAAGGTAATGACGCAACCAGATACTGTTCTTCACAAGAAGATGAGCAGACAACCCCTAAGACACCCTACAACCACCTCTGCAGCATGAATATTAAATCCGAATCCAACGTTCTACTGCTCGGTGACTCCAGTAAAAAAGCGAGTCAGCGAGCGAAAATTGTCGTGTAAAGACTGCAGCGTGCAGAATCTGGCTGTACCCGGCCTTTCAATTGAGGCCCTAAGCAAATGGCTGACCCACCTCCCTCTTACTCCACGTATCCGGCACGTGGCTTTTCACGTAGAGATAAACAACTCTTCCCGATCACCTCGGTGCTAGTGGGACAGTAAACTGAAATAATAAGAAGAAAGGATCAACAGCTGCAGAGACAACCAGGGTCCCGTTACAACTGACTCCTGGTTGCAGCTAATCCGCCTAGTGTCCGCCGCATTCCCGCGTGCTACACTTTAGGCCTCCTCCATCGTCCCTCCCATCAGCAGTCACTCCACTCTGTCACGACCTGCGCGCCTGTCCAGCGTCAACCTGAAAGTAGGCCTGTCAACAAACAAACACTCAGTTTGGTGACCATACCTCTACCTTCCTGACCAAAAACGGCGCCCCCAAGCAGGTCATGTACAGGCGTGACAACACCATGACCCACCCCAGTGACGAGGACACTAATAAGCTTATCGCTCTGAAGATCCGCTACGGCGACCCTTCCCGCGGACACCGCCACCAACAGAGAGATGCCGGGGGACACAGTCAACGGAGCGAGCCCAATCCGCTTATCAGCCGTAACGGGACACGTGGTGAGAGCGGGTAGCAAGGCGACTCGTCTCCAGCCCGTGGCGGATCGCAGCCCTTCATGTTCGCCGGACCACCTGCAACCCCAGCCAGCCACACGCCACACGTCGACCAACCAGCCTAGCCAACCGGCATCGGGGAACGTAATGGCGCGACAACACCAAGCAGGCAGAGCCCTCAGCTCCAGTTTTCACACTTCCCGCCTCTAGTGCCAGCAGGAACAGGGCCTATCGTTCCGCCAATGCCCGCACCTCCCCCACCAACCCCTGGTTCTAGAGTCAACGAGCGGAGACCAACACGGCCTTGGATCCTCAACACCTGCTCAAGCTGCTGGCGCAGTTTCTTAGGCCGTTTGTCTAAAGGACATCCCGCTGCCTCTTTTACTTCCAGGGTCAAGTGGCATAGACTTTAGTTGTCTACTTTGTCCTATGCATATAATGAGCAATGGATGGACCTTTATTTGCTCGGAGGTTTTGTCCGATCAGTTCTGCGCCTCTTAAAAAGGAGCTCGGCTGGTCGGGTACTGCCTTTCGACTTTCAGGGTCAAAATCGTTCACGCTTGGCGCTTGAAGTGAAAATTGTACGCGTATACAATCCGCGCGTGGTGTGTGTGAGCCTGTGTGTGCGTGCGTGTGTGTGCATGTGCGTGTGCGTGTGTGAAGGTGTCATCAACTACGCTCGTTCTGACTTTTCATAAACTCAGCACTTGTCCAGTTACCTGGTTCCCACAGTGACTCCGACATTAGTTTATAGATTAATTTCTTAGGTGACAGAGACAAATGATTGACAAATATCTGTGGAACTGTGTTTTACATGTAGTACAGTGAGATTACACTATGCAAATATCTTCTGCATGACTGCACTACACGTTCTTGGCTCGGACAGTCAGTACAACAGACTGACAGTGCATGACCGTCGGACCTCGTCGTGAGATAATACTCGTGTATTTTGTTCTCTCTCGGACGCGCATGTTTGCTTCAGGTCTGAAGTCACTGCGGTCACCTTCAATATCATGCTTTCAGTGGTTGGTTGGTTAGTTCAGGTTTAACGTCCACAGCACCGAGGTGATCATGGACGGCCCTGACGGGCGGGTTATGGGTGACAGGGAAATCTATTGCCTATGGAGTACGACCTGAACACTGATCAACTCAGGCGCACTCCAACTGTGCCACTTTGATTTACCAGGACCTTTCAACGGACATGCTATTGAACAAATCCGTTTTTTTTTCCCTGGATTGTGAGTCCAGCTACCGGGGCCGGGACGGGATTCGAACCCACGACCCGGCGATTCCCTTCGCTCTCCTGCTCCGACGTTTAACCGCCTGAGCTATTTCGGACTCTCTCTTGATGCTGAGTTTGTTTGCATTTTATAACCGCTCGACTGCCAGTGGGCTCGGATTTCGCATCTGAAACCACAGCACACTGACTGACATTCGCGTGAAGAACACAGACGAAATGGGACGAAACGTGGGCACAAAGAATGCAGGACCAACAAGAGACATAAATCCCCATGAGCCCCCGCGACTGCGGGGGCTAATGAGGATTTATGTCTCTTGCAGATGGGTAGCGCTCGCCTTTTGCCCCGGCAGTTAATTTTTCAGTGGCGAAGCGAGCGTGTTTCTATAGCATATGGACTTCATTACACGTGGACTTTGACATAAACACTATCTGAGTGTATTTCTCAGATTTTGTACTTCAGTCTCCATGCTTAATCATTTCAACCTTTTTTTGTTGTTCGCCACGATACATGGTTCTTGACATAATCGCTTTGTTTAATTACCGTGATTAACTTCACTCTAGTTTTTCTCTCAAGATTTTTTGGGTTCTGGCGTTGAACGCTCAGTACACACAGTGACTAACGTCAGTTTAGTGTTTCCTTCAGGGCATTATATTTATTTGTATGTATATTAACTTCTACTTTTACTTCTTGTACTCCGTATTGTTATTTGCTATCTAATTCCTTACCTTAATAACTGAAAGTGCCTTACAACGCTTTGAACAGACCCTCAAAAAAAGGCCAAAAGCTCCGTATTGGTCAGCTAAACGTTTACCACCTACAAACAAAGTTCAAGATATCTGTGTTCATGTTAATGCCCCTGCCAACTGAAATGCGGAATCTGCCCACATTGTCACAGTTCAAAGCTCACTTAAAGACTTTTCTTTTCTGTCGGGCATTTAACACTTAGGTCATCTTTAGCTAACTGTTGACTGCCTTTTATTATGATCCTAGAGGAAGTGAATGTAAGGTGTTGGGAAGAGATGGGGTGGTTTAAGGTAGTGTATAATCGTGGTGTGTCTGAGAGAGAGGGTGTGCTGTTATGCATACGCAGTGAGTCCAGTGTTTTCCTGGAGAACAACGCTATACGAGAACTATGTATTATTATTATTATTATTTTAATTTACAAATGGACAAGACTTTACTTAAAGTAAGTTAATAAATACTAAATGGGACGACCCGACCTGGGCTAAACGCGGTGTCTGCCACGATGCTCGCAACAGCGCTCAGGTACGGCGTCGTAATCCCACGAGGAGTGACACAGCCAGCCTGCACTCTCACAATCGTACCACCCAGCCCTTCCGCACAGCAACGGCGGCGGACTAATCCACTTAGTTCTTTAAATGCACTAAAACAAGGGTGCAAAAATACACATATTTATGAATAACTAACAAAATGAAGAAAGGTAATCACATCACCCTTCCCGCAATCTTAATTGCCGTCTTTTATATTCCTTCACCTCTCTCCCACAACAATAATAAATTCAAACTCAACAAAATGCATATTTACACATTACTATATAACTCACTCCCGAATTTACCCTCCGACACTAGATGTTACCAAACAAGATAAATGACATTTCTACATTCTTACACTTGCCCTCCCCCCCCCCCCCCCCGCCAATACTCACTAACTAAACTAATAATAATAACAGAACAAGCACACAAGAAACATCCCACCTTCACCCCCCCCCTCCCCCCGAGCGTATGGCCACTAAAGAATTGTTGTGCGCACTTACTGTCATCCGTGAAGACGCCCCAGCTGGGACGAAAACAAACAAACAAGACAAGCCAGGGGTTCAGTCATCGCAGTTTCTTCTCCTTTCCAGGGCACCGGCTCCGGGGCGATCAAGACCGTTACAGAGGAACGGCACAACCGCTTGAGGGCTTCAGCTAATGGAGAACCACGCCTGAAAGCCCTCCCTAGGAGACTGCTGCTTTGGTTTGCTGCTAGCGAGCGACTGACTAACAATTGGGATATAGTACGGTTTTGGCAAAAACCTGCGCTCAGTAAAAAGTGCGATGTAAGATCACGTGAACAGGAACCACCCGATCGCGCAAAGCAATCACGTGCGTCACACGCTCGACCTCCGCAACCCGCATGGCACCAGTTCCTCATGTAAAGGCCAAACAACTCACCTATTCTCCTACCCGTGCTATCCTTTTCGGGTGACTAACCAATCCTGTCACTCGTCTAAATTTAACTCCCCTACAAAAATAGGAAAAATAAACCCGTGTCATGACAGCCTCTCACATCAGTAATGAAGCCACCGCCATCCCGCATTATTCTATTATTAGGAGAGATCCGTCAGTCCAGGGAGAGACAGATGTAGCGGTATATATCCATCAATCAATTCTACACATAACCCGAAGGCGACAAGACCTAGAAACTGGTGATGTAGAATGCATGTGGGTAGAAATCAAACACTCTAAAACTCGTCCACTACATCGTAACCCTGCAGCCCCTTTTGAGTGGTACGATAGTTTTATTTTTTACATATGATGGATAAAACAGACAATCTCTGCAATATTGACATTCTTAAACCTCATCCATCTTGGGAGTGTACTACTACCTTAGTCGGTCTCCACCAATTGGTAAAATCACCCACCAGAATTACGCCATCATCAGCCACTATCATAGACCATGTTTATACCAACAAACCTCAAGCAGTTAGCAACACTCAAGTTGATAGTCTCAGTGTAAGCGACCACTATCCGGTTAGCTGCACATGGCTGTCAAAACTTCTAAAAACTATTTTTTTTAAAAAGGACCATACGTGCATAACTTATAGAACATTTAAACATTTTAATGAAAATGCATTCTTGGCTGATTTTAGCTGGAGCACAGTTCACCGACGTATATAACGATAGTGACCCAAACAAAGCCTTAGACACCTGGTACCGCGTCTTCCTCGGTGTGCTGAATAAACACGCGCGCCTGAGGCAAAAGAGAGTACGCCGTAGTACCACCTTGGCTAACTGCAGATCCGATAGAGGCTATGGAACACAGGGACGAGCTGGGAAGAGGAAAGCATTTTGCTGAATACAAAACACAGCGTACTCGTGTAAAATCGATGGTTTTGAAAGCAAAAAAAAAATCTCTCTTCACTAAGACAATCAAACAAAGTAAAGACTCCTCCACTGTATGGCGTGCCATTCATTTAGTAACTAGAGGTACAAATAAGAGTAGTGTCCCTTTACCACCCCACCTCACTGCAAATAGTTTTAATGACCACTTCGTCTCTGTGGCGGAATCGCTAGTCCCACTAAGAGTTAACTTGCGTGAGTATGTTTGTCCGGACACGCAAGTAGACTACTGCATCCAGATGCATCACAGCATCATAAAATCAGGTTGTGAGTAACTGTAGTACTCTATCCTAACCAATAAAACCTAACAAAGACCTATCAGTTGTATACAAAATTTCTGAGGGCATCAGAAACAACGTACGTTTCCCAATTCGGCAATTTTAAATGGGAAAAGGCTATCATTCACCATGAACATACCGTAAAGGATGCCGACTTTCCTTATTTTCTTGCACTTTATACTCACATTATTGAAACTTAATAGGTAAAGAGAGGTCAAAATAAAATGGAATAACGTAAGTAATTTTTTCTAATTAATTTTGTGTATTTTTACAACTTAGGGGTAGGGATACAAAATCAACCACTGTGGCACTCACAGTGATCACAGCATCACCTAGTCAAGTTTATAATAATTGTAACATCCTGTTTTAATGACGGAAACCTGAAAATGGACTGTCCGTGCTATAGAAAATGTCTGAAGGCATCTGACACATTATTTTTGTCTTTTTTTGCGATTTCGCGGAAATGGTCATTTACTGGGTGCACAAATACCTTCACTGTGAGCCAGAGATTCTATATTTTTTTCATTCTGTTTTTTGCAGAGGATGCAAAAGGTGTGCATTGACATAATATTGCCTGATTTGGGCTTCTGGAATGAATTCTGATTTATTTAGAGGAAAATGTTTCTCAACCTCATTTTAGCACCTGCGAAGAGCGTGAATAGGGGTACCCTTGCGCCATCGGCTATATCTCTGGTGTGTTCCTAAGGATTTTCGGGGAACATGGCTTAAACATCTCAGGACATACTAAAGAACACTTTGAAACCCATCGTATTGAGTACTGGGGTGGGGGGGGGGTGCGCGGTAGACCTTGCTAGCTTATAAGTACCCGTCAAAAGCTCCAGCTCGGTTCGCTCTCGCTTAGCTTGTCCCTTCAAGGCAAATCTATCAGCCAAATAACAGAACATCGTCTTCTCGGTGTTACAATAGATAACCAGTTTAAGTGGCAGCGTCATATTGGTAACATATGTAAGATAATCTACTTTTCATTTTATCCAAATTAAGGTATATAACTAATGTAGAAACACGGAAACTGTTCTTCAATGCCCACATCAGGTCGCATATCGACTATGCTTTGACAGTGTGGGACGGCTCAAGCCAGGTCCAGTTAAAGAGATTAAACTCTCTTCATCGTAGAGCCGCAAAACTTATCCTTAAAGCTGTTCTTAATTGGACGAACTTTTGATCGGCAAACCTAGATCGGAGAAGATCGGCAATCTTTTGGTTTGTTCTTAATTGAGTTTGAATGAACCTAGGCGAACTTCAGCAAACCAAGTTTGTCATAGTTCTCTTTCTTAACTGAAGTGCTTAATTCGGCATACTTACTGTCTGCGAAGGTGTTCAAAATGGCTGCCGCTATGCCGCTTCGAGATTTGAACGATTTTTGTTTTTGTACTTCTTGCAGCAGCGAACCCACAAACACCGTTGCTCCTCCCACAAATCAATAAAAATTGTTTTGTTCTTCCCACGAGTGAAATATCGTTGTCCCCCATAGTTGTTTGTATCGGTGACTATCTTCTTATCTCAAACGCAGAAGAGGGTAAAAGTTTTGACCAATCAGAGAAAAGGTTCGCCTTGGATCGCTCGACATGTCGAGCGAACGTTTTCCGACAGCGAACTATGGTTTGCCGAGGTTCGTGAACTACTTCAAACTAGGTTCGCCGTATCTTTAGATCGTCCAATTAACAACCAACCTATTTCGCCCGAGATCGTGAACTCTAGATCGTCAGAGTTCGCGAACTAAGGTTCGTTTAATAAAGAACAGCCTTTACGGAACCTAACTCAACTACCGGCGATAATAAATTAAAAACTTTGGAGATTTTCCCCTTGAAAAATCATTTAATGTGTAATAGGAGAATAATTATGTTCAAAGCGCTGGATAACAAATTGCCTGACTATAATTATTAAGAAAATGTTTTCCTCCACAACATCAACATACTCCAGATCAAGGCATTCAATTATTGTGCCACGGCCTAGAATCGATCTCTACAAGAAAAGTTTAGCGTTCTCATGCTCTAGTCTGTGGAACGCATTGCCTAAACATGTCGCAACATCGACAACGCTTTCCGATTTTAGATAATTTTTTTTTCAAATACTTCATGTCATTATTGTAATATTTCCACTGGGACACTTTATTAGGAAATGCATGAATTTCATTTCGTATAACTTTAACTGTAGCTAAAAGTATCTGCTGTTTATACAGGATATGATTATTGCATGGCGCGTGAACATGTATGTGTGTATGTTTGACGGTGTGTGTGTGTGTGTATGTGTGTGTGTGTGTGCGCGCGCGCGCGTGCGTGCGTGCGTGTGTGTGTGTGTGTGTGTGTGTGTGTGTGTGTGTGTGTGTGTGTGTGTGTGTGTGTGTGTGTGTGTGTGTGTGTGTGTGTGTGTGTGCTATTTTTATTTTATTTTGCTTCCCTTTAATTTTTTTAATTTGATTGTTTGGTCTATTTTTGTAAATAGTATATTCGTACCGTGTGCATTATGTGTAAATTAGCAACGGCAAGTTGGAAAAACGGTTTTCCCAACCAAAACTTGAACCGTTGTAAAATAAAGAATCATTGTCATCATTGTCATTCTCTCTCTCCCTCTCCCTCTCCCTCTCCCTCTCTCTCTCTCTCTCTCTCTCTCTCTCTCTCTCTCTCTCTCTCTCTCTCTCTCTCTCTCTCTCTCTCTTATTTCATCTAGACAAATCCTGGTGAGCCCCCACAAGTGCTATATCGCCCGATTATCCCCGGCCGGGTCCTCAGGATTTATATTTTATTTATTTGGGTTACAAAGTAAAGTAGATAATAGCACTGTCAGGGGAGAGAAGTGTGCATGATCGACCAGTGATCATAGATCTACTGTGGCCAAAGCACACCCAAAAAAAAGATAGGAAAGAGAGGGGGCGCTAAAAAAGTGACTGAAAGCAATGCATATGGAAGCCCCCCCCCCCCCCCCGAAGGGGGGCGTATCACATATCCCACTGTTCCAGCCACTCAGTGCATGGAAATTTAAATCTAGGTCCCCCAAGGGGGGTCCAGATATTTAGCCTGTGTGGACAGCTGTTTCGGTCTTGGCGACCTCTTCAGCACACCATCGGCGATACTGGAGGAGGCAGGAATTTCTGCCTACCTGCAATGACAACCACATGTTACTGTGGTGTCTGCAGGGGCATACATTCCATGCCACCACCTAGAGCTAAATTTCATGCACCCTAAAAGAGAACCTACCAAAAGGGGGGAAGGGGTTGCAGTCGATATTGTAGTAGTAAATGAAAATGGCAGTCTCCCCTTTTCTTTTCATTTTATTTATTTATTTATTTATTTATTTATTTATTTATTTATTTATTTATTTATTTATTTATTTATTTATATTTTTATTTATTTATTTATTTTTTTTTTGAGGGGGGGGGGGGCGGGGCGGGGAAGGGGGGCTTTAGAACTAAGACTCATTCTCACCGAAAATGTACAAATACGAATAACGTGTGTCTGTTGCTTGCCACGGTCTCTATATTGAGACATAATCTGATTGATTGATCTTGGTTTGGAGTGCACTGATTATTAAACGCAGTGAACAACAAAAAAATTGCCTAAAAACATTCCTTTGTTTCTTTGTGGGACATCCCTGAAAGTCATGAAAATGCCAAACACTGCTTGTCTGTTGCGACAGTACTGTTAGGATATACCAGTTTTTAATGACTGAAGTGGAACGGCAAAGCAATGCGACACTTTTGGAGCTGTTGATGCGGGACGCCTTGGTTGACTTAATCCTAAAACCCTATAAGACACAAAGAATCACTCTCAATTCTCCAAGGTCGAATGTAAATCTCTTCGCAGGCTAAGGTGCTCCTGTCATATTAGATTAGGAGATCAACCGTTTTAGTTCAAGGGTGTTGCCAGAATAGCTTGGCGCCTGTGGCGCCAAGCTATTCTGGCGCCACCCTTGCCCTATCATAGTCTAATTAATTTCAAGCAGTAGTGTATCTGAATGAAAAGGGACAAAATCTTCGCGATAGAGCAAACTTTAATTACAAAAATGCGTCCTAGCCTATAGACCGGATTTTGAGTTTAAGCCATTTCAAATGAAGACGAATCTTTTACATCCGCAACGCAGTCACTTGTGTCCTCTCAGAATACGTACAGCGTTTCATCGCTAAACATTTTTTTTTTTTTTGTCTGTTGTGTGTCCTACATTTGTGTTGTGTTTATCTACCTTCCCCTTTGTTCGACAGTGAGGGTGTTGAGGATAAAGGGTTTGTTTATTGCGTGACGTGTTGGCCGGATGTTAGGGGGAAGGGGGGTATCAACGTTCTGAGAACGCAGTTAATAAGGACATACCCCGTTCAAAACCGAGTAGAACACCAGTCGGCTGCTGGAGGCCGGCATAGATACTCCTCTGCGGCGCAGTTGCGGGGGCTCATGCGGAGGATCTATGCCTCTTGCTGACACCACTTTGATCTATGTTCCAGAGACAGCTAGGGGTTTTCGGTGGTGAATTAAAAAAGACTGCAGTTATTTAGCTATTGGGGTTTAACGCCGAGCAGGCGACTACGGCCATCTCACGGCGGTGCAGAAACACAGCCTGCGTCAACTGGCTCTGAACGGGAAACCCGGTATTCTCAGAACTGAGTTATTGTCTTCCCGGAACCGCTCGAAGCAGCAAATGCAGGATGTAAGCTTCGCTGCGTCGACGGTCAGTATATATTGCGTTTACAATGCACGCGTGCTTATGATCTCCTAAGGCTCATCCATTCTACCGCTGAAGAAAAAAAGATCAGCCTAGTCGTGAGCATTTCGGGCTTGAACGGACAAAAGAGAGCGTGTGAAGATATTCAGCAGCAGACTGCAGCTAGGTCTAGATACCATTTGCTTTGAACCAGCACTTGATAAGAACGACTCGCTGTTGAAAGACTAAGAACGACTTTTTATCTTTAAAGGAGGGATTTTGAGTGTTACAGTGTCTCGTTTCGATCAAACAACAATGGTTGTGTTTTTGGAGCCTTTTCATATCGTGCTGTGCAATACAAACAGAGATATCTTAGTGACCGAATGTGACAGTCCAGATGTGTATCAGCAAGAGATAGAGGCTGTGCTGAACAGACAGAATATCAGGCAGAGAGACGATTTATTTGTTTTGTGCCCAAAAACCAAAGTGATTTTCAGTCCGGACCATAAAACACGTACAAGACACAATGGTGTGCACCATCACAAGCCTCTGAAATACGACCTACATTGCCTTGAAGAAGACTTTGTATGGGAAGAATTCGTCAAATATCTTCTTCACAAAAAACACGGCGTTGGCACAACCTACTTTCGGCCTAAACACCTGCTGATCAATCAAGTTACGCACAAGAAAAGCGGCACTAAAATACTGCTGGTTTCATGGAACGCCCCGGGCAAGAGGTTGGTTGGTTGTAAAGCCTCGGGCAAGAGAGTGTGGACACTGACGAAAGAACAACAGTTGACGTGTTTTGATCAAATGAAGAATTTCCTAGAGAATATGTGCAGGCGATTACGGTGTGACCTCGTCATGGTGGGTGGTGATTTCAAACTGACTTCGACAGACATTGTTGGGCACCTGTCATACATCCGGATTCTCAGCAAGAGAGACGATGATAAGTTAGACCTCTTCGTCTTCGGCACATCGTGCACTGTGCGTATTAAGCAGCGGCCAACTCAAAGAGCTGCTGATCACCACGTCATGAAGTTTGAGGTTGGCAAATGTGTGTGTGCGTGTGTGTGTGTATGTGTGTGTGCGTACGTGCGTGCGTGCGTGTGTGTGTGTGTGTGTGTGAGAGAGAGAGAGAGAGAGAGAGAGAGAGAGAGAGAGAGGGAGAGAGCGAGCCTGTGTGCATTAATCCGGTCACTGCCGAGGAAATGTGAACACTGTCCAACTGCAAGAGGCATAGATCCTCATGAGCCCCCGCGATCGCGGGGACTCATGAGGATCTATGCCTCTTGCTGAGACCAATCTGTATCTATGTTTCTTGGCTTTTGGTGGTGGTTGAAGGAATACAGATTTCAGAAACGATTTACCTACAGTAGCAGAGAAGGGGTTACGTGCACGGGAACACAGATTTCTGACACAAAGTCTGACACCACTGGCAGCAAAGGGGTTAGACACTATCGGTGAGAGGGTTAACGCCTTCCATGCCACAGCACGTTTATTTTGCTTCTGAAATCTGTGTCCACTGAACGACAAAAAACCCCACAACTGTCCAAAGAACATGGACACAACGTGGTCTCAGCAAGAGGCATAGATCCTCGTGAGCCCCCACAGTCGCGGGGGCTCATGAGAATATATGCCTCTTGCGGTTGGATCGCGTTAGCTTTACTTCTATGCAGCTGCCGGTGCTGTTGACAACCGGTGACAGGATGCGAAGAATTTCCGGGCGTGGTGTGGATGATGTTACAGCGGAAGAAGGACATATTTGCGCGTGGTGCTCGGACCCTGGAGAGAGGCCTTCTTATAACAACTGCCCTTTCATGGACATTTGGAAGGGGCCTGTGAGTCTTTATTCACACACACACACACACGCGCACATGCACGCACACACACACACGCATGCACGCAAGGAAGCACACACACACACATACTCACGCACACGCACGCGCACGCAAGCACACACACGCAAACACATGCATACTCACGCGCGCTCGCGCGCGCGCACACACACACACACACACATGCACACACACACACACGCACGCGCACGCACACACACGAATGTATGTGTGTGATGATGCTGGGTCCCAACCTCGGCGTCCACTCAACCTCGGCCAGAGTGACATATAATGCTCCAAAATAGTAAGGCACATTAGCTTTTCAGCTGGAATTACTACATGTTCTCAAAATGGGTATAATAACGGTTACATCAGTTATTAGTCATCCCATTAGCCTACAATCATTTCACAACGTTGGTATGACATATAGTGCTCACAATAAGTAAAGGTTGTCATAAATTCAGCTGAAATTACTAAAATGTAGGAAAACACCTTACATTTGCGAAGTGCAGTCACCTTGTTGGTCTGATTAATGATTATACTTTTTGGGACATTTTAATATTGAAGCGAAAAGTAATACATCCTTTACTTTTTGTGAGCACCATATGTCACACCAATGTTGTGAAATTGTAGGCCAGCCGGGATGGCTAATCACTGATATACTCGTCATTATACTGATCCTACGGACTTTTAGTCATTCAAGCTGAAAAGTTAATTTACCTTACTATTTGGGAGCAGTTTATGTCACTTTGGCCGAGGTTGGGTCGACGCCGAGGTCGGGACCCAACAGAGGCCATTTTGAAATGTTTTCTACTAGTGTTAATGAAAAGACCCTGATGTTCGCAGACACAGAAAATGCACGACGTTAGATACATTCATGGAACTTTTCCAAGTGTTACAATAAATTTTCAACCGGTCGGCGGTCGGGAGCGATTTTTCTCGAGATGATTCTCGAGGTGTTCAGTGCCAGCTGACGCAATTTTTGTTAAATTGAATACTGCGGGGGCTCATGAGGATCTAGACCTCTTGCAGCTGGCTGGTGTTCAGATTTTGTTGGCATGGTGTCAGCAAGAGGCATAGATCCTCATCAGCCCTCGCAACTGCCTCTGAATCTATACCTCTTGCAATTTGGGGGTGTTCAAATGTCCTCGTCACTGAATGGCTTATTGTTACTATTATTGTTATTGTTATCTTATTATTATTATTATTATTATTATTATTATTATTATTATTATTATTATTATTATTATTATTATTATTATTATTAATTTTATTATCATCAGGTGATGTGCTGCCAGTGTCCAGCGAAACATGAATCTGGTGTACAGCGGCAACTGCAAAAGGCAGAAGAGAAAAAACCCTGGTAAGGCGATGATACGGGTTGTGTGGTCTCCGCAGTGTGTTTGACCGTTTCGTTGCAATGCGAGAGGGGGTAAAGTAAGAGCGACCCAACTGTGGTACAGCACCAATTGGATAAGAAAAGAATATGTCGATTTTAACTTAAGACCCTTTAAAAAAAAATTCGTATAAATACATGTAAACTAAATTATGCCTCACCTCCTGTTGCACAAAATAAATCATTAGCGCTCACTTAGACCGATAAAATACTAGCTAAAGCTCGCATTTTATCGGTCGAAGTGAGCACGAGTGGAGGTCAGGCATAACTTAATCTCAATTTTGATGTAGCAGTAGAATATAATAATGAATTGTTGACATCACAGAAGTAGATTTTCGTGTATGGAGGCCTTTTCGGGGTTATTTTAAGATTGTACAGCAAGCCAAGTATCTCATTAGCTTGATCAAATATTATTGTAAGAAAACCCAAAGTATGTAAAACGCTGGTGTGAGCCAATCCAACCGTCAAACCGATATGACATAAAACAATGATCGTGCGACAGTGGCATACATACATTAAACCATGGAAGGTGCTAACTTAGCAGCCTTTTTGACACACAGTCGTGGCTTCTTGGCAGAGCCACGGAGCCAGAACTTGTGCGCCAAAAGCAAGTTTCGGCTCATAAATCACCACAGCCTCCAAGAACTTGGCGCTGGCTACACCCTCTACTGGTCAGGCAGGCCTGCATCAGAAAGACGGCTCTCAGGCGTGGGCTTCATGGTGAAGACCCACATTGCGACTAAGTTGGAAAACCTACCAACGGGTCACTCCGACCGCATCATGTCCATGCGCCTCCCACTGAGACACCAGCAATACGTCACCCTTCTCAGTGTGTACTCCCCAACCCTCCTGGCAGAGCCTGCAGAAAAAGACAAGTTCTACTCTGACCTGCGCAGCCTCCTGCAGAGCACCCCTGCAGACGACAAAGTCATCATCCTTGGCGACTTCAACGCCAGAGTGGGCCAAGACTCTGAAGCCTGGAAAGGAGTCCTCGGCAAGCATGGCGTTGGGAACTGCAATGACAATGGTCGCTTACTGTTGGAGCTCTGTGCAGAACAGCAACTTGTCATCACCAACACTACTTTCCAGCAAAAGGACAGTCGAAAGACCACCTGGATGCATCCTCGCTCCAAGCACTGGCACCTTATCGACTATGTCCTAGTGCGTCAGAGGGACCGCAGTGACGTCCTTCTCACCAGAGTGATGCCCAGCGCAGAGTGCCACACTGACCACCGCCTTGTTCGCTGCAAACTCAGGCTCCGCCTCAAGCTGAAACCCAAGAAAGGGGGCCCCCCCAAGAAAAAGCTTGATGTTGCCAGCCTTCAGCGTGACGACAAGAAAGCTGCCCTTCAGGCCGATTTACAGCGCATGCTCAAAGACACAGTTGATCCAGCAGACTCCTCCCCTGAAACACTCTGGGAACAACTGAAAACTGCTATTGTAAAATCTTCTGTGGAAGTCTTGGGCTTTGCTAGAAAGAGGAACAAAGACTGGTTTGACGAAAACGACGTAGAGATCCAGGAACTTCTAGCAAAAAAAAGAGCCGCCCACCAGGCCCACCTAGCCCAGCCTTCCTGCCCTGTGAAGAAGTCTGCCTTCCGCCTCATCTGCAGCAGTCTCCAGCTCAAGCTTAGAGAGCTCCAGAACGAGTGGTGGTCCAGACTCGCACAGAGGACCCAGCTCTGCGCTGACAACGGTGATTACAGGGGCTTCTACGAAGCACTGAAAGCAGTGTATGGCCCTAGGCACCTGGTACAAAGTCCCCTGCGAAGCGCTGATGGACAGGCACTCCTCACAGATAATACCTCCATCTTGAACCGCTGGTCGGAATACTTTCAGGACCTCTTCGGCGCTGAGCGCACTGTTCAAGAAACAGTCATCCTTCAAATCCCACACCTTCCACTAAAGGTTGAATTGGACGAACCGCCCACCGCCGAAGAGACCCTCACAGCCATCCACCAGCTCAAGAGTGGCAAAGCAGCAGGCATTGACGGAATCCCGCCAGAGATCTGGAAACATGGAGGCCCAGCACTGCACAACAAGCTCCACGACCTCTTTCTCTGCTGCTGGGAAAAAGGAACACTACCAAAGGATCTCCGTGATGCAGTCATCATCACCCTGTACAAGAACAAAGGAGAGAAGTCTGCCTGCTCTAATTATCGTGGAATTACCCTGCTGTCCATTGCCGGGAAAATTCTCGCAAGGTTGCTCCTGAATCGGCTGGTACCTGCCATCGCTGAAGACCACCTCCCAGAGGGCCAGTGTGGCTTCAGAGCCAACAGGAGTACCACCGACATGGTCTTTGTGCTGAGACAGCTTCAGGAGAAGTGCCGCGAGCAGAACAAAGGGCTGTACGTAACGTTTGTCGACCTAACAAAAGCGTTTGACACTGTGAGCAGGCAAGGTATGTGGCAGATCCTGGAGCGACTAGGCTGTCCCCCAAAGTTCCTCAACATGATCGTCCAGCTCCACGAGGACCAGCAAGGCCAGGTCAGACTAAACAGTGACCTCTCAGAACCATTCCCCATTCGCAACGGCGTGAAGCAAGGCTGCGTGCTGGCACCGACCCTCTTCACCATCTTCTTCAGCATGATGTTGAAGCAGGCCACAGTGGACCTCGACGACGACGACGCAGTGTACATCAGGTATCGTCTCGATGGCAGCCTGTTCAACCTCAGACGACTGCAGGCCCACACGAAAACCCTAGACCAACTGGTTCGTGAGCTGCTCTTTGCTGATGACGCTGCCCTCGTTGCACACACAGAGAGAGCCTTGCAGCGCATTACGTCCTGCTTCGCAGATGCCGCCCAGCTCTTTGGACTTGAGGTCAGTCTGAAAAAGACAGAGGTCCTTCATCAGCCGGCACCCAAGGAAGAGCATCGCCCTCCCCACATCACCATCGGCGAGTCCGAACTGAAGTCTGTACACCAGTTTACCTACCTTGGCTGCATCATCACGTCAGACGCCAAGCTGGACAAGGAGCTGGACAACAGGCTGGCAAAAGCGAACAGTGCTTTCGGGCGACTATTCAAGCGGGTGTGGCACAATCAACAGCTGAAAAAAGGCACCAAGATCAGCGTGTACAGAGCTGTCGTCCTCACCACCCTGCTGTACGGTTCCGAGTCCTGGGCCCTCTACCGCAGCCAACTACGACTCCTCGAACGCTTTCACCAGCGCTGCCTGCGTACCATCCTGGGCATTCACTGGAGTGACTATGTCACCAACGTCGAGGTCCTTGAACAGGCGGAAACTGTGAGCATCGAGGCTTTGCTGCTGCGGACACAGCTTCGCTGGGCGGGGCACGTCTCCAGGATGGAGGATCATCGCCTACCCAAGATCACTCTGTTCGGCGAGCTCGCCACTGGACACCGAGACAGAGGGGCACCAAAGAAGAGATACAAAGACGGTCTCAAGAAGTCACTTAGTGCCTGCCAAATCGACCACCGCCAGTGGTCTTCGCTTGCTGCGGACCGTGACACCTGGCGCTCCACCATTCACAAGGCAGCCGTCTCCTTTGAGGACTCTCGCAGAGCTAACCTTAAGGACAAGCGGCTCAGAAGAAAAAACAGAGCTGTCGTAACTCAGAACCCTGAACAGACCTTCCCCTGCAGCCACTGCGGTCGTACCTGCCTGTCCCGGATTGGCCTCCGCAGCCACGAAAATGCCTGCAGACGACGTGGGCAAGCCCTATAGAATCTTCGTTCGCGAAGTCAAGCCAAGAAGGAAGGAGAAGACTCAAGGTTAACATATACTCCTACTTTGGATGTTAGGTTTTCAATTGCCAAAACGTCTCGTTTGAAACGAAATATCGGAGTCTGCGCTAGCAAGGTTTGTGACAATCACAATGTCAAAATCATTACGAAGCTGGTCTTGCGTGTTTTGTG
This sequence comes from Semisulcospira habei, assembly GCA_036245525.1. NCBI lineage: Eukaryota > Metazoa > Mollusca > Gastropoda > Semisulcospiridae > Semisulcospira > Semisulcospira habei. The sequence goes on along the minus strand of BTPG01000004.1, from coordinate 205,320,519 downwards.
ACACTATTTTTAGGTGTTACGAAGTTCGTGCAGCTGCCACATACTTTGCGACAATATCCCACTTAACCCCAACGCCCTGCAGCAGGTGATGAATCTTACGATGATAATTCAAGGACGGTGCCAGATTAGCTTGGCGCCACCAGGCGCCAAGCTAATCTGGCACTACCCTTGAATTACCATGATCGATGCATCTCCGGGAACTGGCACATAGCTGTTAAGTGACAAACTTAACATTTGCGAAA
>BTPG01000004.1:205272067-205320255 GCA_036245525.1 Semisulcospira habei | reverse complement strand
GCGGCCGCGGGGTCAGATGGAATATGTCACGAAAACTCATGACAACACATACGTCATCTTGATTATTTCTTTCTTTCCGGTTGCAAAGGGTTGCTCTGTGTTCCCGCTGGTGGCGCAAGTGGTCCGCCCGATAACTTGGATGCAGCGGGCCAGTCAGCATGATGGCGGAACACATCCACGCGAACAACAGCAGTGACGTGCAGCTCAGTCCAAAGTGAAATACAAAGTCGCCGGTCACGTTCAGATTATAGTGAGGTTACGTTTGATACGAACGACTGCCAACAACAAACGATAGCTAAATCACGGCGGACAACCAGCTTGTTCCGTAGTTATAGACAAAACTCCGAACAACTCCAAGAGGCACAGATCCTCATGAGCCCTCCGGGCTCATGAGGATCTGTACCTCTTGGAGATATTTGGAGCGTTGTGATTTGGCTCTCGTTCGTTGCTGCGAGTCGTTGGTTGCAAAAGCAACCTCACTAATTTACTGTAGACCGAAAGGAACGCGGCATCATTCGAATCAGAAACACTTCAGTGTTTCCAATGATTTGAATGGAGTAGCATTTCTTTTGCTCGTCAGAATACAATACTGCAGATTGACAGCCCTTGAAATGCTCCCCAGGATGTAAAGTGGGGTTTTTTTTTTTTTGTTTTTTGTTTTTTGTTTTTTTTTTTTTTTTTTTTTAAGGCGACACCACTTGAATCATCGGACACATTATGGTGTCTTTCAATAATTCCATTTATGACGCATTTATTTTGCTCGTCAGCTACAAAAATTAAATGTGATGACCTTGTATCGGGCCTGCGAGATTTCACGTGAAGAAACCGTGGTATTTTATCACATCAACATGCCGCTACAAGCGTAAGCGGATTATGGTCTTCCACACTTTTTAAGTTTATAAACCATTCGATTTAAAAAAAAAAAAAAAAAAAGAGCTTCGTAACAGTGAATGGATTATAAAAAATCTCGTTGAGACCCTAAAACGAACACCAGCGGGATATTGTGACAATTCTATTACAGTGCTCGTAGAGATTCCGAGAGTTTTGCACATTAGTCCTACTTGTTTTGTGACAACAAGCATTTTGTTACAAAGCACCAGGACACTTCAAGTGGCCACTTGCTTTGTAACAATTGTCACATTGTCACAAAGTTTGTTACTATTACAGGACTTACGGTGTCTTGCATGAATCTCGACACTGCTAATAATGTATTGACTTTCTCGTCATGAATTCACGGGAACATCTCCTACACTAAGTAGGCATATGCAGGATAACATGCCATAGAAGGCTGTGGTCCGCGGGCCGACGTCGGCAGCACGGTGGGCCAGACGGCTACAGCTTACTTGGTACATTGAATTTATTTTTGCTAGAATTGTATATAGAATTGTATATAGGCACATTTCTTATATACCATGCAACAACAAAAACGCCACTGGCCTTCGTTTTTACAGCTTTGGTTTTGTCGTGCACGTCACGTGATCAGATTGGGAACCATGAATATGGCGTTGGGGTCTTAGGATAAAAGTCGCATGCAGGTTATTTCTGCGAAAATAATTTCATTTTTGTTTTGGTATGTCTTGTGATAATCTTGGTCATGTGTTTCGTTATTAAAAATTGTTGTCTTTTGTCAAAATAATTAGGCAGCAATTTAGAGGCACCTGATCATCACTTTCGACTGACATGCGGCACACCGGAAGTGCGCATGAAACAGAAATCAAATTAACCTTAGCATTGCAGTCATTTATTGGCAACCTCAAAACTAAATAGACTTGCCTGAAAACGCCAATCACTGCCTTTCATGGGACGTCTGTTCGTCCCTTTGCGTGTCGGTAGTGGTTTCAGTCGCGATGATTTCTATAGGAATCATCGCGATTAAAACCGCTACCGATACGCAAAGGGTTAACATTACTCGTTTATCAGACTGACATGAATTAAGTTTACGCTTCGTAGGGCTTTTCCGAGTGCAGAAGTCCCATCTTGACTGAACTGTACTCAACTCATGTTCATTCTTTTCGGGGTCGTTGTGTATTGGTTTCGTGATACCATTTTCATTCTTTTCGGGGTCGTTGTGTATTGGTTTCGTGATACCATGTTCATTCTTTTCGGGGTCGTTGTGTATTGGTTTCGTGATACCATGTTCATTCTTTTCGGGGTCGTTGTGTATTGGTTTCGTGATACCATGTTCATTCTTTTCGGGGTCTTTGTGTATTGGTTTCGTGATACCATGTTCATTCTTTTCGGGGTCTTTGTGTATTGGTTTCGTGATACCATGTTCATTCTTTTCGGGGTCTTTGTGTATTGGTTTCGTGATACCATGTTCATTCTTTTCGGGGTCTTTGTGTATTGGTTTCGTGATCGCAGCAGCGCTTCTACTAATTTAGATTTTACGGCAAATTTATCTTTTTCGGGGGATGGAGTAGGGGCGGGGGAGGGCTGAAGCCGGCAAGATATAGAATTTCATATACGCGGTGAAATGTACTTTTACTTCTATATGTATACTGACCAGCAACAGAAATGCGACATTTTTGGAATCATCGGAAACACTTCAGTGTTTCCGATGATTCCAAAAATGTCGCATTTCTTTTGCTCGTCAGTATATAGCTTTACTGGATTTTTAATAAAAAAATCAGAAACTTGCCTTGCTGTACAGCCTAACAGCTTCTTTTTTTTCCAAATAAAGAATCATTTCTCACTTTCTTGAACGGTGATGACTTTTAAAGCAAGCGAAGACACGCACGCACGCACATGCGCATACACGCACGCAAACACACACACATATAGGAGCGCATGCACGCGTGCACGCACATATGCATACACGCACACACATACATACACGGTACACATACAAAACACAAAAGGCAGGGGATCTAACTGTTTGTCTGTCCAGCGCTGTGATTCCCCTTGGTTTGAGTAAAACACAAAAGCGCACGCACTCTCGCAAGCACACACACACACAATTACGTACGCACGCACACGCATGCACGCACACACAAACACGCACGAGCACGCACACACACACAAACACACACACACGAACACACACACGCACACAGACAAACACACAAATACGCACACACGCGCACGCAAAAACACTCAAAATTATACGCAGGATCTGACTGAGCGGGCTGATGAGCATTTTTGTTTGTTTGTTAGACATATGTTCTTTATCTCACTCTGCCCGCGACACACCACAGCAAGATATGTCTCGACCATGACAGTTCAAGGGTGGTGGCAGAATAGCTTGGCGCCTAGGCGCCAAGCTAGTCTGCCACCACCTTGAACTATCTTGGTCGATCGGTCTCCTGAATTGTAATTCAGTCCTCAGAGCATAACTTCAAAAAATGTGGGTATTTCGTGCCTAGGCCGGCACAAAGAGTTATACCAATTTAAGAGTTATACCAATTTAAGAGTTATACCAATTTAAGAGTTAAACCAATTTAAGAGTTATTCCAATTTAAGAGTTATACCAATTTAAGAGTTATACCAATTTAAGAGTTAAACCAATTTAAGAGTTATACCAATTTAAGAGTTAAACCAATTTAAGAGTTATACCAATTTAAGAGTTAAACCAATTTAAGAGTTATACCAATTTAAGAGTTATACCAATTTAAGAGTTAAACCAATTTAAGAGTTATACCAATTTAATCTGTGTTCTTCACGTGGATGTTGGTAAGTGTGCGGTGGGTTCAGACGCCAAATTCAAGATCAGTGTAGCACCATCATTAAAATGTGTTTAACTTGGGAATGGTTTTGTTATGTGCGTTTCAGTTGTATATTATTATTATCATTGGCAGGGAAGGGGTTAATCAGAGTTCATATTAAGGTTCGTTAAATCCAGTTTTGTGGTGCACTAGTAACAAGAGAAAAAACACAGCACAACAAACTACACCCGACAGCAAGAGACATAGATCCTCATGAGCCCCCGCAAACGCGGGGGCTCATGAGGCTCTATGCCTCTTCTTGTTGGTCTCAAAAACAAACTGCATTTTAAAACGACCTACTCAACTTAGTATAGGGTTAATAAATCGCAATATCTCCTTTATAAATGCTCGCAGTGCGCCTATGTCTTACAGTAAAGCTGGACAAAAAGGTCTCACTGAACTCTTTCTACCCCAACACCGACATCCCCAAATTTCGCCGTTGTTCTCTGAAGCCTGCATTTGCAGTGCAGGACACAGGTCGACATATTTATGATAGGTCTAGGGTGATGCCAAAATAGCTTGGCGCCCATAGGCGCCAAGGTATTCTGACATCACCTTTGATCTATCATGGTCGATCTTTATCTTGTTGTGGTGTGTCTGGGGTAGAATAGAGTTAAATCATGAAGTTTGAACGTCGTAAAATTAAAGGCATTTCTGTTCTTCTTCAAGTGTGTGCGCAGGAGAGTTCCTTTCGTTACGGCTCAAAAATGGCAGTGGTAAACATCTAGTACATGTGCTTACTCACACGAATTTCAATTTTTTTTTTTTAAGTAGAAAAGTCATTGCTAACCCTTTTCATCCTAATACATCTATCGCTTGAAATAAACCAGACTATGATATTTCAAGGGTGGTGCCAGAATAGCTTGGCGCCTCAGGCGCCAAGCTATTCTGGCACCACCCTTGAACTGAAATGATTGATCTGTCTCCTAATCTGTAATGTAGCCTTCATATCTTCAGGACAATAAACCCTCAGCTTTCAAGACAATAAACCAATTTTTGCAAAATCAGCCTCAGGATGTAATGGGTTAAATTAAGGCAAGACAACACTGATAGCTCGTTGTATCGTCAAATTTTAGCAACCAAAGCCTCCCATGGAGCAGATCACTAAGTGGCACCAATGATTTCAGGTGTGCGGATCGTTTCTAAACAAGATGGAGACACTGTGCAACAGCTCAAGGATACTACCTGGCTGCTTAGCTGGTCATGGTACCTGGAGCTATCACGGCCAGCCCATCCTGGCTCTTGTTTAAAGTGAAAGAACCAGTTCCACTGGATGCATCTCAAAACTACAAAGTTACTGTCAACTACAGACAAAGGTGGGGCAAGCGCTGCTAGAAACAGTGTACGTACCAAGGGAAGCCACTGAGCGTTGGACAAACAAACAAACCCTTCTTGCGTAATTACCCCAGTAGCGAAACGTCTTTGGGCCCACGACGGCCGCAGTGGGCCCGCGCACAGCCGTGCGCGAGCCCACTGCGGCCGTCGTGAGCCCGAGGACCTTTGTTTACTGGGTATGGCACCCAACTGTAGGATGCTTTGCATTTTTCATGGACGGGTGTTTGGGTGAGAGATGGAATGGGTCAGAGGATCTGTTTGTTTTTAATCAGAGAAAGACCCAACGAAGAAAGAAACACGCTTAGAAAAGACAGTGACAACACAGTTGTGTTGTAAATGTCTTTTCTAAGCGTGTTTCTTTCTTCGTTGGGTTGTTATCTGCCTTTTTACACGCTTGACAGTTCTTCTCCTTCTTTGCGGTCGCCTTTATATCCGTGTTCCAGTCGCCGAGATGAAGTCGGCTGTGCGGTGAAGTTTCTCCCTGCAGCCATACAGCTTGTCCTGGAGTGTGGTGGGTGGCGTCCAGATCTCTCTCCTCAGCTGCTGGAACTAGGGGCAGTCTTGGAGGATGTGGCCAACAGTTAGCTCACTTTGGCCGCAATGGCAAGCAGGAGATGCCACAATCTTCAGCTTGCGGTTTGGCAGACAACTTTCTGGTCAGAATTTTGTTTCTTTGAACAGCGTTGAGGTTCTTTTCCCCCACTAGATTGTGCATTGTATAAGTCAAGTTAATTTCGTTGAAGATTGTTCCTCTGTGCTGAATGAAAACCGACATTTTCAAATAATTATGGGAATAGTTATCATCTGAAGACTGACCAATAAGTTCAGGTGACAGATCGACCATATAAGTTATAAGTTGGTGCCAGAATAGAATAGAATATGTAGACGTCTTTCCTTTGCGGAGGTCTCAGGCGTCGTTTGGCTTGTATGCAATTTGCTCGTAAGCTGTCGAGGCCTCATCTCTAGGGCCAAGAGCGTCGCATGTGGTAGAAACCGTTGGTGCTATTGAAAACAAAACAAATATAAATGAACAAAGAAAAAACACCTGATCCTTACACAAATTTACCCTCTCCTAGGCCCCCTAGTAGGAGATACCAGACGTAGCAGATTATTCCGAAATTCTATATGCCTACAGAAGTTAAAATGGTAAAAAAAAAAAAAGGTGGTATATTCTGAGAAGGATCTGCCGGTCCGAACAAAGAAACAAGAAATGAAACCGAGTGAACACAAGGTCTACGGGCCTTTGTCACCTTGATCCCAAATCAGCTTGACTTAAATAAAGCTGACGACGGCCCGAGGACCTTTAATTTGCTCACCAGTCTTGGAAGTGTCCGTGGCGCCTTTGTTCTGTCCAAGTTCCTCATAGACAGAAGGGGGATCGTCCCGTCGACTCAAAACATCGTAGTTGCCAGGAAAGTATTCTGTCGAAATAAATCGTCGAACTTGTTAACCCTTTTCATCCTGATACACTTCTATTTGAAATCAATTTGAATGATAGTTCAAGGGTGTGCCAGACTAGCTTGGCGTCTGAGGCGCCAAGCTATTCTGTCACCAGCCTTGAACTAAAATGGTTGATATATGTCCTAATCTGTAATGTACTCTTCTTAGGACAATAAGCAATTATTCTAAAAATCATCTTCAGGATGTAATGGATTAAAGGCTTAAAGGCTCGGCACACGCTCACACGCTACTGTGCCCGCCACAGGTGACAAGCAAAGGTTTTCTGGCTGCAATATCGCCTTCTTACACATTACAACGCGCTCGCGATGCTTTTGTATTACATGACCAGCCATAAAGGGCAAGAGATCACTGCTGATTGGCTGAGAGACAGATCGTGCCTGGCGAATTGCGGGTTGTCAATATAAGCAACACCCACCGACGCCCCCCCCCCTCCCCCGACACCCCCTCCCCCTCCTAAAAATAAAAATAAATAAATAAAATAAATAAATAAAAAGTAAAAAATAAATAATAATAATAATAATAATAATAATAATAATAATAATAATAATAATAATAATAATAATAAATCGGTTGGTATCGGGGCGCAATGGCTGACACACCGCCGACACGATTGTTGCGGCCGGCAACACGGGTTTGTGTGTAGCCCTTAAAGGGGCACAACTAAACTTTTTGAAGGCTTCAGTTCGCATAAAGCTTTTGCTGGGCTTCAGTATACATACCCACTTAGACAGTGACCACCCTATTGTCCCACCAAATGCTTTCTTTCGTCAGTTCAAAGCGAAAAGAGGCCCACCGGAATCTTGTGACTGGACCCAGTGAAAGATTGCTTCTGACAGGCGATGGTAGCTGACGTCATAAATATTTTATACGACCTTAGGTCATCTGCATAATTATATCCATTCAGAGACAAGATGGCAGGTGAACCAGCGAAGAAAAGACAGTATCATCGACTCGCGCCGACAATGACAGACTCGAAATTGAAGAGAAGAAAGAGGAAGAGAGACAAGATACCCCTATGTAGAACTGACATCGGACAGGGGAATATGGACGTGTCCCTTGCCTGCTGAATCAGTGAATAATCTACGGTCTTTGTCGATCTTCCTATAGTTCCGCGAGCGCTATTGATTTTCAAAAGTCATGATCTTCCGTAGAATTTATCTCTTACAGATTTCGCAAGATTTTAAACCTGTTTTATCATATAGTTACGGGCTAGTTATCACATTTTATGCTGCAAAGACTGATCTGAAAACTACGGTTTGTCAGTGTCAAAGTTGTACGGCATCGCTGGTCGTAACATGTTTTTTGTCCGTGTGCCGCGGGCTCGCATTCACTCGATCTAGAGAGGTCAGTAGTGTTTCTGCTGCGATGGTGCATTTGTCGTTTCCAATGATTCTTTAAGTTACTTAGACTTCGATGTGTGAGATGTGAAACTGACTGCAGTGTAGAAAGTGGGTATAAAATACCAAAGTTCTGTTTCAATGATGGAACGCGTTGCGTGTTTCCGAGGGGTAAAGGATCAAAGGTCAAACTAGGCTTTGCGAGTCACTAGCCACGCCCTCGGTCGGTCTACGACTACGCAGCACGATCATTACTAGTAAATACTAAAGCAGGTCGAGCGAAACCCGCATTGTGATTTTGACAGCATAGCGAGTATGGAAGGTTTATTCTACTTTCTCGTGAAAAAATACGTCAAAGGGATGCCGGAAAACATCAGTACACGTGTACACTGACACGTGTGTACACCACACCGATGAACTCGTGACCTGCTGTATTGCGATACACTGCCGATAGTCGGCCGGGTTCTGCCTTGTGACGTAGGCTCATAAATATGCATATTAATTCAAAACAAGGCCGATGCAGACGATAAATCCGAGAATCTGGTACAAAAACAATACACCCTCCAAACAATAAATTTTGACATTTGGCATTATACTTACATCATAAAGCTCTAAGATAGTTGCTGACAGTTTTCTGACTGTGTTGATATGCTTGATCCTGGAGAAAATAACTTTAAGGAGCAAGAAATGATTTCAGAACACACACAATGCCTTCGGAACGACGGCGGCAACAGTCTGCCTGATGATCTATGCACGTACAGCCCCGCTTTACTCTGCTGAGAAAGAAGCTACGCAGGGAAGTAAACGTAGCCTGCCCCTTCTGAGATTGATTGTACATTGCTTAACGTCCCGACAGCAACAAGACTTTCTCAGGACGTGCCTGCACTGCTTGTTAAAAAAAACTAAACAGAATATTGAATGTATGTCGCCAGCCGGTCCAATACGTTAAATAAACCTACGAAATGGGGCCTAAATAAAGCTAAGACCATTTAGCAACACACATCCAATATCAAGAGCTACAGGCAGCGCAGACAGTAGGGAGGGTTTAAAAAAGGAAAATACACTTGACTGGATCAAGGGCAGACAGAAACACATGCCCCAGAATAGAGGCGAAAACCCACCCTGTGGGGGTGACCAGGGTGACCCTGGGAACTAAAATGTAGTTAACCCCACCCAAGTCCCCCAGGACAGACCAGGGTGGGGACCTTCTGAGCATGGAGAAAAGAAGGGCTTTTTATATAGGCGCACAGGGAAGTTACCAGGCAGAGAGTCTGTAGTAAGTCTGTCACGAGCTTTCGGCGCCATCCCTGAGTCTTCCTTGTACTATTTTTTATACACAAGGGGGTTAAACCACTTAGCCCCTACACACTGCAGCAGGAGACGGATTGGCCATGATAATTCAAGGGTAGTGTCAGATTAGCTTGGCGCCTTCAGGCGCCAAGCTAATCTGACATTACCCTTGAATTATCATGCTCGACCCGACTCCTGCAACTGGTGCATAGGCGTCAGATGATACCTCCAAAATGCAGCCTCGGGGTAAAAATGTGTTAAACTTACCGTTACTCGGCTGGAAAGCCATGTTCTGATACTGGTCTGCGGTTCTGGTCGCAGGAGGAGTTCTGGGTGATGGCAATGCCGGGGCACCTCAACAGGAAAACAAAAATAGATGATATAAAATTAGGTTGGTAGATAGGTAGGTAGTCTAGAAAGCAAGGTATGTTCTCTGGCGCCTTTTTTTCTCAGGGTAAATGTCTCAAACAAGTTAATCATCATCATCATCATCATCATCATCATTATCATTATCATAATAACAAAAATCATAATAATTATTATAATTATAATAATCATCATAGCTCCTAACTTCAAACTAGATCTCCAGACGCTTCACAGGAAACTAATTAAGAAAAATATTAATTACAAAAATAAAACAGAAAAACTGTGAGAAAGAAAAAGAAGAATAAAGTTACCCCCCCCCCCCCTCCTCCTCCTTGGAGGAAACTGGTCCGTTACTGCAACTGCAGACTCGTTGAGGCTCATGAGAATCTATGCATCCTGCGTATAAAAGGGTGTTATTCACGGGACTAATGCACAAAATGGCTGAAGAAAAAAAGATCCCCCCAAAAAATAAATAAAAAATGACACGGAATGGAAGGTATGACCTACCGCTCTGTGACGGGGAGGTGTCGCTTCCAGAGACAAGGCCAAGCTCTGTGTATTGGGGCTCATCCTCCGTTTTTCGTCGCTTATTTGGTTTGGCGTAAGTCCTGTCTCCACCTGCAGAAAATATCGCCCTTTAACCCCTTAACTGTCTGTACAAGCGAACGCTACCCATCTGCAAGAGGCATAAACCCTCATGAGCCCCCGCTGTCGCGGGGGCTCATGCGGATTTATGTCTGTTGTTAGTTATAGGTTCTGTATGCCTAAGTCTGGTCCCATTTCATGTGCGTTGTTGAAGCAAATGTCTGTCAGTGCGCGGTGGTTTCAGGCGCGTTTCGATGTTCTTTATGACTATTTCTGGTCCCAGTTGCATTGTGTTCTTCACGCAAACGTCGGTCAGTATGCAGTATTCGTGATCACTGGCAGCGAAGCGGTTTAAAATACTCAACAATGACGTCAACGACGATGATGACAACAACATGTACTAAAAAGTCTCTTCCGCGCAATCACATGTTTGGTCTGTATTCCATTTCCTGTTACACTGGAACTTAACCAGAGAATGTGTTACGCCACACAGAAACGTGTGCCAACCCGGAAGACAAAAAAAAAAAAAAAAAAACAACAGCCGCAGTGTCTTATCCACTAAGCTACGTCCCCATATGTGTACACAGGCTATGAACTCACAGATTCGTTTCTTGAAGATGACGATGGTGACGATGACAACAACCACGACAATAACACCACCACTAACGCCCCCACCAATCGCAGCGATGTTGACGCCTTGGTTTTGTTCTGCTGAAGTTAAAACAAACGAAAAAATAAATAGTTCATGCGTTGGCCTTGCGCATACATTCAGACGTGTTGCACACAGTACCGTGGTTGCGTGCACACAGGAGTTAGTATTGTTGTTTATTGCTAAAGGTCCTCGGGCCATCGTCGGCCAGAAGACCTTTGGCTGCCTGAATTGTGATCCAGCATAGGCACGGTCTGTGGGGCAGAACATCAGCAGGCGAAAAGAAAAAGCTGTACCAATTCCCTGCCAAACTACGTACATTTCGCTTCTGAAATCTGTGTTGACCGAACGACCAAAAGCCACAACTGTCCAAAGAACATACACACAAAGTAGTGTCAGCAAGAGGCATAGATTCTCATGAGCCCCCGCATTCGCGGGGGCTCATGAGGATCTATGCCTCTTGCAGTTAGATCGCGTTCATTTTTTTCTCTGCAGCGAAGTGGTTATGATTTACGGCTTCTCGAGCCTTTTGAAAATAGATGGACAGATTATGCGAGGTGTCTCCTGTTCTCAGCAGGCTTTGGGAAAAATGCTTCAGCTTCAAGCCATGAGGGCAATGAGCATTTGAACAAAAATAAAATGCTGGTGAATCGCCGTGCCGCTACCACAAGCACTACTCACATTCTAACCAGCTATTCTTAACCCCTTTGGCTGTCAGTGTCGGTTTTTGTTGCGACGATTCCTGCTGGACTCACAACGACAATAACCGCAAATGACAACCAATGACAAGCAAAAGTTAACGGATATTAGCCAATGACAGATTTCCACCTTAAAAGATTTAATAACGATAACAAGTCTGAATCCAATCCATTTCCGTTTTAGTTGAGTTCAATTCATTCCAATGCAAAATTCAGTTCAATTCAGCTCAGTTCAGTTCAGTTTAATTCAGTTCAGTTACCTGTATATCTGACTTCAAATTCCACCTCCACCGATCCAAAGTAATTGCTAATCTGGACTCTATAAAATCCTGCGTCCTCTGACGTCACATTATCCACAGTGACGTCGCATTTGACGGCATAAAGCGCGTGCGTAGTGTAACATTTCATGTACAAAATGGTGTCTAAAACGTGTTTCCCTTGCAAGTCTGGGGAGTGACCCAGGTAGTTGAAAACGAAATTTCCCGGGGCTGGGTAAGCTAGAAGATCAAAGGTCAGATGCACAGGGTCACCGACAAAGCTGACCGAAGGCGGGGTGGGTGGTAATGGCCCAGCTGTCCTTGGTTTACCTGAAAGATTAAAAGTGAATCAAGGTTAATTTTTTTTTAAATGTGCACAGGGGCACTAATTTCTGTGTTAGCATTGCCTGAAAAAGTACTTTTTTTTCAGGCAATGCTAACACAGAAATAGCTTTTTTTTTCAGGCAATGCTAACACATAAATTAGCCCCTCTTGCGCCCAGTACCGGTAGCTGTATGCACAATGGGGATAATCAGATTCCAAAGGCGCCCGTTACGTTGGTATAATGCAATACTACTTTTTCCACGTGAAAAGTCTTACACCGGGTACCAGCTGATCACTGTAAGACTAGAGGGTTGGAAACTATCAGAAAGTAGGTCACCCTATCTATTGAAACTAAATAGTTGTTGTGGTTGATGTTAGAAAAGTGATCCTTTCATTTAACCCCTTCCCTGTCACTGTACGTACACTGTACATACATTTTTGTTTCTGAAATCTTGGTTCATTCAACGACCAAAAGCAAACACTGACCAAGAAACATGGATACAAACTGGTCTTAGTAAGACGCATAGATCCTCATGAGCCCCCGCATTTGAGGGGGCTCATGAGGATCTATGTCTCTTTCATTTGGATCGTGTTCACTTTCCTTGGACCTGACATGAGCTATGTATACATACAGTTGACAAACAAAGTGGCGTTCTCCGACGTTCCTGTTCCAGCGGGATTACTGCCCGTACACCGATAGGTTCCAGCGTGCTGGCACTGTGCAGGAACAGTAAGGTTCAGCCACTGGATTGGCGAAGTCGGAGTTACCTCACCTCCTTTTGACCAACTCGACACAACACCCTCGCTGTTAACAAATAATGTGTGTGTACTGGTCTGTGATTTTTCTGACTTGTATTTAAAAGGTGAGATATTGTTTATAAAGGTTTGCGTCTACTGTGGCACCTAAAACACACACACACACACACACACACACACACACACACACACACACACACACACACACACACACGCACACACACACACACACACACATTCACTTACACACACACACACACACACACACACGCACACACACACACACAAACACACACACAAACACACACACACACACACGCCATCTCACACAGAGAGAGAGAGAGAGAGAGAGAGAGAGAGAGAGAGACAGACAGACAGACAGACAGACAGACAGTCAGACAGACAGACAGACAGACAGAGAGATGATGATGATGAAACTTTATTACACAACGGTAGAAGTTTCGACAGATACAAATTCGTCATTTTTCAAACTTGCCATTGCTAACATACTACAACCTGAGATATACTGAAGACAAGCAAAACAATATTTAACGCAAACAAAAATCATAACTAAATAAGTACAGACACACTCACTACAGAAAATGATACTAATGTGACAATAAGCAAATACGGAAAAGGAAATAACACTCTTCAGCACAAATTACATAGGGGGGGGGGGGGGGGGAATCATAGCAAAAACAAACACAAAGTACCAAATATCAAACATACATAAACACACGTTTACAGCCGTGTAAATGCACGCACTAACATACATTTACATAACCTTTCATCAGAATAACAGGATAAAAATAATATATCTAAGCAGTTTCTATCAAGTACATGTGTAGTTTTGTTTTAAAGGAGGCAAGGTGGGTTAGTGTTTTTAAATGTTGTGGAATTGAATTCCATAAAAGTGGTCCCGAAAAGGCTAGGCTTGATTTGAATAAGTCAATGTGAGGTAGTGGTAATGGAAGAGTACTGTTCCTCGAGGACCTTTCACACTGTCGTTGTGGAGTAAATTTAGCTGTTAGATACTGTGGAGCTTTCTTGTGGAGAATTTTAAACATAAGTATGCACTTGTTGTAAACGAGTTGTTGACGAAGGCCACGAATATTGAGACTTTGCAGTTTTTCAGCGGTAGGAATGGGTCTTATATCTACATTTGTAATGGCTCTTTTGTATAGTGAGTTTAGTTTCTCGATATGCACATCACCGCTACCATCCCAAACAGCGGAGATGTAATCAACATGGGTAATATACGCATGAAAAAAACCAAAACATTTTTTTCGTGTATTTGTGTCACTCACACTTCTCAACTGTGATAAAATAAATATATTTGTTGATATCTTCTTACAGATCATGTTAGTCACATGTTTCTCCCAACTTAGCTGCTCATCTATACGTATTCCAAGGAAGGAGCGTTCATGAACTTGTTCAATAGGTTGGCAGTAGTGGAGGTGGGTGAAGTTGATGTTTTTGTCGCGAAGTGATTAACATGCTCTGCGTCTTATCAGGATGTAGTACCATGGGTTTTTTTACAGCACCAATCAGAAACTTCGTCAAGACTGGATTGTAAACGACGACTAATATCACGATTGTTCTTACCAGGAACGTGAAGGCCTGTGTCGTCCGCAAAGAGATTACAATTAACGTTAGGGTCGGAAATATGAAAAGGAAGGTCATTTATGATAAGTAAAAATAGGAGGGGTTGTTTTTAAATGTTCAATACGTTATGCACGTGTGACCTTGCTTTTTCATTTTTGGAAGTTTTGACAGCGAATTGCAGCTATCTGGATAGTGGTCGCTGACACTCAGACTATCAACCTGAGTGCTGCCAACTGCGAGAGGTCTGTTGGTATAGATATGGTCTATCATAGTGGCTGATGTTGGCGTAATTCTGTTGGGAGATGTCACCATTAATTTTGTTGGAGACCGACTAAGGTAGTAGTACACCCCCATGATTGATAAGGTTTAAGAAAGTCAATATTAATTAAAATCTCCAAAAAGCAGAACATCTTTGGTCTGAATGTCTGTTTTATCGATCATGTGTAAAAGCTATTGTACCACTCAAAAGTGACTGCAGGGTTTTGAGAGAGAGAGAGAGAGAGAGAGGGAGAGAGAGAGAGAGAGAGAGAGAGAGAGAGAGAGAGAGAGAGAGAGAGAGAGAGACGGGGGGAGGGGAGGAGGAGGAGAGGGGGAGGAGGAGAGGAGGAGGCTAACAAATAAATTCGAGCTCTACGACAGTATTCTGAAATTACAGGGTTTTTGTGTGTGTGTGTGTTGTTTTTTTTAACGCATCCCCTACCCCTAACCTCCCCCCCCCCCCACCTCCCCGCTCCCCTACCTCCTCTCCCCCCACCTCTCCCCCACCCACCCCCAAAAAAAAGAAGAAAAAAAAAGAAAGAAAGAAACAAACAACACAAACATACAACACAAACAAAAAACACCCAAAAAACACAAAAACACAACAACAAGAAAACAAAACAACAACAAACAAACAAAAAACAATCAAACAAACCACAAAAGAAAAACAAAGGAACAAACAAACAAAACTAAACTAAACAAAAACACAGAGATAAAAACCCCGTTGAGATAGTGAAATGATTTAGCGTTAGTACATACACGCATATTTGTGCAGCTCTGTCATTTTGGACCGTACGGATCCAAGTAAGTCGCAATGACCAAATGAACAATTACAGCAGACGTTAACGTGTACTGTTCTTGTTCATTTGGTCATTGCGACCCAGATCCGAAAAAGTATTTAGAAGAAGAGGAAAGCTAGCGGGCCACAAACAGTTCTGTATGAAAATGTGTCGGCATACAGTTACCTGTTGATAATTTGCATATCGGGTGTTGGTCGACCAATCGAACCGCAGGAAAAGGTGACGTAGCCAGTCTCGCCTACAGTCAGATTGTCTTGTGAGTTTAGCGTAAATTGTGTTATAGACGGCACGACTGGGCAGAAAAAAGAACAAGCAACTTCAATTTTATGTGTCTTTTGTGCTTCATCACACGTTCATGTTGGTGTATGATTTTGGACCTTACGGCTTAAAGCCGTAAGGTCCAAAATCACATACAAGAGGCTTTTTGTTTTAGCAAAGTAATAAGCATTAACTTCCTAACCATCGAAAATATTTTCGGAGAAAAGGCCTGAATTTTTCAATATTATAATGTGTGTGGGTATAAATTATATGTATCCGTTTCATAATTTTTTCCCTTCTTTGAAACATGTATTGATATATTGTATAACAAGCAAATTAATATTCATGAATTTGCTTGATTGACTTTCCTTCCCCAAAACCCTTGCGCCCCACGAAGACTCGATCTTGATGAAACTTGCTTTTCAAAACGGAAACGCGAAATATGCTCACACTGCAATTTTAACAAGCTCCTTATGTATAGTAGTAATGAAATACTTCATAGTGTGTATGAACGCTGAAAATTTATATCCTATACACACACACGAACGGAGAAAAGACGTCAGGAAACGTGCGAGTCGCTGGACTGAAAATTGAAATTGACGAGATGTCAGCTGCCATATCCAGAAAAAAAATTAAATAAACAAACCTGGCATTTTTGCAATTATGCGCGATCTAGTTACAAGTAATAATAATAATAATAATACCGTTATTATATAGGCGCTTTTTCTCAATTTTTGGGTGAATCGACTCAAAGCGCCGCGAACTGAAACCCAACACGCACACTCACGTAACAGACATGGATTTGCGCCATTTATGACAAACACAGTACAAGACAGACGAAGGGCCAGTTCAGCTACTGAAGTTACAGAGATTTTTGATCGCTTGTATTTGAAATTTGTAAAGTGGCCTGAAACCGGTACCAAAGTGTGTGGGGTGGGGGGGGGGGGTGGGTGGAAGAACCGGAGTACCCGGAGAAAGAACCCCCGACGGTCCGCCCGAATTAACGGTGACACTTACCAGAGGAGAAAAGTCCGACGCCGGAACCCGGTATCGAATCGAACTCACACCTTTGGCATTGGTGGCAGGCGCCTTAACCACTGCGCCACGGACTCAGTAACACACGCGGTTTTACAATGCATTGATGTCTTCATAGTCAGACGAAATCTAAGCGCTGAGCCGACAGCGATATGCAGTTGTCTGCCATACATGTGTTTTGTCTGAACACCGCAATCAGCCGCAAAATGAATGACGCGAGGCATAGTTTTGTTTTGGACTGGGTGCATAAATTATATTGAGCAACAGATTTGTTTGATATAGTGCCGATAAACAGATAGATGTGATTACTTGACTCGAATAAAAATGTCCTCGTCGTACGACTCAGACATTTTGATTCGGTTTTCGTAATCACATCTGCCTGTTATCGGCACTATATCAAGCAAAATGGTGTTAAATATAATATAATAACTCACATAATGTGAAGACGACGAGAGTGTATGCCGCTTCATGTACTTCTAGCAAACTTCTAGCAAAAAAAAAAGAGCCGCCCACCAGGCCCACCTAGCCCAGCCTTCCTGCCCTGTGAAGAAGTCTGCCTTCCGCCTCAACTGCAGCAGTCTCCAGCTCAAGCTTAGAGAGCTCCAAAACGAGTGGTGGTCCAGACTCGAACAGAGGACCCAGCTTTGCGCTGACAACGGTGACTACAGGGGCTTCTACGAAGCACTGAAAGCAGTGTATGGCCCTAGGCACCTCGTCCAAAGTCCTCTGCGAAGAGCTGATGGACAGGCACTCCTCACAGATAATACCTCCATCTTGAACCGCTGGTCGGAATACTTTCAGGACCTCTTCGGCGCTGAGCGCATTGTTCGAGAAACAGTCATCCTCCAAATCCCACACCTCCCACTAAAGGTTGAATTGGACGAACCGCCCACCGCCGAAGAGACCCTCGCAGCCATCCACCAGCTCAAGAGTGGCAAAGCAGCAGGCATTGACGGAATCCCGCCAGAGATCTGGAAACATGGAGGCCCAGCACTGCACAACAAGCTCCATGACCTCTTTCTCTGCTGCTGGGAGAAAGGAACACTACCAAAGGATCTCCGTGATGCAGTCATCATCACCCTGTACAAGAACAAAGGAGAGAAGTCTGCCTGCTCTAATTATCGTGGAATTACCCTGCTGTCCATTGCTCGGAAATTCTTGCAAGGCTGCTCCTGAATCGGCTGGTACCTGCCATCGTTGAAGACCACCTCCCAGAGGGCCAGTGTGGCTTCAGAGCCAACAGGAGTACCACCGACATGGTCTTTGTGCTGAGACAGCTTCAGGAGAAGTGCCGCGAGCAGAACAAAGGGCTGTACGTAACGTTTGTCGACCTAACAAAAGCGTTCGACACGGTGAGCAGGCAAGGCATGTGGCAGATCCTTGAGCGACTAGGCTGTCCCCCAAAGTTCCTCAGTATGATCGTCCAGCTCCACGAGGACCAGCAAGGCCAGGTCAGACTAAACAGTGACCTCTCAGAACCATTCCCCATTCTCAACGGCGTGAAGCAGGGCTGCGTGCTGGCACCGACCCTCTTCACCATCTTCTTTAGCATGATGTTGAAGCAGGCCACAGTGGACCTCGACGATGACGACGCAGTGTACATCAGGTATCGTCTCGATGGCAGCCTGTTCAACCTCAGACGACTGCAGGCCCACACCAAAACCCTAGACCGACTGATTCGTGAGCTGTTCTTTGCTGATGACGCTGCCCTCGTTGCACACACAGAGAGAGCCTTGCAGCGCATCACGTCCTGCTTTGCAGATGCTGCCCAGCTCTTTGGTCTTGAGGTCAGTCTGAAAAAGACAGAGGTCCTTCATCAGCCGGCACGCAAGGAAGAGCATCGCCCTCCCCACATCACCATCGGCGAGTCCGAACTGAAGTCCGTACACCAGTTCACCTACCTTGGCTGCATCATCACGTCAGACGCCAAGCTGGAAAAAAAGGAGCTGGACAACAGGCTGGCAAAAGCAAACAGTGCTTTCGGGCGACTATTCAAGCGGGTGTGGCACAATCAACAGCTGAAAAAAGGCACCAAGATCAGCGTGTACTGAGCTGTCGTCCTCACCACTCTGCTGTACGGTTCCGAGTCCTGGGCCCTCTACCGCAGCCAACTACGACTCCTCGAACGCTTCCACCAGCGCTGCCTACGTACCATCCTGGGCATTCACTGGAGTGACTATGTCACCAACGTCGAGGTCCTTGAACAGGCGGAAACTGTGAGCATCGAGGCTTTGCTTCTGCGTACACAGCTTCGCTGGGCGGGGCACGTCTCCAGGATGGAGGATCATCGCCTACCCAAGATCACTCTGTTCGGCGAGCTCGCCACTGGACACCGAGACAGAGGGGCACCAAAGAAGAGATACAAAGATAGTCTCAAGAAGTCACTTAGTGCCTGTCAAATCGACCACCGCCAGTGGTCTTCGCTTGCTGCGGACCGTGACACCTGGCGCTCCACCATTTACAAGGCAGCCGTCTCCTTTGAGGACTCTCGCAGAGCTAACCTTAAGGACAAGCGCCTCAAGAGAAAAAACAGAGTTGTCGTAACTCAGAACCCTGACCAGACCTTCCCCTGCAGCCACTGCGGTCGAACCTGCCTGTCCCGGATTGGCCTCCGCAGCCACGAAAATGCCTGCAGACGACGTGGGCAAGCCCTATAGAATCTTCGTTCGCGAAGCCAAGCCAAGAGAGAGATCAAGCAAAATGGTGTTCAATATAATATAATAACTCACATAATGTGAAGACGACGAGAGTGTATGCCGCTTCATGTACCACGCCACCGTTCCACACAGCCTGACATCGGAACTGGGTCCCGTTCTGAGATATGTGTAGTGTGCTCAGAGTCAGTTGTGTGTAGCCATTGCTCCACTGCAGGATGCCAGGAGGACTGCCGACGTCATCGCCGCACGTGCAGTTCACGTTCTGATCTTCCACTGTGTACCGAGGACAGTTGTGGCTCGCTGACGGCTTTCCTGAAAAATAAGTTTGCTTTTAAGAAAAGCAACTTCTGCCCTTCTGCCTGTGCAATGCATTTCTTGGTACATGTATACATCTTTTACAAACCTGCGTTTTATTACAGCCTTTTGAAAAGAAGTTCATTTCAAAGATTTCATTTGCACTAGGTTTCTGTTTTTATCCGTAAATGTCACGTACATCTCACTGGACACTTATTTACTCATGTGTTGAACTCATACTTATTTCTATGGTTCCCACTTCTTGGCTGACATTTCCAGGGGAAACAACCGCCCTGTAACTGTAGAGTGCTTCAGACGGCCATGAAAGAGTGACGTCACACGATCCGGTCACGTAATGACTGGTGTTATCGAGCGGAATAATACGAAGGGGAGTAGGCTGTACCACCGCATATGACTGTACAATAGATACAAAGGAAATGTGTAACGAGTATGACTGCAAAGGTTAGCGTGTAAAATGTAAGCAAATCGCTAACAGGGTAAAAACAATTCTTCGGAATAAGATGAAGACTTCATATGGTAATATATTTGCTTTTTGTATTGTCTGACAAATGAATGATATGGCTGTAATCTATAACATGCCAATATCAACAGAAAGACACTCCATCTGAACACCTTTGCAACCAAGATTAACCCGTTTACTGTCAAGAAAAGCTGAAAACCATACGACTGCAAGAGGTATAGATCTTCATTAGCCCCCGCATCTGCGGGGGCTCTTGAGGATCTATACCTCTTGCTGAGATCATTTTTTTCCATGTTCCTAGGACGGTTGTTACTTTGGTCGTTGAATGACCAAAGATATTAGAAACAAATATACGTCCAGTGGCAGGGAAGGAGTTAAACCGATAATACGACCCGAGTAAAACATCGTCTATACACAATTTTTGTATTCTCATTAACATCCTCTCCCTCCCCCTGATCATCATCATAATATTTCTTTTTTCAAAAGCAGCTCACCCCTTGTTTTATGTACCACTGGCAGCCGTATCTCCCCAGTGAAGAGTAGGTCTTGCTGATACTACATCTGCCCGACACGGTCCAAGGAGTAGAACTGGTGTTGGCTTGTACACTGCAGGATTCAATTTCTGCGGGATCTGAATACAATATCTTTTGTGCAGTTACAAGTAGGTGTACTTGCATTCGAATACAAAAGCAAAAGTTAAACACACCTAGCAAGTAAACTGATTTATACACTGAGCACTAAGGTTGGCTTTCTTAACTCATTCAAGGCGCCCCGGCAGCACTTTACGACATTTCCGTAGCTATTGATGCCCCATGACTGCTCCTACAGACTGCTTTAGAGCTCAGGAAAAAGCTCGACAATGATAGTTCAAGGGAGGTACCCAAAAAGCTTGACACCCTAATCTGGAACCACTCGTAAACTGTTATGATCAATCCATAGCGGCTTTACCGCACCAGAGCTGAATAAGTTAAAACTATGTAGTCAGATTTTATATATATATATATATATATATATTATATATATATATATTATATATATATTATATATATATATATATATATATATATATATATATATATATATATATATATATATATATATATATATATATATATATATATATATATACGGCATATTTAGTTTGAGTGGTTAGAGTATTTCTGTAAATCCTTTTTGTCTACCTTATTGAAAGTACGGTAGACTTTGAAATGGGGCTAATCATTATGGGTTATTTAATTATTTCAATGAGTGAATAATGCTGTCATGTATTGTTCGGGCAGACAGTGAATTTCCCCATGAGGAATTAATCATATTGTATTGTATTGTTGTATTGTATTGTATTGTATTGTATTGTAGTATTGTATTGTAGTATTGTATTGTATTGTAGTATTGTATTGTATTGTAGTATTGTATTGTATTGTAGTATTGTATTGTATTGTATTGTATTGTAGTATTGTATTGTATTGTATTGTATTGTGTAACGCACGCAGACTTGCCCCCAGTCGTACGCACAGACTCTGGCACAACAGACGCAAACACCGCCACTGACTCAGACGGGCGCATTCATGCGGTAAAACTCAACACACGGGCTTCCTTTCTAAAGTAACTTTATACACGACATAAAAGGAAAGAAACGCTTAAATGATTATTGAGTCCGAAATAGCTCAGGCGGTTAAACGTCGGAGCAGGAGAGCGAAGGGAATCGCCGGGTCGTGGGTTCGAATCCCGTCCCGGCCCCGGTAGCTGGACTCACAATCCAGGGGAAAAAAACGGATTTGTTCAATAGCATGTCCGTTGAAAGGTCCTGGTAAATCAAAGTGGCACAGTTGGAGTGCGCCTGAGTTGATCAGTGTTCAGGTCGTACTCCATGGACAATAGATTTCCCTGTCCCCCATAACCCGCCCGTCAGGGCCGTCCATGATCACCTCGGTGCTGTGGACGTTAAACCCGAACTAACCAACCAACCAACCAAATGATTATCCATCTATACACATTTCACCTTCCCCACTGCATCCCAACATCACATACACACACGCACAATATCCTTGCCAGGCTAGGTATCAGTTCTCACAGTCTCCAACCTGTTTGATGTTATTGCCTGGTTACGTTGGTCCTTCTCACGTCTAGGCGTGCAAGTCCGTTGTACGCTCTTTCCTGTCATCCTGTGTCTTTATCACGGACGTCCTCGTACTCGCACCGCAGCGCAGTTCTCGCTTTGACTCGGGTGTCTTGGTCCCGATCACTTCACTCCCTGAGTGAACAGCTGGAGGGATGATGACCTCACGTTAGGTCTGGTGACTGACGTCTCGGCGTCCGTCGCTCCCTCTTTACAAGCACTCTAAACACAACAACAAGGATCCAAAACGTAACGCTTGCTAAACACCAACATATTGGATGATATGAGAAACATCACGTAACCTGGCCGATACAAACAACTCACACGTTCATTCACACACACACACGTGCTTCATAACCTGTCTACTTCCGTAACACCCCCATATCTCTGTCACTATCTTGAAACAGACTATAGCCTAACACTCTTGCTATCCACTACTCTATACACTGGAAAAGACTATGCTTAACCAACCGCGTACTACCTTCATAGCGACTTAGACACACACTCCTCACATTCCTTTAATCATCCATCTCGGTACATGAACTAACTCCCATTCCTTTAGTTATCCATCTCGGTAAATAACTGTAAACCAAAACACCGGTTACTTCACTGAATTCTAAACCAACATAACTGAACCAAACCGGTCAACACTATAACAAGCAAATTACTCTTAGAAACGCATACTGTCTTTAACTAAGCAACTATCAATACTACATATATAGAAACATACCTGAATTCTAGGTTTCAGAGTCTTGGAATGCGGGCTAAGGTATCTCGCATAACGTCTGTCCAGAATGACAGTCAAGCCCCGCACTACCGTTTCTAAACCTCTGACAGACTAACTTTCGCCTAGAACTCACTATAACAGAACTCACTAAACTCCCCGTGTTAAACGTTCCTTAAAGATTTCACGTGGATCTCGGCCTCACGGACTATCGGCACCAAACAAACCGTTAACAAAAACCGTACCGTATATAACCTAATGTGTGAGCACTATGAACGAGCATAGAGCTTCATCACATATTGTATTGTGTTATTGTATTGTATTGTATTGTATTGTATTGTATTGTATTGTATTGTATTGTATTGTATTGTATTGTATTGTATTGTATTGTAATCGGAGCGCATTCTGGAGCATGCAAATGACGTTTTGGCCTGAGGGACAAATATTCAGGCAAAGAAGTAACAAGATAAAAATAACGTTACTTGCTAGAAAACGTCTTTTGGGCGTGTGTGTGTGTGCGTGCGTGTGTGTGTGTTTGTGTGAGCGTGCGTGCGTGCGTGCGTGTGTGTGCGTGCGTGTGTGTGCGTGTGTGTGCGTGTGTGTGCGTGTGTGTGCGTGTGTGTTTGTGTGTGTTTGTGTGAGCGTGCGTGCGTGCGTGCGTGTGTGTGTGTGTGTGTGTGTGTGTGTGTGTGTGTGTGTGTGTGTGTGTGTGTGTCACAGCGACTACAGCCCGCGTTTGAGCACAAGCTTGAAATTTTAGGATATTGTCCTTAAAAGAATTATATCGAAACCTGTTTTTTCTATTCTTTGTTTAAGATGCTCATTGGCGAGAAAATGGCCGTTCACAAAAACCGGTTGATCCACACTGGAGTCCGTAATTTTTCTTATTTTTACTAGCGGAGCTGTCTTGAAGGTGTGTACAAATGAAGAAGCTCAGAAAGATAGACAGGGACAGTAGAAGGAGACAGACAGGTATGACAGATGGACAGACTTTGTATTGTACTCTGGATGTGATAGGCAACCAATGGAGTGTACGCAGGATGGGTGTGATGTGGTCTGACTTCTTTGCCTTGACAACAAGCCGTGCTGCAGAGTTTTGCACCCTTTGGAGCCGATCCAAAAGGCACTGAGGACAGCCACACAGCAGTGCATTGTCGTAATCGAGTCGGGACAAGACAAAAGAGCAGACCAATGTTTTAGTGGCTTCTGGTGTGAGAAGATGCCTGATGGAGCTAATGCGACGCAGTTCAATAAAATGCAGATCTACATGTGTCCTAGGCCCTAGGTGTGAAAATCAGACCACTGCACTTTTCACCACTTTTTCGGAGTCATTTGTAAAACAGCCAACATAACTTTAATTTTTCCCTTACGAAAGAAGCTATCCTCATTAATACCCGTATGATTTTTCACAAACAGTGTTTGCATCAGCCTTCAATTTGTCTCGGCCCTGGGGTAGGATTAGGTCAAATTGTGACCTGTAAGCTCTAGGCATGAAAATCAGCAAGAAAATTGAAAACAAGATGGGATGAACCATAACCCACAAAGTCCCATCTATATGACAGCTGTCTTCGCTGTCAAGGGTCTCTACCTTTTGTTTTTGACTTGATTCTGGTGTTGAAATACCTCCTATTGAAAAAGCCTCGCAGATGTGCCAATGCATCATGGTGAACTCTATAAGGGACGCGCGCAGTACATATTATGCGTCATTGGTTTGTCAAACGTCATTTGTCATGACGCTTTTTTGTTGTTGTTTGTTTGTTTTGTTGTTTTTACGTAATTTTATATTTTACGTGATATGAGTCTCGCCGTCACTTCAAGACTTGCGAAAATGATTACAAAACTAGAATTTTACGGTACAATTTCAGTCTTGCTATAATTTGTGTGAAATCAGGTTGACTTTACCTAGCTACATGCTATACTAAGTACACTTGCATGCTCTTCTGAAAGCGCGTCGAAGTGTGTGTATGCGAGTGCGTGCGTGCGTGCATGCGCGCGCTCCAAACATCATCAAGAGGCATAGAGGTTCATACGCCCTACGGGCACATGAGGCCTCTACGCCTCTTGGAGATGCGCGCATAAGTGAGAGAGAGAGAGAGAGAGAGAGAGAGAGAGAGAGAGAGAGAGAGAGAGAGAGAGAGAGAGAGAGAGAGAGAGAGAGAGAGAGAGAGAATTACGTCGTATTTAGAGTATGTCTGCGTGGTGACGCAGTTGCTTCTTTTACGTCACCGGCACCGTCTGACTTCCTCCAGATGTCGAGTTGTTGTTTTTTGTTTTGGTTTTTTTTTACCGTTTTAATTTTTTTCTGAAAATTTTTTTTTTTTGTCGAAGAAGTTGAACAAAGCTGGCTAACGAACTCATCCAATGTCTTTCTCCAAACTGGCTATATCGGCACACCTGCATGTTCTTCTGAAAGCGCGACAATGTGTGTGTGTGTGTGTGTGTGTGTGTGTGTGTGTGTGTGTGTGTGTGTGTGTGTGTGTGTGTGTGTGTGTGCGCGCTCCAAACATCTCCAAGAGACATAGATCTTCATGCGCTCTCTGGGCGCATGAGGATCTATGCATCTTGGAGATGCGCCCATGCCTGAGAGAGAGAGAGAGAGAGAGAGAGAGAGAGAGAGAGAGAGAGAGAGAGAGAGAGAGAGAGAGAGAGAGAGAGAGAGAGAGAGAGAGAACTAACGAAACTTTATTTTCCGAGCACTGAGATATTAGGCGCACAGGCCTTTCTTACAATCTGTCCTTACTAAACTACTTAAAAATAAAAGGAACATCAACCAAACAACAAAATATAACTAAATATAAACATCACACACACATACACACACACATACGCACACACGCACGCATTCATGCACACAGTTGCATACATTCATACACATGTACTCGTGCAGAGAGAGAGAGAGAGAGAGAGAGAGAGAGAGAGAGAGAGAGAGGAGAGAGGAGAGAGAGAGAGAGAGAGAGAGAGAGAGAAATGAAATGAAACTTTATTTTCCAAGGATAAAAAAAATAGGTGCGCAGACCTGTATTCATTCTTGTCCTTGCTGCACACTACAAAACAAAATAACGTACATAAAATCACTCTCTTACCCACACACACGCGCGCGCCGGTGTGCAATTGCCGCGTGCACAGGTTTGTGCCAGATTAGCTTGTAGCCTACAGGCGCCAAGCCAAGCCTGCACAACCCTCCACACACACACACACGCACACACACACACACACACACACACACACACACACACACACACACACACACACACACACACATATCATGTACACATACATTCTATCACTTAGAACTATACTACAGCAAATATAAAGAGTATAAAGGATTTTGTACATAAAACCGCTATTGTTCTCATCATAAAAATCAACACGGCTCACTCCAACAAACATGCAACACGCACACACACACACACACACACACACACACACGCGCGCGCGCGCGCGCGCGCGCGCGCACTGACACACACACACACACGCGCGTGCGCAAGCACGTAGGGATGCGCGCATGCACACACATACACATACACTCGCACACACACAGACAAACATACACACACATGCGATAGCGGCCTCCCCGCGCCAAAACCGCGCACAGCTAGCTGCTAAAGTCTGCAGTAAAAGTAATGTATATCCCGCAATCATCGCGCGCGCGGGTCGACGCGAAAAAACTATAGCACTGCTACGCGGCGCGAGCGTTTATGTCTCAACTGTGTCTGTCGACGGCATCCCGTCTGGCCAGCCGAGTCATGGATATTACATAATGCGGCTTGCTGGAATGCCAGCGGTATATTACACGCGTTCATAAATGTTACAAGAGTAGTGCAGACTGTCCGTTAAATGTCGCACAAGGGATGGAGTGCTACATGTAAGAATAAAAATAAAAATAAAAAATAAAAGGAAAAATTAAGTTTCAGCAGCTTGGTCTTGTAAGTTTTAAGCGATGGCGCGGCTCTAACATCCGCAGGAATAGAGTTCCATAACTTTGCACCAGAATAGGACAATGACGACCTATAAATGGCCAGTCAGGACATCGGTACTACAAGATTGTTCCCTGGTGTTCGACTGGACCTCGTATGAGAAAAGTGGAACAATCTATTGAGATAGGCTGGTGTTTCTGAGAGGGTGATTTTGCGCATGAGCACCAACTTATTATACATAAACTGTTTATCAAGTGGAAAAATGTCTAACAGCTTGAACTTATTGTCAGTACTAATGACTTTCGAGGGTCTGTCAACAATGAGTTTAATGGCTCTTCTGTGGAGCGAGTTCAGACTTTTTAAATTAGCATCGCTACTACCGTCCCAAATAATAATAATAATAATAAAGGTAATTTGTATAGCGCCTAATCACCAAGGTGCTCTAGGCACTTTACAATCACAGTAATGAAACACAAAGCAAAATACAAAAACAAGCACATACAACAACAAAAATACATTGATTTACAAGGAGCAGAAAACTCACACACACACACACACACACACACACACACACACACACACACACACACACACACACGCACACACACACACACACCATCACACACACACACACACACATGATGAGCCGGCAGACAAAATGGTCTTTACGTATATGCAACAGAGAAAATGTGAGTTTTAAGCTTGGATTTGAAAATGGAAAGAGATGATGAGTGACGCACATCAGCTAAGAGGGCGTTCGATGTAAAATAGATGAGGCATAATCCAAATGTGACTGAATATGGGGATAGTAGAAGAGTTTCCTTGTTGGCTCATCAGCAAAATGTCTCAATTTCGACAGGAGGAATACATTTTTAGATACTATTTTACACATGTATGCAGTGACGTGTATGTATATAGACGTAAGTTTTGTGCTACGTGTTTTGTGCATGTGTATTTGCGTCATTATGTGTACGTGTGTGTGGGGTTTTTTTTTTTTTTTTTTTTTTACGTCATTCTAAATTCTCTCTATACAGGATGACGTCTATTCTTTCTGTCGTGTTCTTTTCTGTTCTACGTTTGTTTCCATGTCACCTGAAGAAGGATCTTTGATCCGAAACGTCGTTATTTGTTTCTATTTTAAAGGGTTTTCTACCACTATCTTCTGTTTTTCTTTCACGTGAAACCCTAGCGGCAACAGTTTTACTACTATTTTACACAGTTTAGTAATGTGGCCTTGCCAGCACAACTTGTATGAGTTTGTGATTCCAAGCACGTGTTGTTCTCTGACTTGCTCCACGGGCTGGCCGTTAAGTGTTAGTTGAAGGGGAGGGGGGTTCAACTGATGCTTTTGCCGTGTGGTAATCAGCATGCATTTGGTTTTAGTGGGATTAGGTATCATGGCGTTATTTCTGCACCATTCAGATACCTCATTTAAACTGTCCTGGAGAATCTTCACCATACATGTTTCATCTGATGACGAAACGTCCAGTGTTCCATCGTCTGCAAAAAGACTGCAAGTTACACTGGAGTCAGATATATGTAATGGAAGGTCGTTTATGAAGACAGAGAACAATAATGGACCAAGAATCGATCTCTGTGGTACTTGGTGCTCTATCACCCCCTCAGGTGAGTTTTTACCATTCACGTAGACATACTGCGTACGCCCATGCAGATATGAAGGCAAGTGTGTCTGCGCTTAGTTGATAGACATTAAGTTTTTGAACTAAAGTTTTATGATTGACGAGGTCAATGCTTTTGAAAGGTCAAAAAATACTGCTTCTGTCATTTGACTGCTATTCATGGCAGTAAGCCATCTGTCAACTAGATGTACCAATGTTGTGTGACAGGAGTGTTTCCGCCGAAAGCCAGATTGTAATGGATGTATGAGTTTGTGTTTTTCTAGAAAATGTTGTGTGTGAATGTGTCTTTCTATCGGTTTCTACAGTGTTGACAGTAGCGACAGTGCCGCCTTCGACACCATAGACCACTCTATCCTCCTCCACCGCCTTCACCACTCCTTTGGCATCACTGACTCTGCTCACTCCTGGTATATCTCCTACCTCTCCGACAGACAGCAGTCCGTCACCATCGACGGCGTCAGGCTCTCCTGCGGCGTTCCACAAGGGTCCGTCCTGGGCCCGGTCCTTTTCACACTCTACACTTCCCCCCTGTCCAACATCATCCAGTCTCACCACATACACCACCACCTCTACGCTGACGACTCACAACTACTAGACAAAGACAAACTCGACAACACTCAGACACTACTGACTCGCACGGCTGACTGCTTTGAAGACGTGAAAAACTGGATGACCGCAAACAAGCTCAAACTGAACGACGACAAAACGGAAGCCATGCTGGTAGGCACTCGCCAGAAACTTCCCCAGCTCCCTCCCTCTCTCCACCTTCAACTCGACAGCACCCCCATCTCCCTCTCTGACTCGGTCAAGAACCTTGGCGTTATCCTCGATTCCTCGCTTTCCATGACCAGCTTCGTCTCCGCCATGGCCCAGGCATGTTATTTCCACCTCCGCCGCATCAGTCAGATCAGAAAATACCTCACTACCGAAGCTGCCACCAAACTCGCTGTCTCTCTCATCTTATCTCGCATCGACTACTGCAACTCTCTCCGTTCCGGCCTTCCTCACTCCACCACTCTCACTCTCCAGCGCGTCCAGAACAATGCTGCCCGCATCGTCCTCAGAAAGAAAAAATCCGACCACATCACTCCCCTGCTCAAGCTCCTTCACTGGCTCCCCATCCCCCAACGCATCCAATACAAGATTCTGTCTCTCTGCTACAAATCCCTGAACAACTACGCTCCTGCCTATCTCTCCAACTTACTTCACCCCTACACTCCTCCCCGCTCCCTCCGCTCCGCCTCCGACCCTCTCCGCCTTCTCATCCCCCGCACCAAACTCAGCACTTTCGGCCCCCGCTCCTTCTCAGTATACGGTCCATCTACCTGGAACACTCTCCCACTCTCTCTCCGTCAGAAACACTCGCTCTCCTCCTTCCAGTCCGCCCTCAAAACTCACCTCTTTCAACAGTTCTAGCACTATATCACCACACTCCCCACCCCAAGCTGACCGTCGTAATGTATTTTCACTATTTGTGTTACGTGAGTTATTGTCTAAAGCGTGCGCATGCGTGTGCGAGTTGTGAGTGCGCGCTTAGAGTTATAATTATTATAAGATAAGCACATTATAAATACGTAATTATTATTATTATTATTATTATTATTATTATTATTATTATTATTAGCGAAATGGGCCTGAACTTGTTAGGGTCGGCAAGGTCTTTCGTTTTAGGTAGTGGGATCACTTTGGCTGTTTTTAGAGAAGATGGAAATGTCCCCTGCTTTACTGCAAAGCTTGTATGTATGTCAAGGTATCTATACGGTAGGGCCATTTTCAGAACCGAGCTACTAATACCATCATGGCAGAAGTACGTCTGTTCTTCAAGTACGAGATGGATTTACCCACTTCGTATATCATTAACAGGGGAATGCTGAATGATGTATCAGGGTCCAGCCGTTCTGCACAAAACGTCTTTAGCTTTTCTGACACAGCTGAAGACTGACCAGAATATGTATTTTTTAGCAACATACTGGCGAGAGAGAGAGAGAGAGAGAGAGAGAGAGAGAGAGAGAGAGAGAGAGAGAGAGAGAGAGAGAGAGAGAGAGAGAGAGAGAGAGAGAGAGAGAGAGATTAAATTCGCCTCACCGCGACCGACCCTAAAAAGTCCTTCTATAAATAGAAGGGACTTAAAAAGGTGATCCTCTGATACGTAAAATGTTAGTACTGCGATCAGTCACCGTATAACATCGAGCCGTCACTATGAACACGGCGTCGTGAGAATAATGATGCCATGACGTGAAGCTTGAAGTGACGTCATTTCGCTGTTCGTGCTATTTTTCAGAATAGCTATGCTACGCCAGACCCTAGAGCTTACGAATGGCGGGAGTCGCCGTGTGTCAGTGTATGTCGATAAGAGGGTGGGTTAGAGTAGGAGGTGGATTCCGGTCCCTGCACAAGCCCACAAAGCGTTCTAATGGCGGGAAGCGCCGTGTGTCCGTCTTTATTTGTGTACCCCAGTGTGTTTTGATCAGAGGTTGGCTTAGAGAGGAGGGAAATGGATCAGCATTATAAGCCTAAAAATATGAACAACTCTGAATGTTCCTAAAACATAAGAGCATCTGAGCTCCAAACAATACGGTAGACTTTGGGCTGATATCCTCATGTTGTTTTTGTCTACCGTATTTTAAAAAATACGGTAGAATTTGAAATGGGGCTGGTCGGAGCGCATTCCGGAGCATGCACATGACGTTTTTGGCGTGCGGGGCGAAAATTATGGCAAAGAAGTAACAAGATAAAAATGACGTCAAGTCTAGCTACGAAAACCTTGCTGGAAAACGTCTTTTGGACTCCAAAGCGCCGCGCGCGCGCGCGTGCGTGCGTGCGTGCGTGCGTGTGTGCGTGTGTGTGTGTGGATGTGACAGCGACTTGTGCCCGCGTTTAAGGATAGACAAGCTTGAAATTTTAGGATATTGTCCCCAAAATAATAATCTCGGGACCTTTTTTCCGATGTTTTGATTAAGATGCTCATTGGCGAGAGAAAATGGCCGTTTCACAAAACCGGTTGATCTACACTGGAGTCCGTAATTTATCTTTATTTTAACTAGATATTTTGAGTATAGCTAGATAAAAAAGACATATTGAATGAATGAGTTCGTTAACCAGCATTGTACCTCTAGAAATGTTTTGGGGGGAGTGATAATTAGATATTTTGCGGAAGAAATTTTTTTTTTCACGTTTTGGGGACTAATTTCACGCATTATATGGGTTAATCTTAAAACAATTGAATATTTTTTTACGAAAATAAACGCCACATTCTTCTCATTAATAATCGCATGATTGTTCATATACGGTATTTACATAAGCCTACAGTTTATCTCTGGGTCGGGTACGATTCGGTCAATTGTGAGCTGTTGTATGCCCTAGGTGTGAAAATCGGACAGTTTTCTTCACCACTTTTTCAGAGTCATTTGTAAAACAGCTAACATAACTTTAATTTTTCTTTTACGAAAAAAACTATCTTCTCATTAATACCCGCATGATTTTTCATTAAAAGTGTTTGCATAAGCCTGCTGTTTGTCCCGGCCCTGGGGTAGGATTAGGTCAGATTGTGACCTGTCAGCCCTGGGCGTGAAAATCAGCAAGAAAATTGCAAAGTTGATTCTCTGATACGTCAAATGTTAGTACTGCGATGAGTGACGTATAACATCAAGTCGTCGCTATAAACACGAAGAAGTACCCAACGGAGAAAGAAACACGCTTAGAAAAGACGGGTACAACACACGGCTATAAACACGGCGTCGTGGGACTAGTGATGCTATGACGTGAAGCTTGAAATGACGTCATTTCGCTGCTCGTGCTATCATTCGGCTTCTTCAGAATAGCTTATCTACGCCAGACCACAGAGCGTACTAATGGCGGGAATCACCATGTGTCCGTCTTTATTTGTGTGCTCCGACGTGTGTGTTGATCAGAGGTTGGCTTAGAGAGGAAGGAAATGAATCAGCATAATAAGCCTAAAAATGTGAACAACTCTGAATGTTATAAAAGATAAGAGCATCTGAGCTCCAAATAATAAGGAAGACTTTGGGATGAAATCCTCATCTTGTTTTTCTTTATGGATGTTTTGCTCGCTTTTCACAGGAAGTTAGAATGTGCCTTTATCCTTCATATTAGCGGTGCAAAAGTCAGCAAGGGTATTTATTCTAACCTGCAGTAGAAGTAAGGGAATCTATCTTTCATGCAACTGGTGCCGGACGTTCTTGGTCATGTTACATATTCAAATGAGGTAGGTGAGGCAGTGCAAGGACCGGTGTTTTTTTTTTTAACAAAAATCTTCTGCCTTCTTTGGCATTTTGTACAGAGGCAGTATGTTGGATTTTGCTAAATATTTGTTGATAGATGAGAAGAGACATGTTTGGTGCTTTGATTCATACCAGTCTTCGCTTAACCAGCGGACTCCTTTTGGCCTAGTTTGAGTTGCCAAGCGGATGGTGATTTGAGATGTGTACCAGTTTGGCTGCGCTTGGATGTAGGGTTGGTACAGAATCATGTTGATAGCCAGGAAATGAGGCTGGTGATGTCCTTATTTGGGGGATTTTGTGCATGGCAAATGCGCAGCAAGTGGGCGGTAGTGTTGTTTAGGGGATTGAAAAATTAGGGGATGACTGGGACAGACTAAGACTAAGGAATGTTAACAGATGGGACTGTAGAGGAGGCCCACTGTGTTGTTTGGCCTGTCAGAAGCACTACACGCCATATGTGACATAGACCAAAAGCTGGTTTAATGTAACCATATCATTGAGTTTGGACTTTTGCAGTTGGAAAACTGAGAAAATCATGAAAATTTTGAAATTTTGCCAAAAACTCGCTTCGCTTGCAGTTTTTTTTAGTCGTTTTTGCATATTTTTCGTCGCAACACCTTGTTTACCTGCACCGTGGGCCATGTTTAGTGTATTTGTTCATTTATTTTTTGTCTTACAGGTAGTCATGAGTCTGACCTTCGACCTTGAGCTATGGCCTTTGACTTTGACCTTGAAAGGGGTGGGGTTTGGGGCGTTCAGTTTGCTAAATGCATGAAAAAATGCACTCATTCAGTTATTGAAGTTAAGGGGGGGGGGGGGGTTAAGGTCAAAGATTAAGATCAAAACTACAATGAAACAGTGTCAGCAGGTTCTTTTCATCAGACAGCTGACCTCAGAGTGAAATCAGCCGCCAAAATAATGTTACATGCAGAAGTTATTTTGCATGATTCAGCTACATTTGTATACAACAAAGGCTGCATCTGAGGTGTTATTCTGCTGTAATTGTCATGAGGGATGTCTCTGGGGTTTGTTCTGAGCTGAACACAAGCACTTTTACACTGCGTAAAGCTCATTTGAGTGCGTTGTTATGGGAGCAGCAGCTGCGGCCACCAGTACAGGCTTTTACAGGTTTGGCATACACATGCCTGCTGCATTTGCAACATGAGTTCAGGTGTGTTGAGACTCTGACAAGTGTGTTTTATATAAAAACTAACTGTACATAACCATTTTTTCTCTGCTGAATGGGCCTCTGTCGGTCTGAATCGACCATAGATGACGCATCCTAGCTGTTCTGATCTGATTGCCTGCTCAGCTGGATTTAAAGCAGCATCTTTTGTGACTGTAGAGGCCAATGCGGGAGTGGCAGTCCCTGCTGCAAAGATCATAAATGTACCTGGTTGCTGGTCTGATGGAGTTGTTGCACACCTTTCTGTGTGCCCGTTTCTCTGCTGCTGCTTTCGACATCTTCTCTTCCCCTGACTTGAGGTGTTGGTGGAGGATACTTCTCCACTTTGTACAGTCATCCGCAAGGCGTTCCCAGGACCCAGTGTCAATGTCCAGTGTTCTCATGTCCCTCTTGCAGACAACAACAAATCGTAGTTTGGGGCGACCAGTATTTTTTCTCCCAGCTGCCAGTTCTCCGTAAAGGATGTCTTTTAGGATGTGGCCATCTTCCATGCGGTGAACGTGGCCAAGCCAGCGCAGTCTGCGTTGTCTGAGCAGGATGTACATGCTGGAAAGGCCAGTGCGTGACAAGACTTCGGTGTTGGTCACTCTATCTTGCCAAGATATGCCCAGGATACGGCGGATGCTTCTCAGGTGGAAGGTGTTGAGTCTTCTCTCCTGTCTAGCATATGTGGTCCATGCCTCACTGCCGAATATCAGTGTGCTGATGACGCAGGCGTTGTACACAGCCATCTTTATTTTCACAGTCAGCTTGGGATTTGTCCACACTCGAGTTGTGAGGCATGCAAGAGTTGAAGCAGCCTTCCCGATCCTCTTGTCGAAATCGATGTCCAGAGAGAGATTATCGGTGAGGGTGGACCCAAGGTACGTGAACTGGTGGACGACGTCGAGTTTGTAGTTTTCAATAATGATGGATGGCGGTGTCTCTGTGTCCTGTCCAAGGACGTTCGTCTTCTTTAGACTGATAGTCAGTCCGAAGTCTTTGCAAGCCTGGGAGAATCGGTCCATCAGTGACTGCAGTTCCCGCTGGGTATGGGTCGAAACTGCCGCATCGTCAGCGAACAGCATGTCCCTGATGAGGGCTTCGCGTATCCTTGTCTTGGCTTTGAGGCGGGCAAGGTTGAGAAGCCTGCCATCTGATCTGGTTTGCACTTATATTCCTTCTGTGGCGTTACCAAAGGCATGCTTGAGCAGGACAGCGAAGAAGATCCCAAAGAGAGTAGGGGCCTGGACGCAGCCTTGTTTGACTCCGCTGCATACGTCAAAGGGTTCGGATGTGCTGCCGTTGAACTGCACTGTCCTCTTCATGTTGGTTTGAAAGGATTCTATCATACTCTGCAGTTTGGGTGGGCATCCAATCTTTGAGAGGATTTTGAACAGACCGTCTCTACTGACCAGGTCGAAGGTTTTGGTGAGGTCAATAAAAGCGACATACAGAGGCATGGTTTGTTCCTTGCACTTCTCCTTGAGTTGACGGAGGAAGAAAACCATGTCTACCGTTGACCACTCAGCTCGGAAGCAACACTGTGACTCGGGATAGACACGTTCTGCCAGCTTCTGCAAACGGATCAAGATGACCCGGGCAAAGACTTTGCCGACAATGCTGAGAAGGGAATTGCCTCTGTAGTTGTTACAGTCGCTTCTCTCGCCCTTGTTCTCGTAGAGGGTGGTGATCTTGGCATCCCTCATGTCGTGTGGTACCTCTCCCTCCTGCCAGCACTGGAGTAGGACCTCGTGCAAGGGGAGAAGGAGGGTGGCCTTGCAGTTCTTGATCAAATCCGGGGGGATCCCATCGTTGCCTGAGGTTTTGCCTGAAGCCAAGCTGTCAAAGGCTTTGCTGACCTCTTCTATTGTTGGCACTGCATCTAGCTCATATCTTACAGACAGGCACTCGATGGCGTCAAGAGTTGATGGGGTCACGACGTTCTGCTGTGGCAGACTCAGTGTCACCGGACTGTGAGGTTTCAAGTTCCTTCTGGAAGGCCTCTGCGAACTGCTCCACGAGGTCGGGCTGGGACATTTTGCTGACATCGATGCGAGGTTTTCCGAGCTGCTTGATTCGATGGAACTTCTTTGGTTGCAGCCTGATCTTGCAACACACCAAAGAATGGTCTGTGTTGCAGTCCGCGCTATGGTATGAGCGTGTGTGGAAAACGTCCTTCAAGTTGGTGCGCCTGACCAGGATCAGATCCAGTTGGTGCCAGTTCTTAAAGCGCGGGTGTCTCCAGGAGACTTTGTGTTGAGTCTTGGTTTTTTAAGTAGGAATTGGTGATGCACAGGCCGTGGTAGGTGCACATCTCAAGCAGCCGCTGCCCATTCTCGTTCATCTTGCCCACACCAAAATGGCCGAGGCAGGAAGGCTAGAAGTCGTGGTCTGCACCAACTCTAGCATTGAAGTCGCCAAGGATAACAATTTGTTCCTTGTTTGGGACGCTCCTGATGATAGTTGCGATGTTCTCGTAAAACTCATCTTTGGCGTCTGGCGTGGCGAGCAGTGTTGGTATGTACGCGCTGACAAGGGTAACGGGACCCTCGGTGGTGTTGAGGCGAAGAGTGAGGAGTCGCTCTGAGCCCTTGCTGCCTGGTTCAACCATACTCAGCATGTAGTTCCTCACTGCAAAGCCTACTCCGTACTCTCTCCGCTCGTCAGAACTCTTCCCCTGCCAATAAAAAGTCCTTCTCTTTAGTGTGCCAGCATCCGCTAGCCGAGTTTCCTGAAGGGCGGCTATGTCTACACTGAGTCTCTTGAGCTCGTCGTTGACGACAGCAGTTCTCCTAGCATCGCTGATGTCGTCAAGGTTTCAAAAAGCCCAGTCAACATTGTCCGGCCATTACAACTTCCCAGTTTTAGAGCTGGCCTCTTTATTTCCAGGTTTAGATTTGGTCTCTTTCTTTCTCTACTGTTTTTGCCTGGTGCGATGTTGCGATTTGATGTTCGAATCCTAATCTCCATGCACCCAATGAAGAAAGCAGACCGTGGTGGGACAGCACCTTACTGGCTGGGGGCTGCCCATCTTGAGGCGGGCGGTAGCTGTCTAGTGAGATCCGAGAATCTCTCCCACCGTCCTAAGCAACCCTTGGCGCCGCGCTCTACGCCAATTGGGCCATGGCTTATAACCGGTATCTGCTGCTCCCCGTGTTGTGTCTACGCCAAAGGCGAAGCTGGACTGTCCTCTCCAGGTTATAGTTGTAAGGTGAACGCTGTTCGGATGCAAGCCTGGGCGGTATGATGTGGAGGACAGGCTGTTGCCCTTGCAACACGTCCTCCCTCTCCCCTCCCTCTCCCTCTCCATGGATCCAAAGGAACGACAGAGTCATTACAGTTTGACACCGGCGTCGTCGCAGGAGCTGTCAGAACGAAGGGGCTCCTACTCTGGATTTTTCCACGAGGTTTACTCCTGAATCCTTTTCCGTGTCAGGATATGACCACAAGGCAGCGGAGGTTTTGATTCAGAGTTTTCCTTCTCCTAGATGGGCTAGCCATCCAAGGCTTACGAGCCCCTCTGTGTGCATTGGCCTGTCATGTGGGTATAAAGACAGTGTACGTATTAAGGGAGGTCAATCAAGTGCGCACAACAGTAAGATCCCTTGACGACGTTCTTATGTCACCAGATCGTTAGCGCACGACAAATAATTATAAGGCTCTATGTACGAGGGAATTTTCAGATAATTTAAGACCAAGGATGTATTCGCAGCACAACAAAACTAAACAAGAAACGTCATCATGAGAGTAAAACATCAGGTAAATAATGGCAAAATATCGTCAGTTTATATCCACAGGTTTTCAAGATCTAGCATTTTTTTTGACGGTCACTTTTGAACACTGCCTCAAAAACTGGCTCAAAATTTGACTATTTCAGCATCTGATTTTTCAGCCTTTGTAAATGAAAGCATGGGACGGATAAAACAGGCGGCACAGATATCAGCTGGTCTGCATGCTGCAAAATCTATATTTGCTGCTCCTACAGCAACAGTTGGTAAGCGTGTAAAGTATTTTTCTTCATAATAGTTTGACTTCTAAGACAGCAATGTGAAAGTGCGAAATGACAAGAAATATTAAGGAAAGTTAACTGCTCATATCCATGCAGTAGTCGACGCAGACAAAAGACCTGGCCTCAAAACGATTGCTAAGGATGTTGCGGTACATTCGTCTTCTGTCTACGAAGTCTAAAGGATTTACACACAGGAACCCAGTGCGCAAAAGGCCGTCAGGCCACCGTTGGCCCGATGGCGTTTGCGCACTGGGAAGGCACGCGCGCGATGAGTCCCGCATATTTTGACGCTTAAAAAGATGGGTGGGGTGCATTTTCCCCAAACTCGCCTACAAAAGTACAAAAACTGCATTATTTTATTTTACATTCTCGTGGAAAATTATGTCAAAGGGATGCTGGAAAACATCAGGACATGTCTACACTGATGCGTGTGTACCCACAACGATGTCCTCCGTCGACTGCAGTATTGACCGGGTTCTGCCTTGTGACGTAGGCTAGTAAATATGCACAAATTCAAAACGAGGCCGATGCAGACGATAATTTGCGCTCTCGGGTACAAAAACAACACACCCACCAAACGATGAATTTCGACATTTGGCATTGTATTTACATCATAAAGCTCTAAGTTAGTACACAAAGGACCCATACATAATACTGTCAGCAGTATCTGTTGCAGTTTTCCGACTGTGTTTAGATGATTAAACCTGGGGAGAATAACTTTAATACTCACATATGACATCCATGTGACAGCTTGCGGTGTCTGATAGTCCTGCGTTTGAGGCGATACAGGACAGTGTGCCATTCAGGATGTACTGGGCATTATACCTCGAGGGATCTATCACCATTACACTTGTGTCGGGAGAAGGTCGGCTGGCCGTGTAACCAACAACAGAATAGTTAGTGCACGTAAAACTGTCGCTTCGGCAAGTGCCGACTGAGGTCTGACTCCGAGTTGGAAGCGCCACAAACCAGTACAGATTAAAATCAATGCCACGAAAATCGCTGCATACAACTGTTGTGTTTGTCTTGTTCTGGTGTACCTCTATGGTGTTGTCACTACCACAAGGAGACAGAGAGAGCGCTGCGGACAAAACAGTTTGATTATTAACTAGCACAGTGACTGTAAAAAAGTGAAGACTTCCCTTGACATGTATTGTTTTATTTCATTGCACTTTGCTTCATATCCCGACAGCAGCACACATTTAAACTACACATGCCTACTAGCGCTGCAATTAGCAAAAATTAACTGTATGTTAACTGGATGTTATCTGCTGTAGTCTCTACATTAATGCTGTGTTGCAGAGGAGTCGTCCAGTGGCCTTGTCCGCCTAAAAAATAAACACGCCTTCAAAGGCGCCAGCAAAATACATACATCTTCATGATCCTTCACGTTTGCGAAGACCCATAAGGACACGTGCTTCTTTCAGCCTGAAGTCTTTAGCAGGGATTGCTGGGTTCCAACGATAAAGAGGTCAAAACAATTCCATATTCAGTACATCTGACACATTTAACAGTGCAAAGTGTGACTAATATCGAGTTGGTCACAACGCACGACTGACTCCGAACTACAAACTAGAGGGGTGTCACGGCCGATAACAAGATTCTACTATAAGCATAGACAACACTCCAAACATCTCCAAGAGGCGTAGATCCTCATGCGCCCTCCGAGCGCATGAGGATATATGCCTCTTGGAGATGTTTGGAGCATTGTCTATGCTTATGGGGTACGCTGGTTCGCTCTCGTTGTTCGTTGTCAGGAGTCGTTCTTTCAAACGAAACCTCGCTGTTAATTAACTTACCTGAGCACTTATCGAAACTGTGAGTAATAACTTACCAGAGCACTTTAAAATCGGGACACAAAAAAGAACAGCAACGAACAGCAACGTCTGATGCATGTCGAACCTTTTTTTCGTCGACAAGGCCGCTGTGTAACGAGTCCGCCGGCGCAACACTCCAAAATGATCCTCCCGTCAGATCGACCCGGGGTCACTACAGAGTGACTCATGGTTGAGCTGGCGTGAAAATCATTTAGGTGTCTGTGATACTTTGTTCGGGCAAAATTGCCACACCGAAGTGACTCCGGGTTGATCTGGCGTACTTAAAAGTAACACCGGGTCCATCACACTTAGGGGTCATGCCCGCGAGTCACACCGGCAGCTCTTAATGAATGCCTTACACCTACGGTCTGAACGGTGCGTGTATTATACAGGGCACCACAACACATTTTATAGTACTTTTTATCAACCAGGAAGAAAATTGTATTCCCTCTTGAAGTGCTTCAGTGTCAAAAAGCAACTCCCCAAAAGCAACTCCCCAGTCAGCAAAAGACCCTTGGGCCGACGTTGGCCGCAGTGGGACTGCGCACAACCGTGCGTGGGTCCACTGCGGCCCAAGTCAGCCCGAGGACATTGTCTTACTGGATATCTACACAGGCACACAAGAGCAAAACTAAGGCATAGTCCGTTTGACCAAGGTTTGGCTCGTGTTTTTTTCAAAATAACTTTTGGACAAATCATATCTCAGGACAACGCTAAGAACAAAATATGATCACCAGACTTGGTCCTATTTTATTAAAAATTTAGTTGGCTTTAAATCCAACGGTTTAGCCACTACCCTCGGGAGATCATGGAGACGACCTACATAAAAGTTAAAATATATACCCTGTTCAGGCCTCAGTGACCGCTGATTTGCATCACTGACGCTGAAACGTGACAAGTAATACACGGATCAGACGTCTTTTAAGACCAAGATATCGAACATTCAGCATGATTAACCTGAAGTTTACCACAATAAATGTGTCAGTGATGCCGCGTGGGGCTCTATCAGGGTATATTTTAGTAGTATTAAACAGGTTATGTTCAAAATTTCCCGAGGGCAGCAGCTAAACCATTGTTGTCAAGACTAAAGGGAATTTAAAATGAATCAGGGCTAATGTTGGTGATCATCTTTTCTTCTTAGAATTGTCTTGAAATCATCTGCGTTCAAATGTTATTTGCAAAACAAGCACAAGGCAAGCTTTGCTCACACGGACTACACCCCCATGCGCAAAAGGCCATCGGGCCGACGTCGGCCGCCGTTGGCCGGCGCACAACCGTGCGAGGGCCAACAGCAGTGACTTTCTCAAATCCTTATAGCAACTTTTTCTAGTGGTGTCATGTACGTATGAAAGGTCCATCCAGACACAAAACGGTGACTGCCTAGTGTGTAAAAACAGAGAAGAACCCAACAATGAAAGGAACACGCTTAGGGAAAAGTCAGTTACAACACAATTCATTAATATTTCGGGTTTTTCAAAACAGACGCACCAACAAGTACACAATTTGCAACTTACCTTTTTTTGTGATGAGAAGATGCACGATAACGTAAGTCGAAAATTATGTACTTTTTATGCATATTTTGAAAAACGGTTTTGTAACTCTCTTTGCTAAACGTACTGTTTCTTTCTTCTTTGGATTCTTCTATGCATAAGAGATGTACAAACGAAATTAGCCTCGGTGCAGAATAATGTGTGCTAGAGAGATTTGGAGTTTCTCGACGGTTTCTTGCCTCGGCCAACACATTTGTACCGTACAGAAGACAAAGGTTCTTTTTTTTAATATAATTATGTATATATCATCGTGTTTCCTCTACTATATGAACTATAATTTACTGAGAATCTTTCAGAAAGAAAAATTTATTTTTTACATTCCCTGTATTATACATTTGATGTACCTTTTCCGTAGACAATGTTATCACACTAGCAGATCGGGGTCTAAAGAAATATTACTTCTTCAGTTGCACTCTATCTAAGGTATGATAAATGTGTGCTGCGCTGTACGATTTTACCTTTCCGCAGCTGCACGTCACAAGGTCCAAAATGCAAACCAGCACACAAATCATGCATAACATGTATCACATGTTTTGCTGTTAAATTTTGTCTTCTGGTATTTATATTATGTCCTAGGGCACTTACTTATGAAGTAAAATAGGGCACTTACCTATGAAGTAAAAATATTGCCGCAAAGGTTCCGTATGAGAAGGAAAACTAAAAGGAGACGCTGAAAACCCTTAAACTCG
Organism: Semisulcospira habei; assembly: GCA_036245525.1. Classification (NCBI taxonomy): domain Eukaryota; kingdom Metazoa; phylum Mollusca; class Gastropoda; family Semisulcospiridae; genus Semisulcospira; species Semisulcospira habei. The sequence continues at coordinate 205,278,237 of BTPG01000004.1, read as the reverse complement.
TTAAGTGCCGAGAAAATGTGAACGCCACCCAACTGCAAGTGGTATAGATCCTCATGAGCCCCCGCAGTTGCGGGGGCTCATGAGGATCTATACCTCTTGCTAACACCACTTTGAATCTATTTCCTGTCGCAGCTAGGAATTTCTAGTGTTGAATCAACGAAGACTGCAGAAACACAATCTGCGTCAGGAGGCACTGATCGGGTTGAGTACATGAAACATCAAACACAACGTTTGTTTCCATATCGCCAGAGGAAGGATCTCAGATCCGAAGCGTTGTGTTCCATTCGTCATGCACTTAAAGGGCTTTCAACCTCTCTTTTCAGTTTTCTACACTTACCTATGACGTCCACGTGACACCCTGAAGATTGAACACTTTGTCCAGCATTCACGGCTTGACACAGCAGTGTGACATTCCCGACCCAGCCAGCTCTCTTCGTAGGATCTATTGCCAACACGCTGATGTCTTCTGTATGTCGGCTGGCGGTATACCCAAGAACAGATGCCGATCAACATCCTCCAATGCCAGGACATCTGCCAACTGACTGGTTACCCGTTGTCCACGTCACTCTCCAATCCACAATAGAATTGCTTGGAATTCCGCTGCAGTTTACGGCTTTGTCCGTTCTGTTCTCGCGTATTTCTATACGCCGTTAGCGCCGCAGCTGGACAAAGTGAGTGCTGGGGACCAAGTATATCAGGCACATGATGAGGAAGAATGCAAACGTTAATAAATATACTGACGAATAAAAGAAATGCGACATTTTTGGAATCATCGGAAACACTTCGTGTTTCCGATGATTCCAAAATTGTCGCATTTCTTTTTACCTTCAGTATGCAAATTACCACACTGCAGAGCAGTGGTTCATTCTGGACCAGGGATACAGACTACGCAGAGTCGCAAGATAATTTTTTGTCTTTGATACAGAGCAGTTGGGGACAGGCACAGCATATATCTGCATTATAGCATGATTTATCACAAGTGCATTTAGCTGCAAAAATGCAGTGAAACATCTGCTAATAACACGCACACATACACATGCACGAACGCATACATGTGCGCACGCAAGCACGCGCACACACACACGCGCACACACACGCACACACACACACACACACACACACACACACACACACGCACGCACGCACGCACGCACACACACCGATAGGGTTGATACTGTAAACAAACAGTACGCTTTGACATTCTAAAACATCAGCATTGAATTGAATTGAACTGAATTAACTGTTTTGTCTATATGACGTACATACAACGGAAAATTCCCTTTGGCTCACAGAAACATAATAAAAATAAGTAAGACATAATAAAGATCTATGCCATTGCCTGTTTTAAACAGAATCACTCTGGTGCCCAGTATTAATGTTAATCACCAAGAATGGATGCGTTCCAGCAACGCACACAAAATGTATGTACCCGTAAGACAACTATAAAATAATAATTATGAAAGATTTAATTAATGCACAAATGTGTGAGATACCTGTCGATTGTGATAATAAGACACCGGTAAGAAGGAAAACGTGCACTCTTTTCTCCATATTCAGCGTTACTACCTTGACGTTCAAATTTCAAAATGACCTCCACGATCTCGCATCTTGACGCACTTGCAATGCCTTAACTCATTCGCTTAAGCCGTGTATCCGGATGTCGTTCGTCTCGAATGAGTTAATTACTTCCCCTACATCGTTTCATCTGCAACATACATAGATTCACATGAGCTCCTGCAGCCGCAGGAGATAAAGAGAATGTGTCGCCTGCTGACCGAAAGCGTTCTATCATGAGTCTATCAGAGTTAACCCTTTGGCTATCGCGACAAAAATCGCTACCGACAGCCAAAGGATTAATTTTAAAACTGCAAAAGGAAAGGTCTCTACTGATATGGTATCTCATTGAATTGGGGACACGGTCAGAGATGACTGTATTTCACCCGGAAGATAATTCTGCACGTACTGCACATGGTAAAACTTGACAAACGTGACGGGGTCGCACGGCCACACAACGTTGGAAGCGAGGTGTAACAAATGTTACTTTAAATAATGCGAAGGTTGTTCCCCATGTCGGGGGGGGGGGGGGGAAGAGGGAGGGGTTCCAGGGGTTCCGGACCCACCCACCCCCCCTCCCCCCACCAAAAAAAAAAACAATTAAAAAAAACAACAGTAAAATGCTATAACAAAGTTCTTTCTGGGGTGTTTGGACCCCCCACCCTTCCCCCCACTCCCCGTTTGATATTTTGGGGAGTTAATCGCACATACAGCCCCCCCCCCCCCAATTCTGTAAAATGCCATAACAGTCCCTTTTTCGGGTGTTTGGACACCCCCCCCCCCCTCCTCCCCTCCCCGTTTGATATTTTGGCGAGTTTTCACACATACACATCACAGCCACCACCAACCCCAACCCCACCCACCCACTTGGTTTGATATTTGGATATTTTGGCGATTCGACTGACGAAAGTATTGGCACACACATACGCGCTCGCCTTTCTCTCTCTTCTCCCCCCCCCCTTCCCCCTTCCCCCGCCCCCCCCCCCCCCCCCCACACACACACACACACACACACTCCCGCCCCCCAGTTGTTCGATTTTTCGGTCACTGAAAGTAAGGTCTAGCGTCGGGTAGGCCTTTTGTGTCAGGTTGAAGGTCCGAAACAAAAAGTGGGAAACACCCCCTCCCCCTCCATCCCCCCCCCCTTTCGAGGTAACTGATCCGCCCCTGCTTGTGTCAATAAGGCGCCCCTTGATAATGTTTCGCGTTGTTTGACTAGGGTTGGGGCCAGTGCACTTTCCCGTCGGGAAAGCCAAACAGCTATTTTTATAGGGTCAGTCACATCATAGTGGCCCAGCTGAATTGTGTTTGAATGCCTTGGACTCCAAAGCGCAACCGTCCAGCTGATATTTCGGCACTTGGTTACACAATAATCGGTCTCAGTAATGATTTCAATACCAGAAACTGTGTATTTTCTTCCTCGTCCTTCTACAAGTATCTTAATTAATGTACCTGGTTAGGTATGTGAGCAATTGTTAACTTTCCTTCGTTGTTATATTTTACAGGAACAAAATCGGCGGAAATGTAAATGTAACAGCGAAGGAATGAGATATGTTCAGTTCATTTAAAACGTTATTTTTCAATCTGCGTATTGCTGCACTAGTCTGATATGTTCAAGGTTTCATTGTCACTATAACCCCTTTGTGCATGCAGCCACCGGTACTGTTTACAGAAATGCACTACTGTTTATAACACCGGTGGCTGAATGTACAAGAGGGATACATTGTCCCCTGCTTTTTCAATGTCATGTTAGCTACAAACTTTCGTTTACTAAGGGGTCGTGTGGCGCATACTCATAGTATGTTGCACACACACACACACACACACACACACACACACACACACACACACACACACACACACACACACACACACACATACACACGCACACACGCACACATGCACGCACACGCGCACGTACGCAGGCACGCACGCACACGCACACACACAAACACACACACACACTTATAACGAACCAAGTAAAGGCTTTACTACACAAAATAAATGTAAATATGTAAGATTCATCGGGAAAAAGAGCCAATACATTTTACAGTGCACACAATCCAGTGGAATGATACAGGAGTGAAACAGAGTACATAGTTTACACAACACTGAAAAATAACTACTGCAAACATTGTAATACTAGTTCTTGTCAGCTTTCCGTCTTTTTACACTTTTAATAATAATGATGATGATGATGATGATGATGATTATGATAATGATATTAATAATAATAATTATTATTATAATTATAAAGCGCAAACTCCCAGCAGTGCAGGCGGCTCTAAGCGCTGTACAATGCAAATCAAATGACAAACTAAACACAAATCAATAGACAGCGGCAACACAAAATCCCACTATGACGATACAGATTCAAAAATTAACAGCACATAAGCACACCCAAAGCACAAGCAACCATCGCAACATGAACTGGCAAAGGGTCATCATGCTGTTACTGTGAAACAGAAAAAAAGATTGGAATTTGGTAAGACAGAGTAGTAAGATTAGAAACGATGTGTTTTGAGCTGACTTTTGAAAGAAATGACTGTGGGGGGCATCACGAATGTGCTTCAGGAGAAAATTCCAAATGACTGGGGCCTGGAAACAAAAAGACCTTTGAGCAAAGGACTTTGTATTAATTTTCGGTACTTTCAAAAAAATTTCACTGCTAGAACGTAAGGTGCGGGAAGCTTGATAGGTAGTTAGCATACTGAAAAGGTAGGGAGGCAGTGTACCATCGATATGATGTAAGGCGAAAGTAGCTACCTTGTACTCAATCCTAGCTTTGATGGGAAGCCAGTGAAGTTGGTACAACAAAGATGACACATGATCTTTTCTTGATTTCTCAAAAATGACGGAGCTGCACTGTTTAATATCCTCTGAAGTCGAGCCAGTTTTTCAGATGGCAAACCCGCAAACAATTACAATAGTCAATGCGGCTCAAAATCAGTGAAGACACAAGCTGAGTCAGGAAAGATCTTACAGAGCTGATTTTTTCATTGGCTTACTTTATTCGCCTTTTTCCTGGTCGCCCGTTATCAACGGGACAACGGGCAGCTTCTTATCACCGATTAACAAGGCAAAGGGTAATAAGAAGCCTCAATTTATCACCCGTACTCGTATCACAATGTACTCGCTAGGTAAAACGTTTTCTTTCAAATATGGCTTAGGTCAATCACGTTTCTCAGTAGGCCTACATGTTTCTGGGAACGTGAACGCCCTGCCCCCCATTCAGTCAAACCACACGGCACGAAAACAAAAAGCAAATTAAGGGAGGCTACACAAGAAATAGTACTGTATGCAGACGTATTGTATACATTTGGTGCCAATTTCATGCAAAAACAATGTCACAATTCCAGTACCCGAAAAATCAGACAAAGGTGGAGACGTCTGGTATGTGTGTGTGTGTGTAAAGACTCTCACCACTCGCCAAAATATCAATCAACGAGGGGGTTGGGGGGGGGGGAGGGGTGGTAGCGTGTGTGTGTCCAAACTCGCCCCAAAAAATAAAACGGGGGAGGGGGGGGGGGGATCCAAACACCCCAAAATGGGACTTTGTTGTATCGTTTTAAAGAATTTTGGGTCAAAGAATGTGTGTGTGTGTGGGGGGGGGGACCCTGGAACCACCACCCCACTCCCCTATCCGCCCCTGAGTTAGATAAGATATCCCCAAAAATTCAAAACACAGGCATGCTGTACTTGCCTATGCGAACAGTGCTCAAAACAACATAGACGCAAAAAAACCAACAGATAAATAACAAGATGGGCTGAACCATAATCCACAAAGTCCCTTCTATATGAGAGCTCTCCTCGCTGTCAAAAGTCTCTACCTTTTGTCTTTGACCTGATTCTGATGTTGAAATGTCTCCTTTTGAAAAAGCCTCGCAGATGTGCCAATGCGTCATGGGGAACTCTATAAGGGGCGCGTGCAGTTCATACGCGTCATTGGTTTGTCAGTCGTCATTTGTCATGACGTATTTTTTGTTTTTACGTAATTTTATATTTAACGTGATATGAGTTTCAATTTCACTTTCAAGACTTGAGAAAAGTAGTGACAAAACTAGAATGTCACGGTACAATTTCAGTCTTGCTATAATTTGTGTGAAATCAGGATGACTTTACATAGTTACATGATATACTAAGTACATCTGCACGCTCTTCTGAAAGAGCGTCCATGCGTGTGTGTGTGCGTGTGCGTGCACGCAAACATCTCCAAGAGGCATAGATCCTCATGCGCTCTCCGGGCGCATGAGGATCTATGCCTCTTGGAGATGCGCGCAAATGTGTGTGAGAGAGCGAGAGAGAGAGAATGACGCCATATTTAGAGTATTGCGTCAATGTCTGCGTGGTGACGTAGTTGCTTCTTTTACGTCACCGCCAGTATCTGACTTTCTCCAGATGTCAAGGGGTTTTTCAGTTTTAATTTTTTTTCCCGAAAAGAATTAATTTTTACTGAAGAAGTTGAAAGGGTACACAGCCTGCTAACAAACACGTCTAATGTCTTTCTCCAAACTAGCTATATCCAAAATTTCAAGAAAATGTGACAAAAATTACTGACTCTAATCTGGGTCAACCGACTTTCTATAAACGGTCTTTTTCGTCTTCAATGAGACATC
>BTPG01000004.1:205243282-205271567 GCA_036245525.1 Semisulcospira habei | reverse complement strand
TGCCTTCGCGAACGAAGATTCTATAGGGGTTGTCCACGACGTCTGCAGGCATGCTCGTGACTGCGGAGGCCAATCAGGGACAGGCAGGTTCGACCGCAGTTGCTGCAGAGGAAGGTCTGGCCAGGGTTCTGAGTTGCGGCATCTCTGTTTTTTTCTCCTGAGCCGCTTGTCTTTAAGGCCAGCTCTGCGAGAGTCCTCAAAGGAGACAGCTGCCTTGTAAATGGTGGAGCGCCAGGTGTCACGGTCCGCAGCAAGTGAAGACCACTTGCGGTGGTCGATTTGGCAAGCACTAAGTGACTTCTTGAGAGTCTTTGTATCTCTTCTTTGGTGCCCCTCTGTCTCTGTGTCCAGTGGCGAGCTCGCCGAACAGTGTGATCTTGGGTAGGCGATGATCCTCCATCCTGGAGACGTGCCCAGCCCAGCGGAGCTGTGTCCGCAGCAGCAAAGCCTCGATGCTCACAGTTTCTGCCTGTTCAAGGACCTCGACGTTTGTGACATAGTCACTCCAGTGAATGCCAAGGATTGTACGCAGGCAGCGCTGGTGGAAGCGTTCAAGGAGTCGTAGTTGGCTGCGGTAGAGGGTCCAGGACTCGGAACCATACAGCAGGGTGGTGAGGACGACAGCTCTGTGCAGGCTGATCTTGGTGCCTGTTTTCAGCTGTTGATTGTGCCACACCCGCTTGTATAGACGCCCGAAAGCGCTGTTTGCTTTTGCTAGCCTGCTGTCCAGCTCCTTGTCCAGCTTGGCGTCTGACGTGATGATGCCGCCAAGGTAGGTAAACTGGTGCACTGACTACAGTTCAGACTCGCCGATGGTGATGTGGGGAGGGCGATGCTCTATCTTGGGTGCCGGCTGATGGAGAACCTCTGTCTTTTTCAGACTGACCTCGAGTCCAAAGAGCTTGGCAGCGTCTGCGAAGAAGGATGTGATGCGCTGCAGGGCTCTCTCTGTGTGTGCAACGAGGGGCAGTTTCTCTAGACCGTTCAAGTAAAAGTCCGTTGGATGAGCCTCAAACCAGCTGTCAGCAGCATGTGTGACGTCAGAAATGTCCTCAAAACGTTGCCCCTTCAGGTGTTTCTTCGAGTTCGGGAACAGATAATAGTCCGAAGGGGCCAGATCAGGTGAGTAGGGGGGATGGTGGACTTATTGGAAACCCAAGGTGTTCAATGTGGCAGCCACAACGTTGAACATGCGCAGGTGCATTGTCCTGCAAAACAAGGAACCCTTTGGTCAACTTTCCACGTCGTTTCGTCTTAATTGCCTCTTTCAGCTGGTCCACGAGGTTTGCATAATACTGTCGGGTGATACTAGAGCCATGAGGTAGGTAGTCCACCAACAGAATACCGTCCTTGTCCCATTAAACGGACGCCATGACTTTTTGGCCGATTTCTGGGTGCGGAACTTCTTCGGCCGCGGGGAGCCACTGTGGCGCCATTCCTTTGACTGTTCCGTGGTTGCAGGATCATAGATGTGAAGCCAGGTTTCATTCTCAGTAACTAACCTAGCCAGAAAGTCGTGTGCGGCTTCAAAATGGGCCAAAACGGCTTTGGATGCGTCAACGCGTTCCTTCCTCTGATCACTGTTCAAACATTTCGGCACCCACTTCGCTGAAAGCTTGCGCATGTCTAGGATAGTGAAGATATCAAACCCAACACGCTCCCGTGAGATGTCCAGTATCTGGGCTATCTTTTTGTGGATATTCGCCTGTACTCAATAATCAGCTCATTGACAGCATCGCAGGTTGCCGGGTCAGTTGAGGTTGGGGGTGCCCACTGTGGGGCTCATCTTCAACGGTGAAATGCCCAGTCTTGAAAGGAGATGTCCAGGTTTTTGACAGTGCTGTAGAAAGGACACTTCTTCCCTAGTGTTTGTGACATCTCATTGTGAATGTCCTTTGCTGACTTTTTCTAGAGAAACAAAAACTTCATGACGGCCCGTCCCTCCAACGACGTGAAACTTGCTTGTGCCTCTGCCATCATAGATTCTACCTAAAAAAAGACAGTTGTTGGAATCGGACACACCTGATATTTGCACAGTTACATACTAAGATATTAGGGTGTCATATGCCCCCACAATCGTTCTTTTTTATCTGGAATGGGGCAAAGCCAGGAACTTATCAGCACCTCCTCGTAACACGCTCTCACACTGGCTTCCGGCGCCTACTGGACCCAGTAGCAAAACGTCTCCGGGCCTACGACTGCCGCAGTTCTTCATCTTCTATGGACTCGTGAGCTCATAAAGCGACGGAAAACCCCTAGTATCCTGTGCATACTCCCATGGATTGTGAAAAGAAGGGCAGAAAAGTTGTAGTTGAGGAATGACAACACTGAGAATCTGCTGCATCTTCGAGTCTTAGCAATCAAAGCCCGCCAAGACAGATCGCTTTAATCAGTTTACCGGGCACAACCGACTCAATTTCCATCTGCACAGACGCTTCCACCTCGTGCCATCTCCCCTGTGCCCTTGTGGAGAATCAGAGCAGACCACAGAGCACATCCTCCGGGACTGTGGGAACCACCATCTGCTGAGGGAGGAGATATGGCTGAAGCCCGCCACTCTACAGGAGAAACTGTACGGGCCTGCGGAGGCGCTACAGAAGACCACAGATTTCATTTTGAGAGCCAAACTCCAAGTGTGACGGCGTTCGAGAAGAAGAAGAAGATCTGTTCACAGACGAGGAAAACATTGAACGCCTATCAACGGCAAGAGGTATAGATCCTCATGAGTCCCCGCATTTGCGGGGGCTGATGAGGATCTATGCCTCTTGCTCACACCATTTTGTCGCCATGTTCCTTTGACGGAAAAAGTTCTTTGACATCGAGTTAAAGGGTCGGGTCCCGAGGGTGTACCTTTGGCTATAGTCGCTGAGAAGGTGGGTCTCTGCTTGACGTGCTGACGGACACGCATCGGTCGATTGATTGATTAGTTCGGGGTTGTACGCCCACGACACTGATGTGATGATGGACGGTCCTAACGGGCGGGTTATGGTAGACAGGGACAGCTATTGCCTGTGGAGTACGACCTGAACACTGATCAAATCAAGCGCACAACAACTGTGCAACTTTGAATTACCAGGACCGCAGAACGGACATGCTACCTGAACAAGCCCGTCGTTTTGCCCGGACAAAAACTCGTCGGGACTGTGCGCACGTTTATGTAGGCCGGCCGACGGTTTAACAAAGATCTGAGCGGGTACACACTCTGCGTTCAGTGGCAGGGAAGGGGTTAAATGGCCAAGGTCAGTCCTTACCGTAAGTGTCCCCGATCATTTTAAATGCCGTAAAGACATAAACAGGGACGTACCATAAGTCATACAAACAAACCATGCGGTGAATAGATAGGCTGGTAACTATTTTAGCGAAAAACAACAACAAACAAAACATGTTTCCCCAGAAGCCGTGCTTTTGAAGTGAATAGATGAGACTGTGTCTCTACCTGACGACAAGAGGCATAGATTCTCATGAGCCCCTGATGCTGTAGGGGCTTCTGAGCCTCTGTGCCTCTTGCAGGCCGGGACTCTGAACCGTCTGTTGCTTTCTCATACGAGCGTCGTACATTTCTCCGAGACCCAGTTTCGTATACCCAGTACGTCAAAGGTCCTCGGGCTGAGCTCTAGCCGACTCTGGCCGATATCCGCCAAAATTTTGTGTATCAGGCGTACTCAGCCAAGCAAACAGAACCTTAGAATGTACCAGTAACTCAATGTTAAACAAGTCTCTCCAACTTACTCATAATGAGAAATCAAACACTACAAATAACTGAAAATGTTGTGAAACGGGGCTCATGTAAATTTAGCCCTCAGTACAAGGTAGTCAGAAATCGTCAATCTAACTTTCAGTGAGAAGACCAGACTTAAAATGCTTATGATAAAAGGTGTTATCTGTGTCGTTTTACATCATCAGTGACTCAGTAAATAGAATAGCTTTTGTCATTATGCTGGCCTGCAGGGCTGTTCAAAGCTGTCCTTTGTAGTAAAGTCATGACGACCCTGTCTGCACTACATTTCTAAAGATCTTGAATTGGGTCGGGACAGGGTATTGTGTGTCGCCTGGTTTTTCGAGAAATTGTATATGATTGAGAAAATTCTGTTCCTCAGAAATCATATCTGACATGGGGGGGGGGGGGGGAGGGGGAGGGGTGTAAAATGTCATTAGTCTATTTCATCGAGTGCACTATATAGATTTTGGTTTGATTTGAGAGAAACGACCGTGTGGACGTTAACTGACCTTAATTAGTTTAATTATTGGGGTAAACTTAAGACAATGGGAAAGCTCTAGAAATCTCTATTCTATTATCTCTCGCTTTGCCGCGGTAGTTAAGGTGTTAACGTTGTTGTGCTTCGGCAGCTGAGGGCTCAGTCAGTAAGACTTTTACAACAACCTTTAACTTTTGTTTCAGGCCAACCATTGCCAAGTCACGACTGTCCTCAATTCGTAGCCGAAGGACAGAACGTGACCTGCACGTGCAGCGGTGAGGATGTGGGCAGTCCCCCGGTACCTTTCTATGGAGCAACACAGGCTCCTCTCTTCTGACCTTGACCGGTGCGAACATAGCCCAGTCCGGAGCCAGGTATCAATGCCAGGCTTCGTGGAATGGGCTAGCTGTACGTGAGACTATGTACACACTCAACGTTCTAACAGCGAGTGAGTTTGCTTGATTTTTGGGGGTTTTTTTAGGGAAGGGATAAGGGGTAGGGCGGGGAGGGGGGTGGGGGAGGGGTGGTGGTTGGGTGGGGTCGGTTGTTGGTTGGATGGCTGCGGGTTAGCTAACCCTTTACTGCCACTTGAGGTAGACGGCATTTCTTCGTCTGGTGTTAAAACCAAAGAGACCAAAACCATCCCAGTAACACTGGATTCGAAGTGATGTCAGCAAGAGGCATAGATCCGCATGAGCCCCCGCAACTGCGGCGGCTCATGAGGATCTATGTCTCTTGTGTTTAGCTCGTGCTCACTTTATCTTTGCAGTCAAGGGGTTAATTAACTGGTTAATTAGTTGTTCAGTTATGCTGGCTTGCTAGATTATTGATTCAGTTTGGCGGTTGAATGGTTGACGTAGTTCTCCAGATTTGATCACTTGTGTGATTTGATTTACCATAAAAGTCCGAAGGCAGTGCCAGATTTGCGTAAGAAGACACCAAGCTAATTTGGTACTGCCTTTCAAACTATCAAAGTGGATTCATCTCCCGCGCTGTTATATATTAAAGTTCCTTTAATTTATATTAATTGGGTTGTTTTGTCAGCTGATTGATTGATTGATTGATTGATTACATTTATATTGATTGATAAAATCATTGATTAATAGATTGAAAGATTGATTGACTGACTGACTGACTGACTGACTGACTGACTGACTGACTGACTGAAATGTCTGTTGTCGCTTGGTTGTCGTTTTTCTGGTTGGCTGGCTGAATAGTTTATTAATTTAGCTGATTGGTCTCTTTTAAATGGGGGTGTTGTTTACCGGAATCACAGTGCCAGTAGGTAGATGTGAGGTTGGAAGGTGACCGCATTTTGATGGCACTAAAGACACAGCTGCTGTTTAATCTTTTGTATTTCAGATGCACCATCGAAGCCACAGTTATCCCTGAACTCACACCGAGGTAATCTGACGGTAACCGAGACTGACTACGTCACTTTTTCCTGCGGATCATCTGGTCGACCCACACCTGATATCCAAATCATCAACGGCGAAGGGGTCGTGGTGAGTTCCGGTAAGGGAGGGGAGGTAACAGCGCCGCAGGGAGACGGTCGCTGCCCAGTGTCAGCACGCTGGAGCCTACACGTGTACGGCGCGGAATTACGTTGGAGCGGCACCGACAGGCACAGCCACGCTGTTTATAAACTGTGAGCTAATGACAATGTTTCTTTGTGGTGTTTTATTTACTTCTTAATTAATTAATTAATTAATTTTAAAAGTGACTTTGAATCACCCTATTTTGCAGGTCGACCAAGAACAACTTATCCACCCCCTGCGACTCCGCCATTGGTCACATATCGTGGTGTCCCTGCCCACGTGACGTTTGATATCATCGCGTATCCAACCCCTGATATTTTATCGTTCGCCTTCATGGGCGCGACACATAACAACAGCCAGGCGAGCCAAGTGCCAGACAACATCTTGAATATGGTGTGTCGGACTGCTCATGCGCCGTATGCTGTCCGTTGTGACGTTACTGTGTATAACGTGACGTCAGAGGAAGAAGGATTTTACAAAGTCCGGATCGGCAATGCTTTCGGATCTGTGGAGTGGAAGTTTAGAATTATCGTTGAACTGGAAGGTACATCTATATTTTAAAATGCTATCGTAAAATTAAAACTCTAGGGTACATGTGATACGGCACAGTAGGAGCCCGTGAATGCTTTATTTCCCGTCCACATTCTGTCTATTTACTTAACCCATTTAGCCCCGAGTCCCTACAGCAGGAGATGGATTGACCATGATAATTAAAGGTAGTGCCAGATTGGCTTGGCGCCTGAAGGTGCCAAGCTAATCTGGAACTACCCCTGAATTATCATGGTCAAGCCATCTCCTGCAACTGGTACATTGACGTTAGGCAACAACTCAAAAATGTGATAAACTATGGGACCTTTGTATCTAAATTGTTGCATTTGTGGATGTCGTATTTGTTTCATTTGATTCCTTATGCAAAATATGTTGTAGCCTACTTCATATTGAAATACCTGCGGCGAGCACCTGGGACTGAGACATAGTCAGTAATCACGGATACAATATTTTAAGAACTAAACAAGTTAGTTTAGACAATATCCATATTACTTGAGGTATCTACGCACATTCTGCTGTTAAGAGGAAACCGCTGTTTACGCGTAAGGACCTTTGAAACCCTCTGTCACTGCGTGTGACCGCTGTGGGTGTGGGACCCCAGTCCCTTGATAGGTATTCCGTCACCGCGTGTGACCGCTACGGGAGTGGGGCCGCTGTCCCTTGATAGGTATGTCCTCTGTAACCGCGTGTCAGTGACCGCTATGGGGGTGGGATCGCTGTCCCTTGATAGGTATACCCAATGTCACCGCGTGTGACTATGTGACCGCTATGGGGGTGGGACCGCTGTCCCTTGATATGTATTTTGATTTTTTTAAATACTTTTTGTAAATTGCGTTTTTGTAATTAGTTATTTTTGTACAATTAGTTTTTGTTAAGCGCCTAGAGCTCTAATCCGAGGTTAGCGCTATACAAGTACTCATTATTATTATTATTATTATTATTATTATTATTACTATTACTGATGTATGACCTCTTTCACCGCGTGTGACCGCTATGGGGATCGGAAGGCTGTCTCTTGATGGGAATACCCTCTGTTCCTGCGTGTGACAGTTGTGGGGGTGGGACCGCTGTCCCTTGATAGGAATACCCTGTGTGACCACTATGAGGGTGGGAAGGCTGTCCCTTAATGGGAATACCCTCTGTCACCGTGTGTGACCGCTATGGGGGTGGGGCCGCTGTCCCTTGATAGGTATACCCTCTGTCACCGCATGTGACCGCAGCGGGTGGGGGTGGGGTGTACGCTCTTACTCTCTGTCACCGCGTGTGGCCGCTATGCGGATGGGACTGTTGTTCCTTGATAGATATACCGCCACAGAAAGCCGCAAATTAACTCATTCTGCCCGCGACACGCCACAGCAAGATATGGTTCCACCATGATAGTTCAAGGGTGGTGGCAGAATAGCTTGGCGCCTTTAGGCGCCAAGCTATTCTGCCACCACCCTTGAACTATCATGGTCGATCTGTCTCCTGAATTGTAACTCAGTCATCAGAGGATAACTCCAAAATGTGGGTAATTCGTACCTCGGGCACAATGAGTTAACAATGCTCGGCCTGCATGAGTCTGAACCTAAAACGCAGATTTTAAAGTTTTATTTTGTTGTTATAATTTTAATTCGTTGTTTTACTTATTTCTCTGCATTTCTAATACATTGTTACACTCTCCCACTCTCTCTCTCCGTCAGAAACCCTCTCCCTCCTTTTTCCAGTCCGCCCTCAAAACTCACCTCTTTCAACAGTTCTAGCACTCTAACGACACTACACCCCCACCCCCAGCTGACTGTCGTAATGTATTTGTGGTAAATGAGTCATTGTTAAAAGCGTGCAAATGCGTGCGTGAGTTGTGAGTGCGGGCTTAGAGTTATAATTAGTATACGAGAAGCACATTACAAATACCGTTATTATTATTATTATTATTATTATTATTATTATTATTATTATTATTATTATTATTAATTATTATTATTATTATTATTAAATTGTCACGTTTAAATATTACATATTTGAATTGTACTGTATTACATCATTGATTGTAGATGCAGATCATGACTTGACCCACCTTCCACCCAAGCAGCCACCATGTAGTACATAAGTAGAAGGAACCTGGTGGCGGTTTTTACGCCGATTACTTGACTTAGGAGATGTGGTGCCAAACAGTTTTGTTAAGGTTCCACGCATATTTGCCAGGTTGTTTATAATATCAATTGATGTACAGATCTGGGCATCACTCTGGTGAGGAGGACGTCACTGCGATCCCTCTGACGCACTAGGACATAGTCGATAAGGTGCCAGTGTTTGGAGCGAGGATGCATCCAGGTGGTCTTTCGACTTTTTTTTTTTTTTTTTTCTGGAAAGTAGTGTTGGTGATGACAAGCTGCTGCTCTGCACAGAACTCCAACAGTAGCGGCCATTGTCATTGCAGTTCCCGACGCCATGCTTGCCGAGGACTCCTTTCCAGGCTTCATAGTCCTGGCCCACTCTGGCGTTGAAGTCGCCAAGGATGATGACTTTGACGTCTGCAGGGGTGCTCTGTAGGAGGCTGCGCAGGTCAGTGTAGAACTTGTCTTTTTCTGCAGGCTCCGCCAGGAGGGTTGGGGAGTACACACTGAGAAGGGTGACGTGTTGCTGGTGTCTCAGTGGGAGGCGCATGGACATGATACGGTCTGAGTGACCCGTTGGTAGGTTTTCCAGCTTAGTCGCAATGGAGGTCTTGACCATGAAGCCCACGCCTGAGAGCCGTCTTTCTGATGCAGACTTGCCTGACCAGTAGAGGGTGTAGCCAGCGCCAAGTTCTTGGAGACTACCATCATCCGGGAGGCGTACTTCGCTGAGCGCAGCGATGTCGATGTTTAACCTCCGCAATTCATGGGCAATGAGGGCAGAGCGACGTTCAGGGCGTCCGCTGTCTGCTGTGTCAAGCATGGTTCGGATGTTCCAGAATGCTACGTTGAGTCCGGTCGTCATTAGAGTGGATCCGTTGTTTTTACTTGTTTTCTGACCGCAGAAGAAGATGCCCGTTGACCGCGGCTAGCCAACTGGGGTTGTGAGGGGACAAGCTTTGGTTAGGCCACCTTTTCTAGGCCCCTCTCCGTGTGGAGCAAGCAGGGTTGTCCCTAGATAAGGCTGCTTGGTCGTTCAGGGTGTACCGAGTGACGTTGTCATCCCCAGGTCAACATCAGGCGACCAATATCCTGAACCGCCTGCATGCAGGTTTGAGACTGCGGCTTCCAGTGACACCTTTCACCTGCCGTTTAGGCCCTCGCCCGTTGCTACAGAACTTGGAATGGTCGGTGTCATGGTCCGTGGACGTTTCCTAAAGCCTGCGCGGTGGAGCTTTTTGGTGGAGTGCAGTGTGCGCAGTACTGGCCCCACCCTTTAAACCCTTGGTTCGTCTGCCATGGCCTAGCAAGCTGGGACGATGGCATCGAGGTCCTCAGGTCGTAGGTTTTATATCAGACTGTCCTTGTCCTAGTCTCTGGCTCAAAAACCTTCCCCGGAGACACGGGGACTTTGAAGTCGGGGTTTTCCTCCCTTAGCCTTTCCGCAGCCAAGCGGCCAGGCCTGCAAGGCAGCAGGACAATGTTGATTAATTTTTGAGGTTCTCTCCTCTAGATCCGCCGTGTTTAGCCTGGGGGCTCGTGCTGCCCAGTGTTTGGGGTCACCTCGGAGAGGATGTGGCCAGGGACCACGCACGGGCGGTCTTGGGATAGAGGGATGCTATGCTAGTCCGGAGGGATTACACACGAGGGTGCCTCACGAAGGCCAAGAGACCCTAGACTAGGATGATCCCGGGGGAGGCGCTGTAAAAAGTTCCCCACTATCTGCACCACCAACGCAACTCGTCCCCTGGGGCCCCTACCTTTTCAGTCAGGCAGCGACCCCTTGACCCCCTTTTCAATAGTTACTATTAAGTTAAAATGTGATCAAAGACGATCAATAGTAGCTCAGTCACCTGTGTTTGACGCCTGCTGCTCAAGCTGGTCGTAAGGCGCTGAGGACGCGTCATCAGGTGGCCCCAACTCGGCGTAAGGGTTCCATGCAGACGATTCTGGCAAGATAAAAATTAGGCCAAGATGCGTCATCCTGTACTGTTAGCGGGAGTACTCCCCAGTTAGGCTCACTCGGGGAGTACGCCACAAGTACACTTCTATTCAAATGAGATGCTTTGCACACATGTCATTTGAATAGAAGTGTACTTGTAGCGTACTCTCCGAGTGAGTCTGTCTGGGGAGTGTTCTCCGCCGCAGAGCCTGACGACTACACCCTAAGATAGGCATCAGACTAGCGATATAAATCTGATGAGTATTCCCGCCAGAGCTACGGGTACGCTATAGTATGCACCTCACAGTCGAAACAGCACGCAAATGATGTTAATAATTCAAACTCGGAAAGACGAATGATAAGAAACAGCTAGTAAAGGTACCACGATGTGTCAAATTCGCCCCATTACTGGAGACCACACTGAGTTCTGTATACGGAGCCTCCTCTGTTCTCGACTTGTCTGGTTTGGTGTAGGTTATGTCTCCACCTTTAACGAAAAGATACAAATAAACGAATGAATAAATGATGAATGAATGAATGAATGAATGAATGAATGAATGAATGAATGAATGAATGAATGAATGAATGAATGAATGAATGAATAAACGAATGAATGAATGAATGAATGAATGAATGAATGAATGAATGAATGAATGAATGAATGAATGAATGAATGCATACATACATAAATACATAAATGAATTTAAAAAGTAAATAACGAAATAAATTAAATACATGAACAGTCAGTCAGATTGTCAATAAACCAAATCAATCAGCTGATGGATTAGTCGATCAGTCTGTCTGAAGTACCGAGGCTACACGCACATGAGGGGGTGAGAGGTTAATTTGCATGGCTGGACAAAGACCCAGATAGCACTTACCACGTCGTTTTCTGCAGACAAGGACCACGACAACAACAATGACGACGGCAAAGCCGCCAGCGGCACCTCCACCGACAGCGGCGATGTTAACGGTGTTAGATCCAGCTTGTGCTAAAGCTGCTTCTGATGCGGTCCTGATGGTACTTTCTACAGAAGAACGTTTTGTTGGAATCGTCGTTTCTGATATTATATATATATATATATAGTGCATATATACTTATATAGTGCATAACCTAAATCGCAGATTTTAAAGTTTTATTTTGCAAAGGCCCTCGGGTCCAGGACGGCCGTGCACGGGCCCACTGCGGCCGTCGTGGACCCGAAAACGTTTTGCTGCTGGGGGGAGACGTTTGGTCTTTGCCCGTGAAGGCAAAGACAGTAAGTTTTGCTGCTGAGAGAGACGTTTGGTCTTTGCCCGTGAAGGCAAAGACAGTAAGTTTTGCTGCTGAGAGAGACGTTTGGTCTTTGCCCGTGAAGGCAAAGACAGTAAGTTTTGCTGCTGAGAGAGACGTTTGGTCTTTGCCCGTGAAGGCAAAGACAGTAAGTTTTGCTGCTGAGAGAGACGTTTGGTCTTTGCCCGTGAAGGCAAAGACAGTAAGTTTTGCTGCTGGGAGAGACGTTTGGTCTTTGCCCGTGAAGGCAAAGACAGTAAGTTTTGCTGCTGGGAGAGACGTTTGGTCTTTGCCCGTGAAGGCAAAGACAGTAAGTTCATTATTTCTGGGTGAAAAGCAAGACATTTTTTGCCTGACAATGGAAATCTCGCTTTCACGTTTGGTCTTTGCCCGTGAAGGCAAAGACAGTAAGTTTTGCTGCTGGGAGAGACGTTTGGTCTTTGCCCGTGAAGGCAAAGACAGTAAGTTTTGCTGCTGGGAGAGACGTTTGGTCTTTGCCCGTGAAGGCAAAGACAGTAAGTTCATTATTTTTGGGTGAAAAGCAAGACATTTTTTGCATGACAATGGAAATCTCGCTTTCACAAAATGGCAGGCGGTACCACAACTGTGTGATTTTTTTTTCTTTACCTTACAGCCTAGACGTAAAGTTCAAACTAGAGACAGCACATCAGTATACTAATTAACTCTAAGCGCGCACTCACAACTCACGCACGCATGTGCACGCTTTTAACAATGACTCATTTACCACAAATACATTACGAGAGTCAACTGGGCGTGGGGTGTGTGGTGGCGTTAGAATGCTAGAACTGTTGAAAGAGGTGAGTTTTGAGGGCGGACTGGAAAAAGGAGGGAGAGGGTTTCTGACGGAGAGAGAGAGAGTGGGAGAGTGTAACAATGTATTAGAACTACAGAGAAATAAGTAAAACAACGAATTAAAATTAAAACAACAAAATAAAACTTTAAAATCTGCGATTTAGGTTCAGACTCATGCAGACCGAGCATTGTTAACTCACTGTGCCCGAGGTACGAAATACCCACATTTTGGAGTTATCCTCTAACGACTGCGTTACAATTCAGGAGACAGATCAACCATGATAGTTCAAGGGTGGTGACAGAATAGCTTGGCGCCTAAAGGCGCCAAGCTATTCTGCCACCACCCTTGAACTATCATGGTGGAACCATATCTTGCTGTGGCGTGTCGCGGGCAGAATGAGTTAATTTGCGGCTTTCTGTGGCGGTATATCTATCAAGGAACAACAGTCCCATCCGCATAGCGGCCACACGCGGTGACAGAGAGTAAGAGCGTACACCTATCTGGGGAAACAGATCACCACCACCCCACCCCACCCCACCACCTGATCCCCACCCGCTGCGGTCACATCAAGGGACAGCGGTCCCACCCCCATAACGGTCACACACGGTGACAGAGGGTATTCCCATCAAGAGACAGCCTCCCCACCCCCATAGCGGTCACACGCGGTGACATAGGGTATTCCTATCAAGGGACAGCGGTCCCACTCCCACAGCGGTCACACGCAGTGACAGAGGACATTTCTATCAAGAGAAAGCCTTCCCACGCCCATAGCGGTCACACGCGGTGAAAGAGGGCATACATATCAAGGACAGCGGTCCCACCCCCATAACGGTCGCACGGTCACACGCGGTGACATAGAATATACCTATCAAGGGACAGCGGTCCCACCCCCATAGCGGTCACACGCGGTGACAGAGGGAATACTTTCAAGGGACAGCGGTCCCACCCCCATAGCGGTCAGGCGCGGTGACAGAGGGAATACCTATCAAGGGACAGCGGTCCCACCCCCATAGCGGTCACACGCGGTGACAGAGGGAATACCTATCAAGGGACAGCGGTCCCACCCATATAGCGGTCACACGCGGTGACAGAGGGAATACAGAGGGAATACCTATCAAGGGACAACGGTCCCACCCCCATAGCGGTCACACGCGGTGACAGAGGGAATACCTATCAAGGGACAGCGATCCCACCCCCATAGCGGTCACACGCGGTGACAGAGGGAATACCTATCAAGGGACAGCGGTCCCACACCCACAGCGGTCACACATAGTGACAGAGGGTTTCAAATGTACTTTATACGTAAACAGCGGTTTCCTTTTAACAGCAGAATGTGCGTAGATACCTCAAGTAATATGAATATTGTCTAAACTAAGTGGAAATGCCTCGACCTTGTTTAGTTCTTAAAATATTGTATCCGTGATTACTGACTATGTCTCAGTCCCAGGTGCTCGCAGGTATTTCAATATGAAGTAGGCTACAACATATTTTACATAAAGAATCAAACAGGAATGTATCAAATGAAACAAATACGACATCTACAAATGCAACAATTTAGATACAAAGGTCCCATTTATCACATTTTTGAGTTGTTGCCTAACGACTATGTACCAGTTGCAGGAGATGGCATGACCATGATAATTCAAGGGTAATGCCAGATTAGCTTGCCGCCTTCAGGCGCCAAGCCAATCTGGCACTACCCTTGAATTGTCGTGGTCAATCCATCTCCTGCTGTAGGGACTCGGGGCTAAATGAGTTAAGTAAATAGACAGAAATGTGGACGGGAAATAAAGCATTCACGGGCTCCTATTGTGCCGTATCACATGTACCCTAGCGTTCTCCGTGTGGTATAAACAGAGTTTTGATTTTACGATAGCATTTTAACATATAGATGTACCTTCCAGTTCAACGATAATTCTAAACGTCAACTCCACAGATCCGAATGCATTGCCGATCCGGACTTTGTAAAATCCTTCTTCCTCTGACGTCACGTTATCCACAGTAACGTCACAACTGACAGCATACGCCGCATGAGCAGTCCGACACATCATATTCAAGATGTTGTCTGGCACTTGGCTCTCCTGGCTGTTGTTATGTATCGCGCCCATGAAGGCGAACAAGGTCTAGCGTCGGATAGGCCTTTTGTGTCAGGTTGAAGGTCCGAAACAAAAAGTTGAAAACACCCCCTTCCTCTCCCCCTTTCAAGGTAACTGATCCGCCCCTGCTTGTGTCAATAAGGCGCCCCTTGATAATGTTTTGTGTTGCTTGACTAGGGTTGGGGCCAGTGCAGTTTTCCGTCGGGAAAGCCAAACAGCTATTTTTATAGGGTCAGTAACATCATAGTGGCCCAGCTGAATTCTGTTTGGACTTCAAAGCGCAACCGTCCAGCTGATATTTCGGCACTTGGCTACACAATAATCGGTCTCAGTAGTGATTTCAATATCAGAAACGGTGTATCTTCTTCCTCATCCTTCTACAAGTATCTTAATTATGTACCTGGTTAGGTATGTGAGCAATTGTTAACTTTCCTTCGTTGTTATATTTTACAGGAACAAAATCGGCGAAAATGTGCCGATTCTGTTCCTGTAAATGTAACAGCGAGGGAATGAGATATGTTCAGTTCATTTAAAACGTGATATTTCAATCTGCGTATTGCTGCACTAGTCTGTTATGTTCAAGGTTTCATCGTCACTATAACCCCATTATGCATGCAGCCACCGGTACTGTTTACAGAATACACACACTGGTTATAACACCGGTGGCTGAATGTACATGAGGGATAAATTGTCCCCTGCTTTTTCAATGTCATGTTAGCTACAAACTTTCGTTTACTGAGGGCTCGTGTGGCGCATACTCATAGTATGTTGCACACACACACACACACACACACACACACACACACACACACACACACACACACACACACACACACACGCACACACACACGCACGTACGCACGCACACACGCACACACACACATAAACACACTTATAACGAACCAAGTAAAGGCTTTACTACACAAAATAAATGTAAATATGTAAGATTCGTCGGGAAAAAGAGCAAATACATTTTACAGTGCACACAATCCAGTGGAATGATACAGGAGTGAAGCAGAGTACTTAGTTTACAATACTGAAAACTTGAAATAACTACTGCAAACATTGTAATACTAGTTCTTGTCAGCTTTCCGTCTTTTTACACTTTTAATAATAATAATAATGATGATGATGATGATGATGATGATGATGATGATGATGATGATAATAATAATTGTAAAGCGCAAACTCCCTGCAGTGCAGGCTCTAAACACTGTACAATGCAAATCAAAATGACAAACTAAACACAAATCAATAGACAGCGGCAACACAAAATCCAACTATGACAATACAGATTCAAAAATTAACAGCGCATAAGCACACCCAAAGCACAAGCAACCATCGCAACATGAACTGGTAAAGGATCATCATGCTGTTACTGTGAAACAGAAAAGAGAATAATGGAATTTAGTAATACAGAGTAGTAAGATTAAAAACGATGTGTTTGAGCTGACTTTTGAAAGAAATGACTGTGGGGGCATCACGAATGTGTTTCAGGAGTTAATTCCAAATGACTGGGCCTGGAAACAAAAAGACCTTTGAGCAAAGGACTTTGTATTAATTTTCGGTACTTTCAAAAGTTTTTCACTGCTAGAACGTAAGGTGCGGGAAGCTTGATAAGTAGTTAGAATAGTGGAAAGGCAGTGTACCATCGATATGGCGGAAGGCGAAAGTAGCTACCTTGTACTCAATCCTAACTTTGATGGGAAGGCAGTGAAGTTGGTGCAACAAGGATGACACATGATCTTTTCTTGATTTCTCAAAAATGACGCGGGCTGCACTGTTCGAGCCAGTTCTTCAGATGGCAGACCCTCAAACAATTACAATAGTCAATGCGGCTCAAGATCAGTGAAGACACAAGCTGAGTGGTGGCAGACTGCGTCAGGAAAGATCTTACAGAGCTGATTTTCTCATTGGCTTACTTTATTCGCCTTTTTCCTGGTCGCCCGTTATCAACGGGACAACGGGAAGCTTCATATCACCCATTAACAAGGCAAATAATAATAATAATAATTACGGTATTTATAATGCGCTTATCTTATAATAATTATAACTCTAAGCGCGCACTCACAACTCGCGCACGCATGCGCACGCTTTAGACAACGACTCACGTACCACAAATAGTGAAATACATTACGACAGTCTGCTTAGGGTGGGGAGTGTGGTGGTATAGTGCTAGAACTGTTGAAAGAGATGAGTTTTGAGGGCGGACTGGAAGGAGGAGAGAAAGTGTTTCTGACGGAGAGAGAGTGGGAGAGTGTTCCAGGTGGATGGACCGTATACTGAGAAAGAGCGGGGGCCGAAAGTGCGCAGTTTGGTGCGGGGGATGTGGAGGCGGAGAGGGTCGGAAGCGGAGCGGAGGGAGCGGGGAGGAGTGTAGGGGTGAAGTAAGTTTGAGAGATCGGCGGGAGCGCAGTTGTTCAGGGATTTGTAGCAGAGAGACAGAATCTTGTATTGGATGCGTTGGGGGATGGGGAGCCAGTGAAGGAGTTTGAGCAGGGGAGTGATAAGGGTAATAAGAAGCCTCGATTTACAATGACAATGTACTCGCTGCGTAAAACGTTTTCTTTCAAATATGGCTTAGGTCAGTCACGTTTCTCAGTAGGCCTACGTGTTTCTGGGTACGTACTCGCCCGGGCCGCCATTCAATCAAACCACACGGCACGACAAAAAAGCAGATTAACAAATTATGGGGGGGGGGGGGCTACACAAGAAACAGTACTGTATGCAGACGTATTGTAATACCTTTGGTGCCAATTTCATGCAAAAATGTCACAATTCCAGTACCCGAAAAATCAGACAAAGGGGGAGACGTGTCTGGTATGTGTGTGTGTGAAGACTCTCACCACTGACTCGCCAAAATATCAAACGAGGGTGTTTTGGGAGGGGGGGGGGTCCAAATACCCCAAAAAGGGACTTTGTTGTAGCATTTTAAACGTGAGTAAGTTTGCCATTACCTTCGACGGAAACTCTGAAGCGGTAGACAAAGGGAGGTAATTGTCTGAGTCAAAAGCATTTAGAGTTGTGTCCCACCAAGAGTGTTTTGGTTTTCCAGTTAGCTGCGGGAACTTTCAATGAGGCACTTACAATCGAAGACAAAATCATTATATTACGAGTTGGGCTATGCCGGCGGTTCTTGTCGCATCTGGGGTCCTATTAGGGAGTTGATGTCAAAGGTAGAAGTTTCGGGCTAAAGCCCTCGACTTTTCCCTTTCATAGCAACTCCCTAATCGGACTCTCGAAGCGACAAGATCCACTGGCAAGGCTTAACTCGTACTACACTCAATAAAAATATGCATTTAATATGTGGTAGGCCTGCAGCAGTAAAGAACAAGTGTATGACACAGCAGTAAAGAACACAGCGCAACACAGCAAATAACACCCAGTAGCAAGGACATCGATCTTCATGAGCTCCTGCATACACGGCACCATATAAAGATCTATGACTCTTGCTAGCCTCAACAGCTGCACGTTAATTCCTGAATGCTCAAAACAAAATGACCCCCATGATCTCCTATGTTTGACTCGAAACCAAACATAATGGGCGCGAGAGATGAATTCCTGATCTCAACAGCTCATTAACTCATTCAGCCCTGTCGGCGCCAAGCTAATCTGGCACAGTCTTTGAATTTTCATCGTCGATCCATCTCTTGCAACAGGTGCATAGTCATTAGATGACGCCTCCAAAATTTGGGAAATACATCGTCGGGCTGAATGAGTTAATGATATTACCTAGCTTCTTAGACAGCCGAGGTACCTGGACGTTTAGTTAGTTAGTTCGGGTTTAACGTCCACAGCACCGAGGTGATCATGGACGGCCCTGAGGGGCGGGTTATGGGGGACAGGGAAATCTATTGCCTATGAAGTACGACCTGAACACTGATCAACTCAGGCGCACTCCAACTGTGCCACTTTGATTTACCAGGACCTTTCAACGGACATGCTATTGAACAAATCCGTTTTTTCCCCCTGGATTGTGAGTCCAGCTACCGGGGCGGGGACTGGATTCGAACCCACGACCCGGCGATTCCCTTCGCTCTCCTGCTCCGACGTTTAACCGCCTGAGCTATTTCGGACTCTGACAACAAGCAGTTAGATCCCTATACCTTTTTATATCATAGTGACAAGCAAAAGAAATGCGACATTTTTGAAATCATCGGAAATACTAAAGTGTTTCCGATGATTTCATAAATGTCGCATTTCTTTTGCTCGTCAGTATATTATGACACCCATTTGTATTATATGTTGTAGTGCATTTTTCGTGGGCTGGCGATTGAGTGGGATAAGAAAGAGGTCAGGGGATCAAACTGTTGGTTTGACCAGCGCTGAGTGATCTCCCTTTGCATGTTTACTGTGTCAAGTTAATTTCGGTGAAATTTGTATCTGTGCGCTCCGGGCAAGTCGACATTTCCTAATGACTGAATCAGTTCAGGACAGATGCAGATTGTGCATAATATAAGCTCTAGGGTGGTGCCAGAAAAGCATAACGCCTCTCCTTTGCGAAGTTCTCAGGCGTCAGGCTTGCGTGCAGGTTGCTCGTAGGTTGCCTAGATCTGTTGCCCAGGGCTCATCTCTATATACATGGTAGAACCCGATGGTCCTATTGAAAACAAAGCAAAACTAAAACAAACGAGCAAAAGAATATGGTAGAAACCGTTGGTTATACTGAAAACAAAAATGAAATGAACGAACAAACGAACGAAGGGAACAACAACTTAGTATTTTTTTAAACAGCTGAAGAAAACTAACTAACTAACTAACTATATAACAAAATAACGAACTACACAACGAACTAACTAACTAACTCATTTTGTAACTAAATAGATAACAAACTAACAAACTCACTAACTGACTGACTGACTGACTAACTAACTATCTAACTAACTAACTAATTGAATACAGAACAAACTAAATAACTAACTAAAATTACATTTAAATTTTTTGTTTAATTTAAAATAAATAAATAAGTAAATACACATGCATTGATAAAGGAAAGAACAAATGTAGGAACACACAAACAAACAAAATAAACAAACGTTAACATTGGGTAAAACTCATCAGGCCGTCGTCAGCGTGATCCGACCCGCGCACTACCGTGCGCGGGTCGGATTACGCTGACAACGGCCCGAGGACCTTCAATTGTCTCACCAGTTTCAGTGCCAGTGTCTGTGTCAGTGATGCCCTGATTGTGTCCAAGTTCCTCATACATGCCCTGATCGTCGTTGTTGCCGTCTGCGGCTTCTGTCCAAAAAAAGCTAATATCTACGCACTTATTTTACCAGCAATTGGGCCCAATAAACGCAAGGTCATAGGGCCGAGATCGGCCGCAGTGGGCCCGCGCACATTTGTGCGCGGGCCCACTGCGGCCGACGTCGGCCCGAAGGTCTTTTGCGTACAAAGAAACTGCCCGACAGAGTCTGAGAGTAGTATGGCTGTCACAGACTTCCGGTCCCATCCCTACTAACCGGTGTCTTCATGGAGCTGTGTTCAGAGTACCTCCAGAAACTGGTCATTCCATACTACCCTTCCCGGACTCGACGCTCTTCGTTCTCATCTAGACTCACACTAACTGGTTCTTGGTAACAATGTAAACAAGAGCTCAAAAAGGTCCGGAGCCATCTGGGAGCGTTCAAACTGCCTACTTGACTCACCAAGCCAATCAGTGACATTCAGTCCTTCCGGAAGAACGAGAAGACTGTGTCCTCTGCAATTAACTACTTCCCTTTCATAATCTACCAAACACACATTGCCAAACATACATAACAGTTGCGTTGGAACTGTCTTTTTAAAGCATGTTTCTTTCTCCGTTGGCTTCTTCTTGTGCTCGAATAGTGAAATGACAAGGAATACCAAGCCAAGCACGCATAACTTATTTTACGATCCTCAGACTCTTGTTGTGTGACATTGCCTTCTGATCACTTTGCATCTAATTAGCACGCTGGGCATTACATTCAATTAACCAAATATCTAACACACATGCTCAGCACACACAAAATCCGTTTACGTCAAACTGGAAAAAAAAAACACCAAAGTAATACTTACATCTACCTTGTTTTTCTCAGACAGTATAGTGATCAAAACTGGCACGCGAAGAACAGTTTTACGCCGACTTCAAATATACTGACGAACAAAAGAAATGCGACATTTTTGGAATCATCGGAAACACTGACTCCAAAACTGTCGCATTTCTTTCGTTCGTTAGTATATGGGACTCAATGAGGCAGATGCCACCCAGTTCTCTTTACCAATTTTGCATAATTCCATTTTACTTTAAAATATTTACTTGCAGCCGCCGGTACTGTTTACAGTACTGTTGGCTGCATTCTCAACAAGGTTAAACTTACCGTTACTCTGCTCGAAGGCCATGTTCTGATACTTGCCTGTGATTTCGGTCACAGGAGGATTTTTGGGTGCGTGCAATGCCGGGGCACCTGTACGGGAAAAAGATATACACTGATCGGCATAATAAAGAGAAAAAGATTCAACGGTCGATAATAAGTTATTATGCCTGATATTTTAGAGATCTCATATTGCACTGTCAACACTTTTTAACTCATTTAGCCCGCGGTACGAAATTCCCACATTTTGGAGTTATCCTTTCAGGAGACAGATCGACCATGATAGTTCAAGGGTGGGGGCAGAATAGCTTGGCGCCTATAGGCGCTAAGCTATTCTGCCACCACCCTTGAACTAGTATGGTCGAGCCATATCTTGCTGTGATGTGTCGGGGCAGAATGAGTTAAATTCAATTTCCAACCTGCAAAAAACATGTAATTTCGGTCTTTAACTGTTTGAGCTACGACACATAAAACACGCTCCCCTCCCCCCCCCCCCCCCCCCCACCGCCGCCCCCCACCCCACCCCCACCCCCTCTCTCTCTCTCTCCCCCCCCCCCCTTTCTTTTTTCCCTGTGGAAGATGGTACTTGTTTGGCCAGCAGAAGACAATTACCCCCAAAATACATGCTGCAAGTGGGTCTATAGCAGATGTCTGGTGTTTGCACAAAGTTTGCCAAAATCAGTTTACGTTACTGCAAATATGATTTTGTTGTCTGAAAACTGCAGAAATAATATTTGGAATTTGGATCGATAAGTATTTGATGGTTTAATTACAATTACACACAAATACCAACGTCACTCTCTCCCGCCACCCCCTACCCCCCACCCCCGCCTCACCCCCTCCTTCAACCTGGAAATAACTGATGAAAGACTAAATCGTGTCCGTGTTTGATGACTCTAGTTGCTTATTTGATTTTGAATGACGCTGGCTGTTTTCTCTTTTAGACATCTGTACTTCAACGCTACGGTTACTGGTATTGGGCGCCAAATGCACAGCTTTACAATTCGCTGACATGAGTGTCGTTATATCGTACGCGTGATTGAGTAAGGTTGCAGATTACTGCGTAAATGACTTCAAGGAACGTTCTCCCTACTCTACACTGAAAAGAACATGGTTACGTTGACTTTTATTCCATCTGATATTGTGAGTTTGGTCAGTTATCAACAAAGCAATAGACAAATGGTGAAAATTTGTGTGTTTACCGCCTCATGAACAGCAGTTAGCCATTACGATATGACAAATCAATACATAACCCTCACACAATATTAGCTTCACCATTTTAAAATCTGCAGCACCACCACAAACAAGAATATCCGAAGAGGTAACACAGATAAAACACAACAACAGCTCTACAAGTGCTAAGAAATGTAAATGTAAATGTAAAAACTAAAGGAAAATAAAAGAATAATGATCAATGAACACACAGAGGCAAATTTGCCCCGTGTATTCATTGATCATTATTCTTTAAAGTCACGTTCTAGTCCATGGCCAGATTTGAATGTAAGGATTTTAGTGGAAAGAAAATAGTGAAAGGTTTGGGACAGTATAAGGTCAAATCCCATAAATATATAAGCGGTCACAAAATATCGATCGTTAAACATGTGTCTTGTCTTCTTTCTTTTCTTTTGTTTTTGTTGTTGTTGTTGGGTTTGTTTTTTTAATTTTTATTTTTTATTTTTATTTATTTTATTTTTTTTTTTGGGGGGGAGGATTTCTTGTTTTGTTTTGTTTTTTGTTTTGTTTTGTTTTTTAATGACGTTTAGTGTATGTATAAATAAGCAGATGGTTTACTGCACCCGTGGCTGCAATATGCACATGGAGAATAAGCAGATGGGTTACTGTACCCGTGGCTGCAATATGCACATGGAGAATAAGCAGATGGGTTACTGCACCCGTGGCTGCAATATGCACATGGAGAATAAGCAGATGGTTTACTGCACCCGTGGCTGCAATATGCACATGGAGAATAAGCAGATGGGTTACTGTACCCGTGGCTGCAATATGCACATGGAGAATAAGCAGATGGGTTACTGCACCCGTGGCTGCAATATGCACATGGAGAATAAGCAGATGGGTTACTGCACCCGTGGCTGCAATATGCACATGGAGAATAAGCAGATGGTTTACTGCACCCGTGGCTGCAATATGCACATGGAGAATAAGCAGATGGGTTACTGTACCCGTGGCTGCAATATGCACATGGAGAATAAGCAGATGGGTTACTGCACCCGTGGCTGCAATATGCACATGGAGAATAAGCAGATGGTTTACTGCACCCGTGGCTGCAATATGCACATGGAGAATAAGCAGATGGGTTACTGTACCCGTGGCTGCAATATGCACATGGAGAATAAGCAGATGGGTTACTGTACCCGTGGCTGCAATATGCACATGGAGAATAAGCAGATGGGTTACTGTACCCGTGGCTGCAATATGCACATGGAGGTTAAACTTACCGTTACTCGGTTCAAAAGCCGCGTTGTGATACTGCTCTGGGATTTCGGTCACATAAGGATTCCTGGGTGCTGGCAATGCCGGGCCACCTGTACGGGGAAATTAAAATGCATAAAATAAATAAGAAATAAATAGAAAGAAAATTAGGTTGGTATGTTGGTAGGTATTTTTTTTGTTTTGTTTTGTGTTTTTTTTTTGTGTGGGGTTTTTTTTTTTGGGGGGGTGGTGGTGGGGGCCGGATGGATGGATGGATGAATGGATGGATGGATGGATGGATGGATGGATGGATGGATGGATGGATGGATGGATGGATGAAACAGGATGGAACAGGGTTGATGGATGATGGGAAGGTTGGTTGGCGGATTGATGGATGGATGGATGTGTGGGTGCGTGGGTGGGTAAATGAATGGATGGATTGAAGAAGAAAGGGTCGACCTGTTTTAGCTTGTTTTAAGCTATTCACATGAGGCAGTCTCCCGCCAGCAAGAGGTATAGATTCATTCTCATGAGCCCCCGCAGCCGCGGGGGCTCATGAAAATCTATGCCTCTTGCACATGGAAGGGTGCTGGTGGAGGGACCAATACACACAATGGAAGAACAAAAATTCGAGCAAGATAAAGTATGACCTACTGCTCTTTTTCGAGGAGGTGTCGTTTTTAGAGATGGAGCCAAGCTCAGTGTAGACTTGGGACTCCTCCTTTCCTCGTCCATTTTCTGCACTGGCATAGGCCCTGTCTCCACCTACTGTAAAGGCAGATTATTATTAACAAACAAACAAACGCACAAACAAACAAATGATGGCCAAACCACCCATTCACCCCAACCCAGCCCAAACCAACAGCTGCCCATCCGCCAACTCGATGCAGCCCAATCCAATTCATCCTAGCGCAGCCCAGTCCAACTCAACAAACACACACAATAACAACTCAAACAAATGCGACACAATCTTCTAAGAATTCAGCTAAGCAAACGAAACATGCAACCGCGCTTTGAACCAGTAATTGTTGTTGCGCTGTAAACATGCGCAAACTTCACCCAAAAAATAACTGTCGTTGTAAAGACAATTAATGTCACAAAGGTTCTGTCCCATTCTAGCTACAATTAATTCAGTAAAACATAATCGATACAGATGCGCTGTTTCGACTTTAAACTGAATTAAACTAAATTGAATTGAACTGAATTGAATTGAAAACAAATTATTATCTATTAAATGTTACACAGTAATGGAAATTTGCCAAAGGCAAATTTCCATTTAAAGTGTAACATTAAATGGGTAATAAAGTTGAGCTGAACATTTTAATGCACAGACAGTGGATGATAAAGTGAAACACGCACGCACGCACGCACGCACGCACACACACACACACACACACACACACACACACACACACACACACACGTGTGATATACTACTTACGCCATGGACTTTTATACTTACAAATGCGTTTTCTGAAGTAACATACGATCACGACGACGGCGATCATCACAAGAACGACAACACCACCGGCAGCACCCCCAACAATAGCAGCGATGTTGACTTCTGTGTTGTCCGCTTTGCCTGCTTGAAAATCAGCCCAACAATTAAGACACAGAAAGAGTTGTAATGGTTGTTTACCTCGATCCGCTATCGCTGATCTAGCGATATCGAATCGAGTGAGAAAACCATTGTGAGGCAGGGCAAAGAAACGTGTTTTCACGAAGTGTACTACGATCAATAATGCACCGTATGTATATCTTCTGTTCACTATCCAAGAAAACGTGGCCAGTAAACAGAAGAAATAAATACAGCATATTCTCTAATGTGAAAGTGTGTACTTTTTTTCGGTGAATCTCTTCTTTACATACATACGCACACACACACACACACACACACACACACACACACACACACACACACACACACATACATACATACATACATACATACATACATACATACATACATACATAAATACATACATACATACATACAGCATAACAACATATGCACAGTGACTTTTACCTACCCGTTTGCGCGTGTACTCTCCAAAAATAGACCGGTCAGCACACCACAAGTACACATCTAGCGAAGCTTTCTCATTTGAATAGAAGTGTACTTGTGGTGTACTCCTCGGGCGGGTCTATCTGGGGAGCACCACCCCCAGAACCGGCGCTCCCGTTTATTTGAACACGACAGGTCCGTCAAAAAGTTACACAGAACAGCCCCAAAACAAAAGCCACAAAAAGAGTACTGTGACCTCACATTAAAGGTTGCGAATGGATTTAAGTTTACGATACTTCTCTTCATAATGACAATAATTATGTTCCCAGTGAAGAAAAGATGCTCGGGCCGACGACAGCCTCAGTTGGCCCGCGTACAGCCGTGCGCGGGCCAACTGCGGCCGTCGTCGGCCCGAGCACCTTTGCGTTCAGTGTTCCTACAAAATATATCCAAAGTTCGTACCCTCGATGTCACGCCTAACTTCAAACTCCATCTGCACGAATCCAAAGTCATTGCTGATCTGGACGCTGTAAAATCCAAACTCCTCTGCTGTCAGATTTTCCACGGTGACTTCACAACTGACGGCATATAGCGCATGCGCAGTGTAACATGTCATGTACAGGGTGTTGTCGGGAACTTGTCTCCCTTTTGTATTGTCTGGGGACGAGCCAAGGTAGTTGAAAACAAAGCTGCCAGGCACTGGATAAGCCAGAAGGTCAAAGGCCAGATGTACAGGGTCGCGAAGGAAGTTGACAGAAGCTGGGGTGTTTGGGGGTGGTTGAGTTGTCCTTGGTCCACCTGAAAGACATAAATATAAAGCTTAATTGTGAGTGCTTGCGTTGACAAAAATACGATGCGGGCCAGAATGTCGTATCTTCCAACTTTCACTCAGAGGATGACGTTGGTGTAATCAATACTACACTGTCTTTAATAATAATAATAATACATAGTTTTTATATAGCGCCCTTCCCCACGAACAGCAAGCTCGGAGCGCTTTACAGCACAAAATAAAATATTAAAAAGGAGAAAAATTAGAACGCACTCACTCTTTAAATAAACATCTGCTCGCACCATGTAGGCGCATTCCTAACACGAAACACACACACACACACACACACACACACACACACACACACACTCACACACACATACTCACACACACACACACACACACACACACACACACACACACACACACACACAGCCTATCAACATGGGGAAACAACCAACATTTCCAGGCAGCACATCCAGACTAAGCTAATCTTGATATGCTACCTGGAAAAGATGGGTCTTCAAATTTGTTTTGAAGGTCAACAGGGTAGGGGAAAGACGGACATGCAGTGGAAGTGAGTTCCAGACGTGAGGGGCCTGATAACTGAAAGAACGGGCACCAGCAGTTTTTAGGCTGACTCTGGGCTGAACAAGCAGTTTTTGTGAGCTTGAGCGTAGACTTCTACTAGGAATGTGTGAGGCAAGGGAAGAAGACAGATATGCAGGAAGCGTATTGTCATAGTGTTTGTATGCCAAAGTGGCATACAAACACTATGACAATACGCTTGTGGCTTTGTATGAATCCGTGCGAGCTCACTGCCCGGTACAAGCTCATTGCAGAGTAGCTGGTTGGAAACTCACAGGTTGGTTAGTTCGGGTTTAACGTCCACAGCACCGAGGTGATCATGGACGGCCCTGACGGGCGGGTTATGGGGGACAAGGAAATCTATTGCCTATGGAGTACGACCTGAACACTGATCAACTCAGGCGCACTCCAGCTGTGCCACTTTGATTTACCAGGACCTTTCAAAGGACATGCTATTGAACAAATCCGTTTTTCCCCCTGGATTGTGAGTCCAGCTACCGGGGCGTAACGTTTAATTAGCTCTTTGCCTACGGCTAGAGGTTTACCTTTCACTACAATAGGTAACGTTTAATTAGCTCTTTGCCACGGCTAGAGGCTTACCTTTCACTACAATAGGTAACGTTTAATTAGCTCTTTGCCCACGGCTGGCGGCTTACCTTTCACTACAATAGGTAACGTTTAATTAGCGTTTTGCCTACGGTTGGCAGCTACAGCCGCCGCGAGACAACTTCCTGTAGCGAGATCCGCCCAGCAAAGGTTGTCTTGCAGATTTTTAGCTCTGAATATGTTGTTACACCCCGTTACTTGGTGTGCATACCAGACCCAGAAATAAACTCTTAACAACATTATTTAGTGGCAGAGTACACAATACATATGCATAATGCACATCTTCATCTGAGGTAATTTCTAGTTAACTCATTCTACCCCAGATACACCACAGCAAGATAAGGATCGACCAGGACAGTTCAAGGATGATGCCAGAATAGCTTGGCGCCTATGGGCGCCAAGCTATTCTGGCATCACCCTTGAACTATCGTGGTCGATATGTGTCCTGCACTGCAATGCAGTCTTCAGAGGACAACGCCAAAGTTTAGGGATTTCGGTGTTGGGGTAGATTGAGTTAAGCTGTCACGTTTCAGAAAGGATCTTACAAGAAGCTTCGTTGCTGTGAGTGAAGTGTAAAGAGTAACTATTTTTCCTTGTTGTGCATTTAAACTTGCAGGACATTGCTGAGCAATTCATTGACAGAGTAGTTCTAAGAATATTACCCCAAGGTGTCACCAAATAACTATGTACTATTCGCAGGTGATGGATCAATTTAATTCTGTTCAATTTTTTTTTTAATGTATTTATCCCTTAAGGGCAATTACAAGAGTAATAATAAAAACGTTCTTTAAGCATGTATTAACTCATTTAGCTCGACGCCCGTATTTCCCAAATTTTGGAGGCGTCATCTAACGACTATGCACCTGTTGCAGGAGATGGATCGACCATGACAATTCAAGGGTAGTGCCACTACCCTTGAATTATCATGGTCGAACTATCTCCTGCTGTAGTGCGTCAGGGCGGAATGGGTTAATATTAAGACATTCTGATATAAAATCTGTGAACATCTTTTAATACTGGTATACACAATCTGTAAAGGGGGCCG
>BTPG01000004.1:205233282-205238282 GCA_036245525.1 Semisulcospira habei | reverse complement strand
CAAGCTTTAGTGAGGGAGGAAGGGCCTCAAAAAGTACCTAGAACCTAAGATCAGGTGGGCATGCACCATGAATAAGTTATGTTTGTGCTTTTTTGTTCTACTATAATAGGACTTCACAAATCCGGTTTATGAAGATTGTTAATTGATCAAACAAAAGTTACAGCCGTTTGAAGGTTTGACCATTTAGGTGCTTTATTCAGGTGCTTTAAAGTACCATTACGCATAAACCTGAAGACACATTTCAGCACCAGTTGTGTTTGTTATGCCTTGCTGAACTTTAACAGCAGTTGGGACACGCAGCAAAAGCACACGCGTAATCGCACTTATTTATTCTGCGCTGCCGTTAGCGTGTCAATCTATTTTTAGCTGTTTCTCGTACTGAAAGCGTTGTATTTCTAGAACGGAGCGGAGTCATTGTCAGGTTACTTGATATAGGTCTACAGATGACGTGTTCTGAACTGTGTCTAAATGAACCATAGCTAGACCTTTGTGTAGCGTTTCGTAACCATCCGTTACAGAAGTGTATTTTTGAACAGTTACGGCGGTAGTGGGCCTTCAATGGTTTGTAGATGGGAATAAATTGCATTCAAAAACGTCTGCATAATTATGTTGCTACATTAGATATCAAGTGCTTCCAAGTCAATAATACGGATTCCTTTCCGTTTAAAATCAAATCTCTAAGTTCAGTCAAATATTGCTGTCATTTCTTAACATCTTAGGATAAATCAACGGCCGTTTAATTAACTCTGCGATGTCTTCCGATTTGAATATGCTTGGATGATCCCTTAGGCACGTCTTGAGTCAAATAACTTGAAAGAATTCGTAATCGTATTCTTGCGCAAATCATGCAATAAATTGTCAAGCTTGTAAGTGCACAAACACCCGAGATATGCGTGTTTACACACACACACACACACACACACACACACACACACACACACACACACACACACACATACACACAAGTACGTTCTGCAGGGAGTTTAGCGTAACTAGATGTGGCGTAATTTTTATGTTGTTACTTTATTTGTCAGAGTTCGAGGCCTGCCCGCCTGTGACGTTATGGGCATGCTTTTGAATTCGGTCCACCACGTCTCATCATACAAAAGGACTTAAAACTATGAAAGTAAAATCTTTTAATAATATGCATATGCTTGATATGATAAATATAAGCTTCATACGCTCCGAAAAATGCGCAGACATGCTGATGGCAAGAAAATACAGTTTACCTACAGAATGAACTTTTAAAGTCGAGTTCACTTACTTACTTACTTACGCCTGTCACCCCTCCCCGGGTATAGGCCGTCGACGAGAGACCTCCAGTGACTCCTGTCCTGTGCTTCTCCTTCGATTTTACTCCAGGTGGTTCCCAGTCTCTTGATGTCTGCTTGGAGGTCTCGACGCCAGGTGTTTCTTGTCCTGCCTCTTTTCCTCTTTCCCTGGGGGTTCCAAGACAATGCCTGCCTATTGATACTGGAAGCTGGCTTTCTCAGACTGTGACCAATCCATCCCCATCTTCTTCGCCCAATTTCATTCCCTGCTGTTATCTGCTCTGTTCTCTCCCAGTGTCTGACGTTGCTGATCTTCTCTGGCCAGTGGATTTTCAAAATTCTTCTAAGGCAACTGTTTATGAAGATATGTACTCTGTTGACTGTGGTTTTTGTCAATCTTCAAGTCTCTGCACCATATAGGAGAACTGCTTTTACGTTGGAGTTGAAAATCCGGACTTTGGTGTGTTGTGACAGCTCTCTGGAACTCCACACTTTTTTCAACTGAGAAAGGCTGCTCTGGCTTTACCGATTCGTGCTTTGACATCTGCATCAGTGCCGCCTTTTTTGTCTATGATGCTCCCGAGATAGGTGAAGGACACCACCTCCTCCAACGGGGTGCCAGCAAGCAAGACTGGTTCTTCCCTGGTTGCGTTCAGCCTCATTGTCTTTGTTTTCTGTTTGTGGATGGTGAGGCCCACTAGGGACGAGATGTCAGCAAGCCTCGTGGTCTTGTCCTGCATTTGTTGATGAGTGTGGGACAGTAAAGCCAAGTCGTCAGCAAAATCGAGGTCGTCAAGCTGTGTCCACAGTGTCCACTGTATTCCACTTCGTCTGTGCTCTGTGGTCCTTTTCATGACCCAGTCTATGGCCAGTAGGAAGAGGAACGGAGACAGCAGACACCCCTGCCTGACACCGGTTCTGACCTGGAGCTCCCTGGTGAACTGCCCTTCGTGGATCACGCGACATGTCATGCCATCGTAGCTGCTCTTGATCAGGCGGACGAGCTTTGTGGGTACACCGTAGTGTCGTAGGAGTTTCCACAGAGTCTCTCGGTCCACGCTGTCAAATGCTTTCTCGTAATCCACAAAGTTGACGTACAGCGGGGAGCTCCACTCCAAAGACTGTTCCACGATGATGCGGAGAGTGGCGATCTGGTCTGTACATGATCGGTTTTTCCTGAATCCTGCTTGCTGGTCTCTCAGCTGGGGGTCAACGGAGCTCTTCATTCGCTCCAGGATTATCCTGTTGAAGACCTTTCCTGGTACTGACAGCAAGGTGATTCCTCTGTAGTTGGGACACTTGCTGAGGTCGCCTTTCTTGGGAAGCTTGATTAGGTACCCCTCCTTCCAGTCAGCCGGCATCACCTCCTCTTCCCAGATCTTTCCAAACAATGGGTACAGCATCTCTATTGTTGTCTCTAGGTCTGCTTTCAGAGACTTCGCTGGGATACCATCTGGCCCTGCTGCTTTGCCGTTCTTCAAAAATGCCACTGCTCTTCTGATCTCTTCCCGGCTGGGTTTGTCACAGCTGATGGGTAGGTCGGTCTCTGCTGGCTGGATGTCTGGGGGGTCGGGTGGGCTGGGTCTGTTCAGTAACTCTTCAAAATACTCGGCCCATCTGTCGAGTTGGTCTGCTCTGTCTGCAATAGGCTTGCCTTCTTTGTCTTTTACTGGTCTTTCTGTATGGCCATACTTACCCGACAATCTTCTGGTAATGTCGTAGAGCTGTTTCATGTTGCCGCTGCCTGCTGCCTTTTCTGCCTCTGCTGCCAGGCTGTCTGTGTAGGCCCTCTTGTCTGCCCTGATACTCCTCTTCACCTCGCGGTTGGCTTCCGAGTATTCCTACTGTGCCCTTGCTTTGGCTGCTCTCGTGCGACTGTTGTTGACAACTGCTTTCTTCTGCTTCCTCACTTCTATCTTCTTCAAGGTCTGTGCCGACAGCCAGTCCTTGTGATGGTGTTTCCTGAACCCTACAGTGTTTTTGCAGGTTGAGTTCAGGGCCTCTCTTACTAGCTCCTGTAGCGCTTGAAACCGGTTGGACAGCACCAGTTTGAACTCTTCTCTCACTCCAGTCTCTCCCAGGAGGCCTACATTAAAGCGCTGTCTTC
The DNA here is from genome assembly GCA_036245525.1 of Semisulcospira habei. NCBI lineage: Eukaryota > Metazoa > Mollusca > Gastropoda > Semisulcospiridae > Semisulcospira > Semisulcospira habei. The sequence continues at coordinate 205,234,904 of BTPG01000004.1, read as the reverse complement.
TTGTTGTCTCTGTGCGGCTTTTCTTTAACTTGAGCTTTATTCTTAAGGTAAGCAGATGATGGTCTGAGGCGACATCTGCTCCCCTCCTCACTCGAACATCTTGAAGGGATCTTCTAAATTTCTTGCTAATGCAGATATGGTCTATTTGGTTCTCTGTAGTATGGTCAGGTAAGACCCAAGTTGCTTTGTGTATTCTTCTGTGTGGGAAGATACTGCCACCAATGACAAGTCTGTTTAGAGCAAAGTCGAGTTCACACATTTGTATATATGTTGTTGTAGTCATCTCGCTACTTTGTGAGGTGGGTGCCCCATATATCAACAATGGGTCGCTGTGTGTGTGCCTAGACCACGTTTGTAATACTACTGCACATAAATGTATAAAAATGTTACTGACTGATGTGATCATGCAGTTGCAATGTAGAACATTTTGATTAGACCCAATAATCATATAAACATGTTCCCACCAGGTTCAGTCTTCAAATAACTCTACCGTTTTATGATTTTATTGAACTTCATTAAATGTTCTGTCTGCGTGCCTTGTTAATGCAAATTGAGTCGTTTGGCATGTACAGCTCGTGATTTTTATATAATGTATGTATGTTCTTTGTTAATTCCCAAATGGTTCAGTCTTCATATGACTCCATCTTCATCCAGTTTTATTGAAAATTCTATCAGATGTTTCATTTGATGAATGATTAATGCGATTTTGATCTGTTTGGCTCTCTGGAAGTGTGATGTGCAAATCAACTGTGCAGATATCAGTACATTCTCAAAAGGGAAAATCTTTAAATGGCTGAATCTTGACTCGGTTATATGCTATGATTTTTAAAAATGACAGCAATGTTTGGTGGTATTTGGAGATTCAGAAATTGTAAGACCGATATTAATATCTTCTTGCATAATTCTAAAAAACAAATCCCAAATTCGCAAATGGACACGCTGTCAAATTTGTTAATCGACATAGAAGCACTTGCAGACGAATGCAGCAACATATAAATACATAAAGTTTCCGTATTCAATGAATTTTAACCTACAAACTATTGCATTGCCTGGATAAAGTTCTCGAGTAGTTGAGTCTTGAAATGGCTGTAACTTTTTTTGATCAGTTTGCATTAAAACCGGTTTCGTGAAGTCCTATTATAACAGAACCTACGACCACAAACATAACTTATTCACCGTGCATGCCGATCAGACTGACATGATAACTCGACTTTCCTCCCTCACTACATAGTAAAATTCAAAATCTTATTTTTATTCTTTAAAAAATATTTTTCTCCACAATACAATTTTAAAATGAAATCTCATGATTTCTTTTTGCACAAAATATTTTATCTTCCAGAAATATGTTTTGCTCTATTTTTATATTGATGGGATCAGCGGATAACCTGGCCCTCCCCCTTATTTTTTTCTGCCTTGACCCCGCCCCCCCCCCCCCCCCCCACCTCCCCGGTTGCTACGCCACTGTAGTTAGTCTGCAACTGATATGCCAGTATGTTCGCTGCCGACGTTAAATCTGTATGTTCAGTAACCGAGGAAAATCATCGTTATCAACCATCATTTTTTCGTTAATTGTGATCATTGTCCTCCTTCATTATCATCATTATATTTATATTTTCCTCCAA
>BTPG01000004.1:205171903-205232782 GCA_036245525.1 Semisulcospira habei | reverse complement strand
TCTCGCTCTCTCTCCCCCCACCCGGTCCCCACCCGGGTCTGCCCTGGGGGACTTGGGTGGGGTTAGGTATTTTTTAGTTCCCAGGGTCACCCTGGTCAGCCCCACAGGGTGGGTTTTTCTCTCTATTCTGGGGCATGTGTTTCTGTCTATCCTTTGTCCATTCACCTGTATTTGCCTTTTTAAAACTCTCCCTACTGTCTGCACTGCCTGTAGCTCTTGATATTGGATGTGTGTTGCTAAATGGTCTTAGCTTTATTTAGGCCCCATGTGTTAGGTTTATTTAATGTATTTGACCGGCTGGCGACATACATTCAATGTTCTGTTTAGTTTTTTTTTTCACAAGCAGTGCAGGCACGTCCTGAGAAAGCCTTGTTGCTGTCGGGACGTTAAGCAATGTACAATCAATCAATCAATCCCCCCACCCGGGTCTGCCCTGGGGGACTTGGGTGGGGTTAGTTATTTTTTAGTTCCCAGGGTCACCCTGGTCAGCCCCACAGGGTGGGTTTTTCTCTCTATTCTGGGGCATGTGTTTCTGTCTACCCTTTGTCCCCCCACCCGGGTCTGCCCTGGGGGACTTGGGTGGGGTTAGGTACTTTTTAGTTCCCAGGGTCACCCTGGTCAGCCCCACAGGGTGAGTTTTCCTCTCTATTCTGGGGCATGTGTTTCTGTCTACCCGAGATCCATTCACCTGTATTTGCCTTTTTAAAACTCTCCCTACTGTCTGCACTGCCTGTAGCTCTTGATATTGGATGTGTGTTGTTAAATGGTCTTAGCTTTATTTAGGCCCCATGTTTTAGGTTTATTTAACGTATTTGACCGGCTGGCGACATACATTCAATGTTCTGTTTAGTTTTTTTTTTTTTTCACAAGCAGTGCAGGCACGTCCTGAGAAAGCCTTGTTGCTGTCGGGACGTTAAGCAATGTACAATCAGTCTACCCTTTGTCCATTCACCTGTATTTGCCTTTTTAAAACTCTCCCTACTGTCTGCACTGCCTGTAGCTCTTGATATTGGATGTGTGTTGTTAAATGGTCTTAGCTTTATTTATGCCCCATGTTGTAGGTTTATTTAATGTATTTGACCGGCTGGCGACATACATTCAATTTTCTGTTTAGTTTTTTTTCACAAGCAGTGCAGGCACGTCCTGAGAAAGCCTTGTTGCTGTCGGGACGTTAAGCAATGTACAATCAATCTCTCTGTCGGGTCTGCCCTGGGGGACTTGGGTGGGGTTAACTACATTTTAGTTCCCAGGGTCACCCTGGTCAGCCCCACAGGGTGCGTATTCCCCTATATTCTGAGGCATGCGTTTCTGTCTACCCTTGGTCCATTCAGCCTGTATTTGTCTTTTTAAAACTCTCCCAACTGTCTGCACTGCCTGTAGCTCTTGACCCGGGTCTGCCCTGGGGGACTTGGGTGGGGTTAGGTATATTTTAGTTCCCAGGGTCACCCTGGTCAGCCCCACAGGGGGGGTTTATCTCTCTATTCTGGGGCATGTGTTTCTGTCAACCCTTTGTCCATTGACCTGTATTTGCCTTTTTAAAACTCTCCCTACTGTCTGCACTGCCTGTAGCTCTTGATATTGGATGTGTGTTGCTAAATGGTCTTAGCTTTATTTAGGCCCCATGTGTTAGTTTATTTAATGTATTTGACCGGCTGGCGACATACATTCAATGTTCTGTTTAGTTTTTTTCCCCCCCCCCCCCCACAAGCAGTGCAGGCACGTCCTGAGAAAGCCTTGTTGCTGTCGGGACGTTAAGTAATGTACAATCTGTAGCTCTTGATATTGGATGTGTGTTGCTAAATGGTCTTAGCTTTATTTAGGCCCCATGGCGTAGGTTTATTTAACGTATTGGACCGGCTGGCGACATACATTCAATATTCTGGGTTTTTTTTTTTTTTTCCCCCTCCACAAGCAGTGCAGGCACGTCCTGAGAAAGCCTTGTTGCTGTCGGGACGATAAACAATGTACAATCAATCGATCAATCTCTGTCTCTCCCTTCTCACACAACACACACACACACACACACGCATGCGCCCATCTCCAAGAGGCATAGATCCTCATGCGCCCGGAGAGTGCATGAGGATCTGTTTCTTGGAGATATTTGGAGCGTGCGCGCACACACAGTCTCTCTCTGTCTCTGTCAGTCTGTCTGTCTGTCTGTCTGTCTCTGTCTGTCTGTCTCTGTCTGTCTCTGTCACGAAGACCACTCCAACGGTATCATGTTTCAAGAAAAGTCTTTTTGAACATTTATCTTCGCAGCCATAACTATCTTCAAGCTATGCTTTCTATACGTAGATATCATTGTTAGTAATGTACCCATTCTACTGCTGTGTATGTATAGTGCTGCTGTGGTGTTGCTTCCCCCCCCCCCCCCCCCCCCCCACCCTTACCATTGCTCCAACTCCCCCAACACACCGTAGGCGTTCGTCCTATACATGTATTAATGTAATGTAATTGTTGTGTTGTAGATGTAGCAACGGCAGATTTGAAAAATGGCATTGCCTCTGGCATTGTTAATATCTTTACCGTTGTAAAATAAAGATTAATTGATTCATTGTCTCTCTCTCTGTCTCTCTCTCTGTCTCTCTCTCTCTCTCTCTCTCTATTCTGGGGCATGTGTTTCTGTCTACCCTTTGTCCATTCACCTGTTTTTGCCTTTTTAAAACTCTCCCTACTGTCTGCACTGCCTGTAGCTCTGCCCCCACCCGGGTCTGCCCTGGGGGACCTGGGTGGGGTTAGGTACTTTTTAGTTCCCAGGGTCACCCTGGTCAGCCCCACAGGGTGAGTTTTTCTCTCTATTCTGGGGCATGTGTTTCTGTCTACCCTTTGTCCATTCACCTGTATTTGCCTTTTTAAAACTCTCCCTACTGTCTGCACTGCCTGTAGCTCTTGATATTGGATGTGTGTTGCTAAATGGTCTTAGCTTTATTTAGGCCCCATGTGTTAGGTTTATTTAACGTATTTGACCGGATGGCGACATACATTCAATGTTCTGTTTATTTATTTTTTTTCACAAGCAGTGCAGGCACGTCCTGAGAAAGCCTTGTTGCTGTCGGGACGTTAAGCAATGTACAATCAATCAATCAATCTCTCTCTCTCTCTCTCTCTCTCTCTCTCTCTCTCTCTCTCTCTCTCTCTCTCTCGCTCGCTCGCTCTCGCTCTCGCTCTCGCTCTCTCTCTCGCTCTCTCTCACATATGCGTGCATCTTCAAGAGGCATAGATTCTTATAGAGTTCACTATGACGCATTGGCACATCTGCGAGGCTTTTTCAAAAGGAGATATTTCAACATCAGAATCAAGTCAAAGACAAAGGGTAGAAACCTTTGACAGGGAAGACAGGTCTCATATAGAAGGGACTTTGTGGGTTATGGGTCATCCAATCTTGTTATTATATGTATTTATAAACTGTTAATTTTCTTAAATTCCGTTTTCCTTAATTTGATGAAGCAGACAGTGTAATTTCCCGATTGCTTTGGGATTAATAATATTATCTTGTATCTTCTGTTGACGCATCTGGAATTCGAGAGTCCAAGGCCACTCTGGGTGTCTATTTGGATTCGCCACCGCTGTTAGCGGTAACGAATGGAGGGAGACTACCAGCCAGGTCCCATCCTTGAAAGAGTTTGCACTTGAAGCAGAAACAGTTATTTTGTGGGTTTATGGGTGTTGTCACAGATCTACAGACCTTGGGTTGGGTGGTGATAGTTTTGGGATAGAAAATGACACTGGCGGGAGGACCACATTTGATCAGTTTATAAATGAACTGGCAGAAGTACCGAACCGATTCAGTGTGAATAATTGTTTGCTTGGTTAGAATGCAGTTCTACACGATTAACGAATAGCAGTACATTATAATATTACTGCCCTTGAACTTATCGCCTACAACTGGTGCATAGTCATTAGATGACGCCTCCAAAATTTGGGAAATACGACCGTCGGGCTGAGGGAGTTAAGCTTAGTGTTAGAGGCTCGTGGTATAATTCCTTTGGCTGTCGGCAGCGGTTTTTTTTTGTGTTGTGGTTGGTCGCGATGATTCCTGAAGGAATCATCGCGACAAAAACCGCTACCGACAGCCAGAGGCTTAACAGTTGTTTCTGTGGACAGTCGACTTCCACCTGCATGGTATGGACGAAATCCTCATGGAACCTGTTAACAAGGCAACTATCCGCCAGAAGTACTTTGACTGGACGTCCGTCAAACTCACGCCAGGTATGTCGGGTGATGCTGTTGAACTGTCAGTGTATGTTGATTCATGCTAATCTCCAAGATACCGACGTATTTGTGTGTACGAAACGATCGATACAGCCAATTATCTGATAAGGCGAATGATCAGTACAAATGTCAAAGGATTTGTATCTTTTCAGTAGTTGGTCGTCTCAGTTTAATCGGTACTGTTTCCACTGTGATACGCCATAATGTGACGTCAAACGCAATGTTTTAGGTGCAAGACGTCATACACTCTTCGTGCCGTCACAATCAGCCTTTTCATCAAAAACACCGATTGTGACGTCACTATGAATTAGTGCAGCGCACTGTGTTTAACATTTTGTGTGACGTTGAATTGCGACGTATCGTAGCCGCCTTTGCCCAAGGCAATGCAAGTTATTCGGCATTAACTATTGTGCGTGTAATTTACTTAAGGATTCGGATCTACTTCCGTCTGATAACCAAACCAGACTGGCTGATGTCATCGTCAGCTAAATAAACGTATTTATCAAACTGATTGTCACCTCATTCTGATAGTCTGATATCAGTGATTAATAGTCTAAGTGCTTGCGCTTCTGTTTTGATTGAAACGTGTATGTTTGTTTCAGATTACGAGTTAAGCATGAAGGATGCGCCTCTCACTCCGGCTACACCGGATTCCAGCGTTAGCACGGAGTCCAACATCGAGCTCAAGTCAGTGTAAATTGTTTTGCTGTAAAAGCGTGTTGTTAATCCTTCTGTTGTCGGTAGCGATTTTAGGCTACCGACAGTCAACGGGCTAAATTAGAAATAAGTAGTTGTGTACGATGCTTGTAGATCTGATTTTTGAATGTAGGCGTATGTATGTATCTGTATAGTCTAGGCAAAAGTCTTTTAGAAGCCTGATTGAAAGCATACTGACTTTTAACACCACTGCTTGGTTTGGCAACCTCAGTATGAACAACAGGGGCAGACTGTCACGTATCGTCAGAACAGCTGGGAAGATCATTGGCCTAGGACAGTACCCATTCGATGATCTGTACCATAGGGCTGTCCAAAGGAAAGCTGCTAGCATTGTCGGTGATCCTCGTCACCCACTATTCGATCAGTTTCAAATGCTACCATCAGACAGACGTTTCAACATGCCACTTGCCAACAAGAATGTTTTAAAGAAGTCTTTTATTCCAACTGCTGTCTCGATTTTGAACTCATGTTTATAACGACGTGATGTTTAGTGTGTGATGTACTTAACATTACCTCCCATCTTGTGATAGATTGCTTGTGATAGCTAGATTGCCTGTGATATATTGCTGCAATGATAATTTTAATGGAATGTTCTTTTAGTGTTTACTAGTGTCTTGTTTTATGACGAGCCAAAAGGCAAATTTGTCGTGCTTTGAATCCAACATACAATAAAGTTGTATTGTATTGTATTGTATTGTAAGTCTATGGCAGAGGCGTAAATTTACTTTGTTACATTCCGATTCGTATTCATGTCAGACTTGACGATAATGATTTGAAAATAAGGCGAAGCGCAAAACATAAGAGCTCAGGTCTGTGATTTTGTATCTTACGCATGAGAGTCGCAAGGTCCCGTTTTACTTAACGGCTAAGCACATATTTAAAAAAAAAAAACAAAAAGAAACACCCGCTATGCAATTCAAAATGGACAGTATTTGTTTCCAGACCTTCGCTTCGTCTTTGACGACTGTTAGATGTATTTTTCTTTCGTTGTGATATTTCATTTTACACACTTCAGTCAGTGTGTTGTCTCGTCTCTGTACAATCTTTAAATGACAGTTGATTGTGGCTGTTGTCGTCGTTAATTTGGCGGGGAGCTCTGTGACTCGGTGGTAGAGCAGAGCGCTCGACCCTCGTCCGAAAGGCCCTTCAGCCTTCATTCGGTTTCGTGAAAATTTGTTCAGACCTCTTTCGGTTTCGTTGAAATCATGGACAAAAGACGTAAGGCCCTAAACGTTCATCGTTTTGTCAGTTTGTCGTCGCTGGCCTCCGACACCACCAACGACAGCGGCATACAGGCGGAGGTGGACGTGGTAGACCTCAAACCCCATCCTCCCTTCGACTTCCCCCCTCACTCCACTCCCCAGCACACAGATGGTGTTAAGGACACCAAGCCAAGGTAAGGACACAGTTGCTGGTTTAACCCTGTCAGTTCTGTAACTACAAAAAAAAAAAAAAAAAACTCAGCCCCGATACACCACGCCAGATTTTGTCACTTGCGTCTTCCTTACAACTCTGGAGCTAGATCGGCCATGATGGTTCAAGGGTGGTGCCAGAATAGCTTGGCGCCTATAGGCGCCAAGCTATTCTGGCACCACCCTTGTAACATCATGGTTGATCTGTCTTCAGATCTGTAATGAAGATTGGAAGCAAACAGCTACATTTTGAAGGGGAAAAAATATAGTAGGGCTCCATTTGTCTGAGCATTCACACGTTTAACAACTTCGGATACGAGTATTTACTTCAACTCCTTCAGCTCGACGCACGTATTTCCTAAATTTTGGAGGCGTCATCTAACGACTATGCACCTTTTGCAGGAGATGGATCGACCATGATAATTCAAGGGCAGTGCCAGATTAGCTTGGCGGCGACAGGCGCCAATCTAATCTGGCACTACCCTTATGGTCGACCCATCTCCTGCTGCTGTGCGTCAGGGCTGAATGGGTTAACACTCAAGACTCGAGACGTGCTGCATCCGGATACGCGACCTAAATCCGCCTATCTGTATGCGGCGCGTCTCGAATGAGTTAAACAAACTGTATACGAGTTGTAGGAGATGGATTGACTATGACCGCTCAAGGGTACTGCCAGATTATCCTGATGCCTTCATATCTAATCCAGCTGCAAACAAAATATATATATATAAATTTGAATTTTAAAAAAAGCTGAAAAAGTGATGAACAAAATGTAGGAATAACAACTACATCGACATTTTATTGTGATGTAGTTTATCGTTTTATTTGAATGTGTCGCATAAATATAACGTGAAGCGGACATAACAGGTTGAATATGAGCAACAGCCCCAACACTCCGCCATCTTGGTGTCGAATGGAGCACGCAACGAAGGAGAAACACCGCAGGTGAATTTTTTACATCCTATTTTGTTTTGTTCTTAACAGTGTCTTATCTTGCTTTCGCTGTACTTTTCTCCGTATGTTGACAACGCCAAAGGCCAGCGTACGTCAAAGGAATATGGATACAACAGAAGTGTGGTCAAAAAGAGGCATAGATCCGGCCTCATGTGCCTCCGCGTGTTTGATTTTGCTTGCTTTGCATGTCGGACACCACACATTGTATTTTCTTCTGTCATTGCATTTTCCATGTTTATGTATTAGTTTGCTTTTTATCACGGAGTATTTTGTTGACTGTGTGGTGTAAAAAAAAATGCTGGTGGCTTCCGATTGCGTATGAAGCCATTGTAATATCTATGGTTTTAGCGTTCAGCCCCGTAAACTAACAAATTTGTGGCTCCGGCAAAAACGAGGAAAAACCTAAAACAAACTCTTTACATTTTGGTCAGATAATGTGTTCCGAGGCTTTGTTTACGAGGGGGTATAAGCATTTCCTGTTGAGCTACAGTTTCGAGATTTCATCAGGAAAAATAAGAAACATGGAGGCGAACGCGTCAGAAAATGATTTTGCGCCAGAAATAACACAAGGGTGCACGCGAAAACCATCGATATTATAAGAACTGTTAAAGATACAGTCCCGATTCTGGCTTACAGTTACAACAGATTATGCTCACACTGCGTGCGCCAGTTTCTTTAAAACTTTTCAAGAAAAGTTGTAAATAAATTCGAGGGGTATTCAAGATTGAAGGCCCACTCACCCGCCACCCCCACCCCTCCACCCCCCCACCCGGGTCTGCCCTGGGGGACTTGGGTGGGGTTAACTACTTTTTAGTTCCCAGGGTGGGTTTTCCTCTCTATTCCGGGGCATGTGTTTCTGTCTACCGGTCCATTCACCTGTATTTGCCTTTTTAAACCCTCCCTACTGTCTGCACTGCCTGTAGCTCTTGATATTGGATGTGTGTTGCTAAATGGTCTTAGCTTTATTTAGGCCCCATGTGTTAGGTTTATTTAACGTATTGGACCGGCTGGCGACATACATTCAATGTTCTGTTTAGTTTTTTTTCACAAGCAGTGCAGGCACGTCCTGAGAAAGCCTTGTTGCTGTCGGGACGTTAAGCAATGTACAATCAATCACCCCTCCACCGCTCACCCCCCCAAAAAAAAAAAATAAATAAAAAAAATAAATAAATAAATAAAATAAAAAAATAAGTAAATAAATAAAATAAAAAATAATAAATAAATACAAAATTGTTATACTTTTCACGCAACACAGACTATGTTTAACCCAAAATAAGCCCTGACGCACTACAGGAGGAGATGGGTCGACCATGATAATTCACGGGTAGAGCCGCCAGATTAGCATGGTGCCTATCGGCGCCAAGCTAATCTGGCACTGCCCTTGAATTATCATAGTCGATCCATCAGTTGCAACTGGTGTATAGTCATTAGATGAAACCTCCCAAATTTGGGAAGTCAGTACGGCCGTCTGGCTGAATGAGTTTTAAAGATGCCAACAGAATTAATCATCGGGCATCGATCTAGTGGTCGTCTATGTGAGGGACCCTTCGTTGTACCACTGAGCTTTAGGTGATGTTGTAACCTAAAACTCCTCACGATAGTAGCCCTATCTTTAAACCACCGTTGCATGCAGCCCACGGGTATACACCCTGTTCAGTACCGGTGTCTGAGTGCGCAAGAAAGCAAAGTGTAAGCCTTGCATCACACTGCTTGTCTCCCTTGATTCGCAGCCGCTGATAAGCTGTAGCGAATCGAGGGAGACGCCGGACCAGTATGGCCTTGCATGCGGACAGATGTTTTGAGTTTCAATCTAAAACAAATACTGATCATGGCAGTTTTAGCAAAAATATAATATAGCGTCTTTGTTTTACTTGTTACACATGCATTCATATACAGTTGATTGCGCAGTTAGTTGATGTTGTGCATGCCGTGCCGCATGTGTTGCTAGTTCTAATGGCAATGTGAAACAGCCCGTCTCAAGTCCACAGGGAGCGCATCAAGGACTCGTGTGATCAGCTGAGGGTGCTGCTGCCGTACGTGCGGGGCCGCAAGACGGACATGGCCTCCATACTGGAGATGACGGTGGACTATCTGAAGATCGTCAACAGCAAGCTGCCAACAGAGTTCCACGCACACGTGAGTTTATCCTGTGTGGTGGTTATGGTGTTACTGGTAGTGGTAGAACAATCATTTGTCGCATTGTTTCTGTGTTTTGTCTTTAAAAAAAGAGAAAACAGTTGAAACAAATTTCATTCATGTTTTCATTGTTTTGTGGGGTTTTATTTTTCACCACCCCCCCCCCCCCAAAAAAAAAAAAAAAAAAAAAAAAAAAAACCCCAAAAGACCCGAAACAAAACCAACCCAACAACAAAAAACAAACCAACAACAACAACAAAACAAACCAACACAAAAACGAACTTGCGGGGGCTCATGAGGATCTGTGCCTCTTGCTGACACTTGTCATGTTTGTGAAATGTATTCTGTGTGATATTCTGTACGACGTGTTTTATTATGTCGTAATCTTTTATGTCATTTTACTATTGACTGAGAGCTGCACTTACGATAATTGCCCGTTTTGGGACAATAGCTCACTTTGACTTTGACTTGACTTTGACACCACTGTGTATCCATTTTCTTTTGACGGCCAGGGATCTTTGGCGTTGAATGGTCTAAGATTTCGGAGCCAAGATTTCATCAACTCCTCCTTTGCCAGTGAACGCAGGCTGCGTTCATTCCTAGTGTAGGCTTTAACCCTTTTAGCCCGAAGGTCCCATTTATCAAAATAAGTTGCCTAACGACTGAAGGCGCCAAGCTCATCTGGCACTTGAATTATCATGATCCTGCTTCAGGGTCCTGGGGCTAAAAGGGTTAAGGACACACGAGTATCTTACGCCTCTTGCCAGTGAAATGTTAGTCATTGTACGTTTATTTTACGTGGATGGATTGTGTTGAAGACGAGACTAACCCGAGTGGAGTGGGCCTGTCACAGGTGCTGGACGTGATGACGAAAGGCGGTGGCCCCGCCCCGTGCCCGCCCGCTCGCCCCTCAGTCCCTGGGGGGAGGGGCTCCAGAGGCGGAAGAGGCAGGGGCAGCAGACGAAACAGCCAATCGCCGGGCACCCCTCCTACGTCCATTGGCAACAGGTAGTGTTTGACTAACTTTTGAAAAGGCCATCATTGCTGCCTACTAGCCTAAAAAACATGAGTGATCACGTGAGAAGATGTTGGTGTCAATTATGTGTAACGTATTCGAGACGTGCCGCGTCAAGAAGTCAATATTAATTAAATGAGATTCGATACGACTGCCAGCAAGGGACACAGATTCTCATGAGCCCCTGCAGCGGTAACGAGTCGAGAGAGACAACCAGTGTGCAGCTGACCATGATACTTTGTTTCCCTTCCAGCATGAGCGCCATTAACAGCAGTGTTGCGGACAACTTTCTGTGCAATGTCCAGGGGCGTATTGGACGTGCTATGGGCCGCACCGCCACGTCTACCCCAGTTTCTACAATCAACTCAAGAGGTAGGACCAGCGGAAAATCAGCGAGGCCTCTGTGTCTGGCATACACTACAGCGTTTCTCTCCTCCACCCCGTAGAATTTATGAAGTGTGCACGGGATGTGTGTGTGGGGTGGGTGACGCCCCCCCCCCAATCCCCCTACACACACACGCACACACACACACACACGTGCTTTATCGCACCTTGTTTGGTCACCCTACCCCCGGGCCAGAAAAAAAGAGAAAAGCGTTGAAAGATGGAAACCCCGTAACGAAAACAAGCCTCTTTAAGGTGTGGTTTGTGGGTTACGGGTTAATCAGTTAAGCCCGAGGCCCCCCCCCCCCCCCCCACCATCACCCACCACCCAGTTTTGATTCTCGCGCCCCCACCCGGGTCTGCCCTGGGGGACTAGGGTGGGGTTAACTACTTTTTAGTTCCCAGGGTCACCCTGGTCAGCCCCACAGGGTGGGTTTTCTCCTCTATTCTGGCACATGTTTGTCTACCCTTGGTCCATTCACCTGTATTTCCCTTTTTCAAACTCTCCCTACTGTCTGCGCTGCTGGTAGCTGATATTGGATGTGTGTTGCTAAATGGTCTTAGCTTTATTTAGGCCCCATGTCTTAGGTTTATTTAACGTATTGGACCGGCTGGCGACATACATTCAATATTCTGTTTAGTTTTTTTTTTTTCACAAGGAGTGCAGGCACGTCCTGAGAAAGCCTTGTTGCTGTCGGGACGTTAATCAGTGTACAATCAATCAATTGATTCTTCCGTCATTGGACAAAAACATTGTTTAAGGAAAGCTACTCCTTCCCAATCTGTTTTTCCCGTTAAGTATAGATGACCTCGGTGTGTCGGTATGTAATTTTGGACCTTAAACTGTGTCCGTACGGTCCAAAATTACATAAACACACATTTCGAGCTGCTGGACATTTGTTCTTGAAAGTTTTGTTTCCTTCAGGAGGGAGCGTGTCACGTGGTTGCAAGACTCCCAAACGAGGCGGGCAGACGACAAACATGATGATGTCCCCTGTCCGTGTTCCCAGCCTTTTTCTGACGGCAGACACCAAAGACCGAGGTGAAGAGCACACACAGGAATAAAATGAAAATATTTGTCTCACCGCTGCCACTTAAACAGTCTTTGCGTGTAAATTGGCAGCAGTCCGAGAATTTTTTAAAAATGCTTTTCCGATCACTGTGGGTGAAGTAAAATTAGCAGACGCTGACCCGCAATTTTCCTGTACATTTACCGGATAATTATTTTTGTCGATCAATCGTCGGTCGTCCGATATATCTTCTGTACAAATTTCACATGTTTCCAGTCGCCTTAAAGTATTGCAAAGTACCGTACGATGACATGCACTATACCACTTGTGACATACAGTATACCTGATGTCTATGCACAAAACAAAGACGAAGGATGGAATTATAGACTGTTTGCGTCATTTCCGATTTTTAAACGTTCATTATACTGCTAGACGCTATTCTGGTATCACCCCAGAATTATATTCTAACCGATCCATATCTTTTAGTTTATCAGGCCTGAATCGTTCAGGGTGAGTTTCTGTTTTGCAGATTTATTCGCCAAGCTATTCTGTCACCATCCTTGAGCTGTCACGATCTATCTGTATCATGTTCAGTGTCGACTGAAGACTGCTGTTTAGGAGGCAATTTGATCATGATTGTTCAAGGGTGGCGACAGAATAGCGTGGCGCCTCTTGGCTCCAAGCTATTCTGGCACCACCCTTGGGTTCTCACGGTTGATGATTGTCTTGTTGTTTGTATTGGTTGGTTGGTTAATTCGGGGTTTAACGTCCACGGCACCGAAGTGATAATGGACGGCACTGTGGGACAGTGGAATCTATTGTCTGTGGAGTACGACCTGAACACTGATCAGTTCAGGCGCACTGCAACTGTGCCACTTTGACCTTTCACGGGAATGCTATGAAACAAGCCCGTCTTATGTCCCTGGATTGCGAGTCCAGCCAGTACCGGGGCCAGGACGGGGACTCGAACCCACAACCCGGCGATTCCCCTCGCTCTCAGTCTTGCTCCGATGCTTAACCGTCCGAGCTATTTCGGACTCATTGTTGTTTGTGTCATTGTTGAATGGCTTATGAAGGTGGCTCTCTGTTGGCAGGTGGACAGAGGATGGACACTGCTGGTCCAAGCGGGATGTCGCTGCCTACCTTCATCCAGCCGTCGCACCACCCCGCCAGTCACATGTTCGCGGACCCTCCCCACAACGCCTCCGCCACGTCCATCGCCTACAGGTAGGACTTAGTTTGTGCGATATCCATTAGTCGGAGATCATACCAGCGTTCGCGCTCGGTCTGATCTTCGATCAGCTGTTGTTTGCCTGATTATAATACCACTCGGTTCTCGAAACGATCGTCACAAAATTGGAGTTAGGAAGGATCCTTTTGACACCAATTTAATATGATCCATGATAACTCATTCGAGATGTGCCGATTCAAGTTTCGATGTATCCGAATGCGGCACATCTCGAATGTTTCATTACTTAGCTGCTTTAATAAACAACCGCGGTGGTGATATTCCGTAAGGTTCAACCTGAAATCCCGTACGAGCACACACGTTTTATGTCGTTTGTTTTTTGTTACAGTTCCCTGGGTCATGCGCAGTCCGCGCCTGGAGATTCTGCTAGTCTGGCCCCCGCACCCAGAATGTACGGTCCTGGTCATCTCACTATGGACTCCTTCATCACCCACGGAGTTGGGATGGGCGGGTCCTCCGGAATAGCCCCTCCCATGCAGCGCTACCCTTTGGCTTCTGACGGACGGGACGGTGGTGGGGCGGGAGGGGGAGGGGTGGGGCCTAGCTCCTCCCTCTACCACAGCGACCCTTCTGCCCCGACTTACTACCACTATCATTTCCCGTCCTCTATGCAAGATCTGAATCCCGCCTACTCTACGGCCAACTCCGGGGGTAACATGGGGGTGTGCAACGATTTTCTGACGTCGGCACCCCCACCACCCCAGTCCCTTGTGCCCTCCGCCAATTCGGCCTTCACCCCGCGCGGAGGTCAGCCCGTGATGTCACGCAGCAGCAAGTCTCCAGGCGGGTCCGACCCCCGCATCCCCCGGTCAGCAGCGGACCCCATGGGCGGCGACAGCAACGAAGCTAGCAGCAACAACGGTACCGGCAGTAACAACATGCACAAATGCAACGACTGACTGATACCTCCGTAACTTTAGAAGTCACAACCGTGAACTGTCCAGTGAATAGAAGTTAAAACGTGACGGTGACTACCCTTAACTCATTCAGCTCGACGCACTTATTTCCAAAATTTTGGAGGCGTCATCCAACGACTATGCACCTGTTGCAGGAGATGGATCGACCATGATAATTCAAGAGTAGTGCCAGATTAGCTTGGCGCCGACAGGCGCCAAGCTAATCTTGCACTACCCTTGAATCAGTTACCATGGTCGACCCATCTCCTGCTGTAGTGCGTCAGCCGCCGTGAGATGGGCTTAGTTGTCTGCTCGGCGTTAGACCCAACTAACTAGTGCGTCAGGGCTGAAAGAGTTGATCAAAGACCTTTTCCCCTTTAGACGTCTCTAGAAAGAGAGCACCTGTCTTTTTAAGACCATGTTGTTTTCTTGCAAAGTACTGAAAAGATGGTTCCTCAATACAGGTTCTGCTGTAGTCATAAATGGGGAGAAAGTACGCAGTTCGAATTGCCATCCATCCTGACCCATCTGCAGGAGTGTTTTGCAGAGTGTGCTGATTTTGCGATACGGGTGCAGCTTTGGTGACCGACGTTGTCAAACCCCTGAATTCGGAATCGTGTGCTGATCTGTGATGTTGGACCTAATGGGGTCCCGTAGTCGGTAATCGTCAGCAGTTTTCAGCTTTTCAACAAACGTTAACGCTGTTGGAACGCGCATTGGTCTGTCGAGGAGCTAGCATCCCTCTCGCAAGGCATATATCGGCGTGTCACGATGGGAACATGTTCTGTTTTCCTGTTGGCTTGCTCACAGCCCAATGTGCAAAAGGCCATCGGGCTGACGTCGGCCGCCGTTGGCATGCGCACAGCCGTGCACGGGCCAACGGCGGCCGACGTCCCGCTGGCCTTTGCGCACAGGGTAGCGACCAGGCAGTGAAAACCCTTAAATTCGGAGGGTCAGTAATGGTGAAAACTCTATGGTCAGCCAGCAGCAACTGCATTAACCCCTTCACTGTCAGTGGACGCAGACTGGTTTTTGTTTGTTTTGGGTTTTTGTTTTAAATCGGCGTGAATTACACGCCAAAGATCCCCAGACGTCAAAGGAACGCGAGTAAAAAGTGGTTTCAACCAGAGGCATAGATGCCAATGTAAGCTCATGAGGATCTATACCTTTTGCAAATGGGCGGTGTTCCATTTTTCTCGGCAATGAAGGGGTTATCGCGCGAGCGGAGCCTTGTAAACTCCTTGCAAACAATTTTTTTTAACCCTTTGGCTGTCGGTAGCGGTTTTGGTCGCGATGATTCCTGCAGGAATAACAACCTGACATCTTGCAGGAATCATCGCGAGAAAAAAAAAAAGAAAAAAAAAAACCCGCTACCGACAGCAGCAGACCCCAGCAAGGTCCAAAGGCACAGGCCAGCACAAATACAATTTCAATTTTCTTCCCGCTGTGGTAGGCTGTCCGGGGTTTCGGCCAGAGGTTTGGCGGTGTTGATTCTGGTATTAATTTTTGTGTGCTTTGTACGCGGGCTCAATATTTATATTGTTTTGTCAGGTCGGGCAGACCTGGATGATTTATTGATTTTCGTACTGTACGTGTATCACTGTCGGTGAAGTTCAACGCTGTGTATAGAAATTGAGAGGCAATAAATCATTACATGCCGTAAACAAAACGACGAAACCTCGAAAATGTACGTGTATGCCTGTGGCTGATGGATACTGGCTCATCGTACGGAAGCTGCCTTTCACGCTTACTTGGGAAATGCTTTCAACTGTTTAGAGGAATACGTCGATTTCAGTGATTAGTTATTGATTTTATTTAATTAAAACTAGATGGTGTTCAAAAGTGGTTTCGTGTGTGTGTCAGTGTGTGCGGTATGTCTGTGTATGTGTGTGTGTGTGTGTGTGTGTGTGTGCCCGGTGTGTGTGTGTGTGCCCGGTGTGTGTGTGGGGGGGGGGGGAAGGGGGGCGTCCTCGTTCTTATGTTTGTTTGAGGGAAGAATTGGTCAGTGCCTGTCCGACTGTGATTTTTTAGGCCTTGCAGATATACAACCTTAAGGTCCAAAATCAGTGTGGTTGCTTGTGAAAGCCGATTCAAAGTTTCGCTTATGGTTGTACGTATTTCTCGAAGTGCGTGTGCACTAAAGAGAACAGTTTCAGTTAAGTTCGTGTTTTCTTTTAGTGCATAGCATGGGATCACCCTTGCATGCAGGGCTGATCCTCCGGTACTACGTGCGCAAGGGTGTAAACATGGTGAGTTAGTGAGTTGACCGCCGCTTGCCACTTGACCGGCGTCTCCAGGATATAACGCCGCTGTTCAGTTTCTGGGCGATTCACGAATAAAACTTCTGAAATAAAAGCCGCCAGTGTTGAGCCAAACAGTGTCGGCCTTGGTATGCATCTGTGTCAGTACTGTGCCAGCGTGTGTCGGCGCGGTGTATGTGTGGTCCAGTGCGTGTGCGCCCCCCTACATCGAATGGGCGGCGTGGTCAGTAGTAGAGACTCGGTGAGGTTACGTTTATGCCGAACGACTCTCAACAACGAACGAGAGCGACTGAAGTCTGTCTATATACCATAGTCTTTACCGACCGGAGTGGGGCACCACTGATGTCTTGGCAACCAGCTCCCTCCTTTCCTCTCTGACGGTTCTCTGCCATTCTTAGCGTATCGCCCAGCTTCAGTCCTGTCTAGTCTGACTGCTGATATCGTCCTCCCATCCGCTTTTCCTCTGTCTTCCTCTCCTTCGTCCTCCTTGCACAGTGTTGTTTTAGCAAGCCCTGCTGAACGCGTGACATGCCCATACCACTTCAGTTTGCGTTTTTTCACAATGGCTAATGAATAGGTCTTCATACGGCCAGATGGCTTGCCTGATTCTGCTTCCCACTTCCTCGTTCGTGATGTGATGTGGCTTGTATCCTCCTTTCAAGGTCTGCTGTGAGGGTCCATGACTCGCAGGCATACAAGAACACTGAGACGACTAAGTAGCGCCTAAGTCTGATCTTGGAGCAGAGTGTGATGTTTCTGTCCTTCCATATGGTCTTCAATCTTGTCGGTGCTGTTGTTGTCTGAGCAATCCTGGACACTATTTCTGGTTTTGATCCCTCATCTGTCACAATGGCTCCTAAGTATTTGAATTTATTAACGGTTTCCAGTTTTGGCCGGCTTTCAATCATGAGTACGTCAGTGCCAGTGCCACTGGTGTTATTGGTCATCAGTTTGGTCTTCTCTGCACTGATTTCCATCCCATATGCAATGGCTGTACTGTCCAGTTTTTCCACCAGCTGAGCTAGCTCCTTCTCTGTTACCCCCACCCGGGTCTGCCCTGGGGGACTTGGGTGGGGTTAGGTATTTTTTAGTTCCCAGGGTCACCCTGGTCAGCCCCACAGGGTGGGTTTTTCTCTCTATTCTGGGGCATGTGTTTCTGTCTACCCGAGGTCCATTCATCTGTATTTGCCTTTTTAAAACTCTCCCTACTGTCTGCACTGCCTGTAGCTCTTGATATTGGATGTGTGTTGCTAAATGGTCTTAGCTTTATTTATGCCCCATGTTGTAGGTTTATTTAATGTATTTGACCGGCTGGCGACATACATTCAATTTTCTGTTTAGTTTTTTTTCACAAGCAGTGCAGGCACGTCCTGAGAAAGCCTTGTTGCTGTCGGGACGTTAAGCAATGTACAATCATTAATCCTTCTCTGTTCCTGCAAGGCCATCAATGTCGTCCGCAAAGCGCAAGTTCGTGATTGTTCTGCCTCCAATGCTGACAGTTCCTTCATGATCTTTCAGAGCGTCTGTGTCATGATTCTTTCCAGGAAGATGTTGAAAAGAGTAGGTGAGAGCAAGCAGCCTTGTCTGACTCCGACTGTAGTCCTAAACCAAGTCACAGGGTGGATAACCAATGTGTATTCTTGAGAAGCACAGACAACACTCCAGTTATCTCCAAGAGGCGCAGATCTTCATGGGCCCACGGGGCTAATGCCAGTGAGGATATGTGCCTCTTTGAGATGTTTGTCTTGAACGTCAGTCCTATGCCCGGCTTATGGCACAAGCTCTTTGTCCGCCCCACCTGGGGGACTTGGGTGGGGTTAACTACTTTTTAGTTCACAGCCGGGGTCACCTGGTCAGCCCCACAGTGTGGGTTTTCCCCTCTATTTCGGGGCATGTGTTTCTGTCTACCCTTGGTCCATTCACCTGTACTGATTTACCTTTATAAACTCTCCCGCTTTTGCCGCGGGTCTGCGTTGCCTGTAGCTCTTGATATTGGATGTGTGTTGCTAAATGGTCTTAGGTTTATTTAGCGTATTAGACCGGCTGGCGACATGCATTCAATAGTCTGTTCAGTTTTATTTTCACAAGCAGTGCAGGCACGTCCTGAGAAAGTCATATGTCTTGTTGCTGTCGGGACGTTAAGCAATGTACACTGACCAACCAACCAACAAGCTCTTTGTCCGCTGTGATTGCGCTCTCGTTCGTTTTGGAAGTCGTTCGTCTCAAACGTTGCCTCGCACACTGGTACATATATGCAAGTATACAATAATGTTACTTTCTGATCGACTTGAAATGATTTACCCAATAAAGCAAAACGGAATTACCCGAATCTATTTTAGACACAGTTTTGCACACTAGGTGGATTTCATTGTCATTTTTTTCCCCAGCTGATCCAATTGATTTTTCTTAAGTATTAAAGAAAAAAAACTGACCAGTAAATTGAATTTTCACCGCCGATACTGTTACTGAAAACGCGACATTTATTTACCATGTTCAGGTTGCTGCATTCGCAACTCGGTGACTCACTAGCCGTCACAGCGGGAGAGGCCGGTACGAAGATTTTTCTGCCCAAAGTTTCGTGTCACTGACTTCTTCGACCAAGCATCTGCTCCAGGAGCTTGAAACTCTTGCCGGCAGAAAAAAAACAAACTGCGATTCCCTCCTCCATGTCGGTCAGTATTGCCACGGGGCGAGTTCCGATTGGTGAACTGTGACGTAACTAGGCCAGCTGGGCGAATATAATAACAGGGAAATCCCCTCTCCCGCAATTTTTTCCAAGCCGCCTGCAAGAACAGTGACTCCAGGTATAATACAAGATCGACTGTGGTGATTCTGTCTCGTTGATAGAGATGTAGACTACTGAATTATCGACAGTGATTCACATGCCACCGGTCTGGATGTCGCGTCATTAGACTGATTTTCCCCGCTCACCTGTTTCAGGTAAGCCGCTGCTCCCAACTGATTTTTTTCCCCCCTTTGTAATGGCCGGACCAGTCAGTTGTGACACGAAGATGAGGTAGACCTACCGTAGAATTTAATCTCCTACATAGATCCACATTCTGGTCTGCCGTTATGGGCTAGACCGCGGGTGCACAAACACGCACGCGCGCACTTGCACGCACACTCATGCCAGCGCCGGATCAATCGGTTTTCCGGCCAAGGAAGGGGGTGGGGTGCTTAACAACAATGTAAAAACTGTACACTGTTGTAATTGTGACGGTACAGTAGAAAGGGGGGGGGGGGTGGGTGGGTAGGGGGTGCTGCAATAACATTAAAGCACCCCCCCCTCCTTCTCGGACCATGTGGACTGGAAGTGAATGATTTTTTTTTTTCAGCCGGAGGGAGGGGGGGGGGGGGGGGTGCTGTAGTACCAAAGCACACCCCCCCTCCCTCCCCCCTCCTGGATTTGGCCCTGCATGCACACACAAAACGCCGGCACACACCGAAAAAAACGCGAATCGCGATTTTAGGGAACGGCCGGATCTCTCTCTTTTCCCCCCCCCCCCCCCCACATCCCTCCGCAGCAAAAAAAAAAAAAAAAAAAAATATATATATATATATATATATATATCTATTCTTCTTGGCTTGACTTCGCGAACGAAGATTCTATAGGGCTTGCCCACGTCGTCTGCAGGCAATTTCGTGGCTGCGGAGGCCAATCCGGGACAGGCAGGTTCGACCGCAGTGGCTGCAGGGGAAGGTCTGGTCAGGGTTCTGAGTTACGGCAACTCGGTTTTTTCTCCTGAGCCGTTTGTCCTTAAGGTTAGCTCTGCGAGAGTCCTCAAAGGAGACGGCTGCCTTGTAGATGGTGGAGCGCCAGGTGTCACGGTCCGCAGCAAGCGAAGACCACTGGCGGTGGTCGATTTGGCAAGCACTAAGTGACTTCTTGAGACCGTCTTTGTATCTCTTCTTTGGTGCCCCTCTGTCACGGTGTCCAGTAGCAAGCTCGCCGAACAGAGTGATCTTGGGTAGGCGATGATCCTCCATCCTGGAGACGTGCCCCGCCCAGCGAAGCTGTGTCCGCAGCAACAAAGCCTCGATGCTCATAACCCCACCCGGGTCTGCCCTGGGGGACCTGGGTGGGGTTAGGTATTTTTTAGTTCCCAGGGTCACCCTGGTCAGCCCCACAGGGTGGGTTTTTCTCTCTATTCTGGGGCATGTGTTTCTGTCTACCCTTTGTCCATTCACCTGTATTTGCCTTTTTAAAACTCTCCCTACTGTCTGCACTGCCTGTAGCTCTTGATATTGGATGTGTGTTGCTAAATGGTTTTAGCTTTATTTAGGCCCCATGTGTTAGGTTTATTTAATGTATTTGACCGGCTGGCGACATACATTCAATGTTCTGTTTAGTTGTTTTTTTTTCACAAGCAGTGCAGGCACGTCCTGAGAAAGCCTTGTTGCTGTCGGGACGTTAAGCAATGTACAATCAATCAATCAATCGATGCTCATAGTTTCTGCCTGTTCAAGGACCTCGACGTTGGTGACATAGTCACTCCAGTGAATGCCCAGGATGGTACGCAGGCAGCGCTGGTGAAAGCGTTCGAGGAGTCGTAGTTGGTTGCGGTAGAGGGCCCAGGACTCGGAACCGTACAGCAGGGTGGTGAGGACGACAGCTCTGTACACACTGATCTTGGTGCCCGTTTTCAGCTGTTGATTGTGCCACACCCGCTTGAAAAGTCGCCCAAAAGCGCTGTTCGCTTTTGCCAGCCTGCTGTCAAGCTCCTTGTCCAGCTTGGCATCTGACGTGATGATGCAGCCAAGGTAGGTAAACTGGTGTACTGACTTCAGTTCAGACTCGCCGATGGTGATGTGGGGAGGGCGATGCTCTACCTTGGGTGCCGGCTGATGTAGTACCTCTGTCTTTTTCAGACTGACCTCGAGTCCAAAGAGCTGGGCAGCATCTGCAAAGCAGGATGTGATGCGCTGCAAGGCTCTCTCTGTGTGTGCAACAAGGGCAGCGTCATCAGCAAAGAGCAGCTCACGAATCAGTTGGTCTAGGGTTTTCGTGTGGGCCTGCAGTCGTCTGAGGTTGAACAGGCTGCCATCGAGACGATACCTGATGTACACTGCATCGTCATCGTCGAGGTCTACTGTGGCCTGCTTCAACATCATGCTAAAGAAGATGGTGAAGAGGGTTGGTGCCAGCACGCAGCCCTGTTTCACGCCGTTGATAATGGGGAATGGTTCTGAGAGGTTACTGTTGAGTCTAACCTGGCCTTGCTGGTCCTCGTGGAGCTGGACGATCATGCTTAGGAACTTTGGGGGACAGCCAAGTCGCTCCAGGATCTGCCACATGCCTTGCCTGCTCACAGTGTCGAATGCTTTTGTTAGGTCGACAAACGTTACGTACAGCCCTTTGTTCTGCTCGCGGCACTTCTCCTGAAGCTGTCTCAGCACAAAGACCATGTCGGTGGTACTCCTGTTGGCTCTGAAGCCACACTGGCCCTCTGGGAGGTGGTCTTCAGCGATGGCAGGTACCAGCCGATTCAGGAGCAGCCTTGCGAGAATTTTCCCGGCAATGGACAGCAGGGTAATTCCACGATAATTAGAGCATTCAGATTTCTCTCCTTTGTTCTTGTATAGGGTGATGATGACTGCATCACGGAGATCCTTTGGTAGTGTTCCTTTCTCCCAGCAGCAGAGAAAGAGGTCATGGAGCTTGTTGTGCAGTGCTGGGCCTCCATGTTTCCAGATCTCTGGCGGGATTCCGTCAATGCCTGCTGCTTTGCCACTCTTGAGCTGGTGGATGGCTGTGTGGGTCTCTTCGGCGGTGGGCGGTTCGTCCAATTCAACCTTTAGTGGGAGCTGTGGGATTTGGAGGATGACTGTTTCTTGAATAGTGCGCTCAGCGCCGAAGAGGTCCTGAAAGTATTCTGACCAGCGGTTCAAGATGGAGGTATTATCTGTGAGGAGTGCCTGTCCATCGGCGCTTCGCAGGGGACTTTGTACCAGGTGCCTAGGGCCATACACTGCTTTCAGTGCTTCATAGAAGCCCCTGTAGTCACCGTTGTCAGCGCAAATATATAGATATAGATATATATACTGTCCCGGTTGTGAACGAGAACAGAACACATAATCAGGACAAGACGAACGTGGCAAAGAAAATCAGAAAAAATGAAATAAATAAACATAAAAAGAAATTAACGGTTGAGCAAAGCCTGATTGTAAAATTCTTCAACGTATATTATGTAGGCCCTAAGGAAATTTTCTAAGCGGTATCAAGTTAGACCTGTGCAATGTCATCTTCTGACCGTACTTTATATAACTCGTAAAGTTAGAGTATAGTATAAATTTGTATTATAAATTAAATTAAAAAACAAACCAGATTTCATTTTATTTTTCTAAAGAATGTTTACAGTTTTGGATGATACACACTTTGTTTAGAGACTATTTCAGCAGAAGGCACATACTATCATTACTCGCAATGCCGTCCTATTTGCCTTACACAGATAAACGTGTAGTGTAATGATATATCTTTAGATAATTAAGGCATTTCTGTTAAGGCTCATAACTTACTGCCGAGCGTACCTTGTTACGCTGGAGCCGTAACACTTGTCAGACAGATGTCTAAATAAATTGTAGCTTAAAAGACACTTTGTGGTGTATGCAGTGCTCATTTGTTTGTAAGCCTACCCATTGTCATTGAAAGGAGGTTGGTCTGATGATTATGTAGTGGTTATTGGCAGCACACATTACATAATTGCTCTTGCTGTACACCTTATATACACGGAACATCCACTTTTCAAGTACAGTGTACCGCATGGTGTTCCGTGATGTTTGGTTCGGATGGGTCTGCATCATTTTGTACATTTTCTCTGGGCAGTGGTGGCTTCATTTCTTGTTTTGTTTTTTGGTTCTTGATGTCGCCGAAGGCCGGACCGGAGTCGGTCTTCACCGATTGTACATTGATTGTACATTGCTTAACGTCCCGACAGCAACAAGACTTTCTCAGGACGTGCCTGCACTGCTTGTGAAAAAAAAAAAAAAAAAAAACTAAACAGAAAATTGAATGTATGTCGCCAGCCGGTCCACCGAGTGGCACCCGCGAAAAACTGAAGTCAGTGAGTTGGGGCCGGAAAGTGCGGGCAGAGTATTTTACCATGTAAGACTACTTCAGAGGTAGTGGTCAGTTTCAGTTTCGCCCCCCCCCCCCCCCCCCCCCCCCCCCCCCCCCCCCGTGTGAGTGTGTGTGTGTGTGTGTGTGTGTTTGCACGCGAAGCGCAAGTTGAAGGTATAACGATCGATCGGGAAAACCCGGAAGCTTGTTACTAACAAACATTCGACAGCCTAGTATTATCATTTTATTTCTTTATTATTATTATTATTATTATTTGTTATTCACTTTTTGGTGAGACCTATTTTATACTGACATGTCAGCAGCAATTGATTAACTTATGTCATTTTTGCAGATTGAAAAATGCGGCGGGGGGACGGGCCGGGGGAGGAGTGTTCAGTCACTTCACTACGTTCTTACGGCTGGTCCACAAAACCGTTTAAGACAACAGCAGTAGTAACATACTAAACAACAACATATTGTGACATGTTATGACGTGACATAAAACGCCAGGCGATGCCGACTGACATAGAATACGCTTGTGACACCCCGACAACTGACACCCGACATTGCACTGAAAATAATAATAATAAAAAAAAAAACCCGATGCCGAGAAACTGACTCGATCAGTCGTGTGTACAACCGCTGTATTTGTTGCAGGTCCACCAATCGTACATTGTTGGATTTGGCAAAGTTTGGCCGGAGCCGCAAGTCAACACATTACTGACTGAGACAACAAGTCCTGCCATTGCCTCCTAGTAAACACGTTCGCGGTTCAAGACTGTTCAGCTATTAATAGTGCTAAGCGTGAGTTAATTAAAAAAAAAAAATCAGTACGAGAGTGAAATACTGAGATATCCGCGGTGTTGCCACTGCTAAATGCTTGTAGGCCTTCACCCGCTTGCTAAGGTTTATGAGAAGAAAACTAGTTCCAATAATTCAACGTTTTCGCGCAATACGTGCAGGCGTGCCGGCTGAGACTGTTTCTCTTGTATTCTGAAAGCACCACTTATTGTACACCTGCTAGTTAAAAAAAACTTCACCTGTTTGCTTCGTATTATTTTCCAGCGTAAACCACTCGCTCAAACCAGTTATCAGCGATCAGCGTTTCAGTGCTTTCGGCAAGATGATTTGTTCAGAAGCATTACACCAATTAAACTCGACTTGTGACAGATGTCTGAAAAAGTGTGGCTTTAAGACACGATTTGTGGTGTGTGCAGTACTCATTGGTTTGTATTTCTACCTATTGTCTTTGAAAGGAGGTTGGACTGATGACGATGTGGTCATTAGCAGCACACAATACATACATGTTCTTGCTGTCATCCATTTCCTGTACACCTTACATGCATGGAATATCCACTATTACTTGTACATTTTGTTCCGTGATGTAAGTCTTTTTGGATGGTTCCGCGTATTTTTGTATTATGCTTCTCTGGTGGTGGTAGCTTGTTTCTTGGTTTTTGCTACCGATGATCTCACCATCTTCTCTTACAAAACGTTTGGGAATGAGGTAATTAGGAGACTGGAGGACAGCATTGTACGAATTAGAGAGGAAAGACCCGTTCCTGTGGAAACAGTGCAACACCCTGTGACTATGGGCAAGGAGGACCCTAAGTTTCTCCACAAGTTGTTTCGTTACCCAATGGAAGATGTTCAGATGACTTGTACGGCATCAGAGTTTCTGTGGTTTTCTGGTAAACCTTTGAAACAAAATCACATAACATGGCGCTTGAATGGGATTCCCTTGCAATTTACCGACAGGCACAATCTGGAGATCACGTCTGAGCCATCTGAAATACCCTACACGATACAAACCGGGAAGAATATTGATGCATATGGGCTGGGTATGTATACTGTAACATCAACTCTGACGATTAGTCTTTTGAGAGACGCAGACTTTGGCAGTTACACGTGTCACATTGAAAACACGAAACGCGGACTGATTTCTGAGTACGTAATTTTTTGGGAATGCCTTTATAACATCGCCTGGTGTAAGCCGACTTCCGATCCGCAACCACTTTTACAATGTGAACAAGTTCCTATAGCTGGGTACATGCCACAGGACACGATTACATGGGAAAAGGAATACCGAGTCATTCCACTGGAGGGAAAACAACACAACCTCACATTGCCGCCTGCCTCTATACTTTCATTTACCACACATTACATGTCGCTGCAAAAAGATGACATCGACGTGGAGTACCTGGTTGATGGTAACGACTTCTTCGAGCTTTGTCCAGATCAGTTATATGGATGTTCTAGGGTACTACTGTACTACTGGCTGCACGGTTCTGAACTGAGACCGCCTTTCCGTCGGTGGTACTTTCGGAGTGACTTTCGGTCATGGACGGAAATATCAGAACATGCCCACTGTTTGTGTGAACATTCTTATGGCATGCACTCTGTGCGCTATCTTCGCAGATACTTTAATCAAACCAAAGGCCAGTATGAGCTTATAGAGATCACACATCCGCACACGCTCGCCATCATTCCACGAGAACAAACCATGCTCGCTCCTAACTTCGTACCCCGCTGTAAATATGACGCAGAGCTTGCAACCAAGCAATCAGCTGAAGAAACTATGAGCTACTTTGAAGCTGTCATTGCAAATATGAAGATTCGGACGGAACTTGCCATTGCTATGGTGAAACTCTTTCACTGGAATGAAGTCGCTTTCCTTTTGATTGTTATTGTTCTGTGTGTATCATGTTTCTTTCCGTTAACATCCTTTCTCGGCTGTCTGGGTCACTCTATTCGGCAATGTACGCTCCACGGATCTCTCGCCTACATTTCGAATAACAAAGTCTTGGAAAATGACGTTTCCTACGATGTTTTCGTGTCATATTCAGACGATGTGAGAGATGTGAACATTGCCAGAGAGATTGTCACGCCTCGTCTAGAAGCATTTGGCTCCAGGGTCTGTGTTCCTGACAGAAACCTTCCACCCAATGAACAAGAACTTTCAGCACTGGAAAAAGCTATTGAAAGCAGCAAACGGTTCATTATTTTTCTCTCTCGTGACTACGCTCAAGATCGATTCCGTCAAGAATTTGAAACCAATATGATCATCGAATCGGTCGTCGCTAGACCTGCTGAGCCCAAGCAGATTCTCATCGTGCGCCTGGACACGTGTGAGGTTCCTCTGAGTCTCCGACACCTCCCTGTGTACGACTGGGCGGGCAATCTGACGGACGAGGAACATGTCTTGTGGCTACGTCGATGGCTGGAACCCGTTAAGTGTGCAGCGAGAGTGAGATGCCTTCTGGATGCCGCAGTTACTTTGTTGCCACTTGGACTGACTTTGTCTGTTCTGACAATGTACAAACTATATTCTTTTCTAGACTAAAATGCACCACTATTTTCATTTCAAATGCAAAAAAAAATAAAAAAATACACTGTCCAACTCAGTCGCAGACACTCAAAATGGTGTACATGCTACAGCAAGAGATGCCAAAGCCATGACAGTTCAAGGGCAACGTCAGGTCAGCTTGTCGCCTGGGAAGGCACCAAGCCTCTTGCACTACCCTTGAACTAACATAGCCAATCCATCTCAGTGAGCCGTAACACAACCATAATAAACCTCTTCCGCCAAACGTGCCAGTCTTATTAGTCGTCATCGTGTTATGCGTTAACTCATTCGAGACGTGCCGCCTCCGGAGGCGGCATCTCTCGAATGAGTTAAACGTACCAGGCCGCAATGCTAAAGAACAAAAAAGCATTTCACCCGTATGCAAGCCCCGCTTTTTTTCCTACTGAAGAGGGAACATAGGCAGGGAAGTTTACACAACTTTAGTGGCCGTTTTCAGCCGGGGCTGTTCACAGATGTTATTTTTAATAATTATACGTACATATATTTAACCATTTCGCTCTCTGTAGCGGTTTGTGTCGCCAGGAATCATGGCTAGAAAAACCGCTACAAACAGCCAAAGGGTTGAAGGCTGTCGTTTTCCTGTGCTGATAATTGTTCCTGCCCAAACTGAATGCTAGCCCAGTGTGGCAAGTGACAGTATATTATACCTTTAATTTCATTCATATATATATATACATACACTTTAGTCATAATGACCAGTAGCACAGATTACCTCATCCATTGTGCCATTCTTTGTTGGTACTGCCATTTTTGGGGTGCAGTCATGTTTTATTTACATCGTTCACAATGAGTAAAACGGCAAGGAGGCAGTCAAACTTGCTGCTGAAATGCCCAAAGCAATGGTGCTGGGTTGGGAATGTTTGGTTTCTTTTGCCTGTATGGTTCCTTTTACCTGTATGTGTGTATGTATGTTTGCTAATAATAAGTACAGGATTACGGGAAGGTCATTGCCCGTGGTCGCAAATTGCGTTTCTCAAACCTTTCATAATAAAGAGCCGCTGACGTCCAAGCAGCATCGATACAAAGTGGGGTCAGAGATAATTATAGATCTACACCAGCCCTCGAAAATCCAGGGGCTCCGGAGGATCTGTGTCCGTTAAATTGGGGGTTGACTCATCGGGTCCCGTCAGTGAAGGGGTTAACATATGTTGGGATTCAGTCCAGCAAAGTACAGACAAACTGACTCGTGCTAGTCAAGCCTGCGTATCAGTAAGCCACAAAGTCAGACTGTGGCATTTGTGTGCGCATAATGATTAAAATATTTTACCGTGGTGCTTAACCCATTAAGCCCTTAGGACAAAATTATTATTTTTTGCAGATAAATTACCTTCTGAGGTCTATGCCAAGAGTTCTGGAAAAAGATCGACCACGATAGTTCAAGGATGGTGTCGGAATAGCTTGGCGCCTGTAGGTGCCAAGCTATTCCGACACCACCCTTTAACTATCATGGTCAATCCAGAGCCTGCTGCGCGTGTCAGGGCTTTATGGTTGGTTGGTTAGTTCGGGTTTAACGTCCACAGCACCGAGGTGATCATGGACGACCCTGACGGGCGAGTTATGGGGTACAGGGAAATCTATTGCCTATGGAGTACGACCTGAACACTGATCAACTCAGGCGCACTCCAACTTTGATTTACCAGGATCTTTCAACGGACATGCTATTGAACAAATCCGTTTTCCCCCCTGGATTGTGAGTCCAGCTACCGGGGCCGGGACGGGATTCGAACCCACGACCCGGCGATTCCCTTCGCTCTCCTGCTCCGACGTTTAACCGCCTGAGCTTTTTGATTGTAATACAATGGCAACGCTGCTTGTCACAAAAAATGGACCTGAAGTAATCTGCTCCATGGCAGGCTTTGATCGCTAAAAAGATCACCAGTGCAATGGGTTATCACTGCTAAAGCGAACTTCTACCCTTTTTTCACAATCCATGTAAGTATTAACACATACCACAGCTTTTCCTCTGCCTTCTAAACGTAATGTTAGAAACTCTCCTTCGTAAAAAAAAACAAACAAACAAACATAAGATGATCAAAAATATCTTTCATTTTACGACATTCAAACTTCAGAATGCAAAGTAGCCCTTTTGTCCATAAATACAGTAAATGTGTAAAGTCCATGCAATTACGTTAACTATATCTGAATCAGAGATTGCCTCTATTTAGAAAGATGGAGATATTTCAGAACAATGTATATGTTTCTACATAACTCATTCAGCACCACAGCAAGACGGATTGATTATGATAGTTCAAGGGTGGTGCCGGAATAGCTTGGCGCCAAGCTATTCTGGCACCACTCTTGAACTATCATGCTCGATCTGTCTCTAGAATTGCAATACAAAATTTCGGTCCTGGGGTAGAATGTGATAACTGCATGTAAATAACCCTTACATTTTTTCTCTCTCGTCCGAGGAGAAATGTGGCCTGCATTCCCCGTGGTCCAAAATACTTAGCTTTCAGTTAGTAATTTTTGGTATGTGTTCATATTTATGACCAAGTTTGGCGCTGTTTTTATACTGTACTTCCTATCAATAATAAAACCACACACTCGGAAGGGGGGAGCACCAGTTTGACCTTATATTTTATGTTCCGCTTGTGTGTTGTGTGCGTTGGGGTTCATATAACTTTACACTGATTTTTATCACACGCACACACACCTCTCAGATATGCATATACACTTCTATAACTGAACAAAATGACATCCAGGCTACACACCTTCCTTCACTTCGTCTTGCAATACAAGTGTAAAAATTAAAGAAAATATTTTCTGATTATCAACGATAAACTGAAATATTAAACACACATGACCTATAAAATCCATTCTGTAAGTGCATGATCAGCATGTCTACATCAAAATACATATATCAAAATACATATATTGTACAAGAAAAAATAGTAAGCTGAAAAAGTAACCTTATTTGTGCATGCTGCCTCCGGTATTGTAAACAGTACGAGAGGATGCATGCACAATGGAGCTAACCCGTTAGCTGTCAGTAGCAGTTTTTGTCGGGGAATCACCGCAACAAAAACCGCTACCGGCAGCCAAAGGGTAAAGCATTACAGGTATTTTGTTCAAACGTGACACATTACGCTTACACAAGTTCAGTACATAGTGAACATAGGTAATGCTGCTTGGGGAGTGAATACTTTAAGAAAATACAGTCTGTTTGTCATCAAACAACTGTGCATGCGAACTTAATTTTCTTGTAGAGAAAATCGCAGCCAATTGGACCACACAGAATTAACCCCTTTACTGCTGGAGCACAACCAGCAACCTCCAAATGCAAGAGACACGCGTCCTCATGAGAACCCCCTGCATATGCGGGGCCACATGAGGATCTAAGCCTCTTGCCAACACCACTTTCTACCCATGTTCTTTGGACAACTGGGGCTCTTTGGCGTTGGATTAAAAATATTACAGAAACACAGCAAACGTCCACTGGCAGTGAAGGGGTTGAGGTAACCATTAATTCCAGGGCACCTTAACTCTTCAGCACATGCACAAGGGGGAGAATAATACATTCTTTCATTCCTTAGTGCATGGTACATATAAAATCCTTTGTATTTCAGGGTTAACCCACGTAGGCCTGGGGACCCTGCAGCAGGAGATGGATTGATCATGATAATTCAAGGGTAGTGCCAGATGACCTTGGCGCCTGAAGGCGCCAAGCTCATCTGGTACTACCCTTGAATTATCATGATCAATCCATCTCCTACAACCGGTGCATAGTCGTTAGGCAACACCTTCAAAATTTGAGAAATGGGGCCTTGGGGCTAAAAGGGTTGATTCAAAAGAAGACCCTGAACTTGCCATGACTAGCGACACAAGTACTAATGTACATCACAACTCGTACCCAATCACTCTTTGGTATCACGCAGACACTTGATACAGGACTCAAATACTGTAGTTCATATAAGTACTGTAAAAAAAAAAAAAGAGCAGCACGTCTTGATTAAGTAATTCTTTGCATGATCAAGAGGAGTGGCAAAGCCACCGTGGTTCACATACATGACAGGTCCACATAATTTCTTTGCTCTTTTGTTACCGTGACTATTCAGACAAAGCACCGCAGTCTTGAAGTGTTCCTTCTGCCCTTGTAAGCCACACCAATTTTGACAACAGCCTTGGCCACAACACTTGAAAAATGGGGCTCCTATGTGAAGTGCATTTTCACACTTGTGTCTTTGGTCTTTTAGAGTGGGTAGTCACAAAAGGAAGCCCTAATGCCCCACAGCAGGTGGTGGACTGGCCATGATAATTCAAGGGTAGTGCCAGATTAGCTAGGCGCCATCAGGTGCCAAGGTAATCTATCACTGCCCTTGAATTATCATGGTCGATCCATCTCCTGCAACTGGTACATATTTGTCAAGTGATGCCTCTAAAATTTGCTAAATGCAGCCTTGGGGTTAAATGGGTTAACATCAGAAATCTCTGTACCAAGTTTGTCTTTAAAGCTGAAAAGAGTACATTTATACATTTGAGAAAAACACATTTTTGTCACAGCAGTTTACTATTTATCTATTCACTGATCATATGGCCTTGACCTTTTAGAAAGATCACTCAAATTGATATGTTCAGAAAGGTCTAACCACAAAGTCTGGCTTGAACAGTTAAATGTTACAATGGACCTCTGCCCATAGAATAAGGCCAAGGACAGAGAGATGACAACAGACGACGGATGGCCCAGTATATTGATTCACTTCTGCTGCATCACGTCAGTAAAAAACTTACAGTGGAGAACAATGTCCATGCATTTCGCCATGGAATGTAGTCATGAGCAAACAGTCGGCATACACCCCTTGAACATGCAGCAACCTTTGCTTTCTACAGTACCGGATGCTGCATGCACAAAGAGGTTGACGGCTGTCATGAGCAGAGAAATTGTAAACTTCACGAAGAAAGCCCTCCTCCAGTCCAGCAATACTGCTGTTGCTTGTTCATTACACACAAAATTGTGGCACTTTGTTAAAAAAAAAATGAAGAAAGAAGTTAAAGAGAAAAATCACTAAACCTTTCGCTGCCAAAAAAAATGTGCACGATCCAGCTGCAAGAGACATAGATCCTCATGGCTCATGAGGGTCTATGTCTCTTGCTGATGAGAATCTTTGTGGCTTTGAATTCACAAAGATTTCAAAAACACAATCTGTGATCACTGGCAGTGAAGAGGTTAAACAAAAAAATGAATACAATACTGTGTTTTTATTGTATCAAACGCATTTTTGAATGAGGTACATGTGCTTTTGCCGTACAGATTTCTTAACCTTTTGCCTGTCGGTAGTGGGTCTGTCGCAATGATTCCTGTAGGAATCATCGCGACAAAAACTGCCAATGACAAGCAAAGGGTTAACCTCCTTTCACTTGCAACCACTGGTACTGTTATCGGTGCACACCTTATCTGTAAACAGAACAGCTGCCTGCAAGAAGAAAAGGGGTTAAATAATTAACCCTTTTCATCATGATACAATGCTGCATGAAATAAATTTGACTATCACAGTTCATGGGTTGTGCCAGAATAGCTTGGCGCCTATAGGCTTCAGTGTGGCTTCAGTGTGGCTTCAGAGCAAACAGGAGCACCACCGATATGGTCTTTGTGCTGAGACAGCTACAGGAGAAGTGCCGCGAGCAGAACAAAGGGCTGTACGTAACGTTTGTCGACCTAACAAAAGCGTTCGACACTGTGAGCAGGCAAGGCATGTGGCAGATCCTGGAGCGACTTGGCTGTCCCCCAAAGTTCCTCAACATGATTGTCCAGCTACACGAGGACCAGCAAGGTCAGGTCAGACTCAACAATGACCTCTCAGAACCATTCCCCATTCTCAACGGCGTAAAGCAGGGCTGCGTGCTGGCACCGACCCTCTTCACCATCTTTTTTAGCATGATGTTGAAGCAGGCCACAGTGGACCTCGATGATGACGATGCAGTGTACATCAGGTATCGTCTCGATGGCAGCCTGTTCAACCTCAGACGACTGCAGGCCCACACGAAAACCCTAGACCAACTGATCCGTGAGCTGCTTTTTGCTGATGATGCTGCCCTCGTTGCACACACAGAGAGAGCCCTGCAGCGCATCACGTCCTGCTTCGCAGATGCTGCCCAGCTCTTTGGACTCGAGGTCAGTCTGAAAAAGACAGAGGTCCTCCATCAGCCGGCACCCAAGACAGTGTATCGCCCTCCTCACATCACCATCGGCGAGTCTGAACTAAAGTCAGTGCACCAGTTTACTTACCTTGGCTGCATTATCACGTCGGACGCCAAGCTGGACAAGGAGCTTGACAGCAGGCTGGCAAAAGCGAACAGCGCTTTCGGGCGACTTTTCAAGCGGGTGTGGCACAATCAACAGCTGAAAACAGGCACCAAGATCAGCGTGTACAGAGCTGTGGTCCTCACCACCCTGCTGTATGGTTCCGAGTCCTGGGCCCTCTACCGCAGCCAACTACGACTCCTCGAACGCTTCCACCAGCGCTGCCTGCGTACCATCCTGGGCATTCACTGGAGTGACTATGTCACCAATGTCGAGGTCCTTGAACAGGCTGAAACCGTGAGCATCGAGGCTTTGCTGCTGTGGACACAGCTCCGCTGGGCGGGGCATGTCTCCAGGATGGAGGATCATCGCCTACCAAAGATCACCCTGTTCGGCGAGCTTGCTACTGGACACCGTGACAGAGGGGCACCAAAGAAGAGATACAAAGACTGTCTCAAGAAGTCACTTAGTGCCTGCCAAATCGACCACCACCAGTGGTCTTCGCTTGCTGTGGACCGTGACACCTGGCGCTCCACTATTTACAAGGCAGCTGTCTCCTTTGAGGACTCTCGCAGAGCTAGCCTTAAGGACAAGCGGCTCAGGAGAAAGAACAGAGATGCCGCAACTCAGAACTCTGGCCATACCTTCTCCTGCAGCCACTGCGGTCGAACCTGCCTGTCCCGGATTGGCCTCCGCAGCCACGAACAAGCCTGCAGACGTCGTGGGCAACTCCTATAAAATCTTCGTTCGCGAAGTCCAGCCAAGAATAGGCGCCAAGCTATTCTGACACAACCCTTGAACTAAAATAGATGACCTATCTCCTAATCTAAAAAGACAATACATCAGTCATCACTTTCAAAAAATTAAAAATCAGCCTTATGACTAAATGGATTTAGGGGAGAATGTTGACAAACTGAAATGGTGCATTCCCCACCCCCTTCTGCTACTGACTGGTTAACTGGTTAGTAGACTTATATAATGGCTCCCAATACAACACTGCCCAAAATTCTACCAGCAGTAAATTAGCAAAAGCTCATACAAATATCGTCCAGTTGTAAAAAGCCAGATTTTCACTGAAATATGTTGAAAAGGTTGCTTTTCACAAACAGGGCCTAGGGACATACCGGTCGTGGCTTTTGCCAGACCAGGGCAGACCAGTGTCATTCTTGCCTTGACTTAGTAATAATAACAGGTGTAACATTTACACTTTGTCATCATCATCATCATCAGTCCCTTGCCCGAACTGGGCGTTGGGGGGACTGAAAGGCAGCAGCAACAGACAGTGCTCTCCACTGAGTTCTATTTTGGGCGGTGGCAAGCAAGTCTGGCATCTCGAGTTCGGTCCATTCTTTTATGTTTGCGACCCAACTCTTTCTCTGACGACCTCGCCGACGACTTCCTTCGAGAGTGCCTTGGAGGATAGTCTTGGACAAGGTGTTGTGTCGGGTCACGTGGCCAAACCAAGCAAGCTTGCGCCGTTTCACGGTTGCCAGAAGGGGTTCATGTGGGCCCACCAGGGAAGTGACGATGCTCCGTACATATTCGTTGGTCTTGTGCTCGCGGTACGAGATGCGGAGCAACTTCCTCAGGCACTTGTTCTCAAAGGCCTGGATTTTCTTTTCTGAGTCTGCAAGCAGTGTCCAAGTCTCACAGCCGTAGAGTAGAATAGACACTACGAGGGACTTGTAAAGCCTGTACTTGATGGTGAAGCTGATGGAGTTACTTCGCCATATCCTGTCCAGCCTGGCCATTGCGGATGTTGCTGTACCTATCCTGATACGGATCTCTGCTATGCAACTACCGTCTTTGGACAGGGTGGCTCCCAAGTACTTGAAGCTATTGACCTCTTCTAGCTTCTGGCCGTTCATGTGAATGTTGCTGCTGCTGTCGCTTGTGGTGTTGATCATCACTTTGCTTTTATCCGTACTGATCTCCATGCCATAAGACCCTGCGCTACTTGAAAGTTTGTCTGTCAGGTTTTGGAGCTCACTATTGCTGCCTGCCATGAGGTCAATGTCGTCTGCGAATCGAAGATTGCACAGGGATCTGCCACCAATAGAGATTGAAGTATGGTGGTCGTGGAGGGTTTCCTGCATGATCTTCTCCAGGAATATGTTGAAAAGGACAGGAGAGAGCAGGCATCCTTGACGGACACCGATCGTCGTCCTGAAGAACTCGCCTGACTGATTGTTAAGTAGAACCGCGCTGCAGGCGTTCTTGTAAAGCGCTTCTATCATTTGGATCAGTCCCTCCTCTATGTTGAACGATCTCATGACTTGCCAGAGTCCGTCGTGCCAGACGCGATCAAATGCTTTCCTGAAATCAATGAAGTTGTGGTAGAGTTCGCGCTGATGCTGCAGATGTTTCTCGATCAGGACGCAGCAGTTGAAAATCTGCTCTACAGTGCTTCTTCCAACTCTGAAGACGTTTTACACTTTGTAAAAAGGCACTAAGTGAGGTCCAAGCAGGCCCAATTAAATCTCATTAATCTCAAAATGCATTTATACTGTTAATACAAACAATTGATAGAAATTAAGAAAAGTCACAGTGAGTCTAGTGAAATCTCACTGACTGGCATGATTTGAACAAATAACATGATTTTTCAATCTATTTCCTAGATCATCGGATAATAACCATTCCGACCCCTTCACTGCCGAGGAATACTGAAAACTATCAAACTGCGATATCCTCACAAGTCCCCACAGCTGCGGAGACTCATCATGATCTATGCCTCTTGCTGACACCACTTCATATCCTTAATTTTTTTTTTAATGGCTGGGGGTCTTAGGAGCTCAATTAACCCATATCATACTGAGACTTAACGCTTCAAATTTGTACACTGCCATATGCAAGCTACATTATAGTACTTACAGATAAAGATATAGACCAATGGCTTGAGTTCAAGGGTGGTGCCAGAATAGCTTGGCGCCTGGAGGCGCCAAGCTATTCTGGCACTACCCTTGAACTATGTTAGTCAAACTTATTTCACACACTGGTGTATTCCGAATGATAAGGGTTAACAATTAGATTTCAGGAACATAACCTGCAAGCACTGGCAGTCAAGGGGCACACTGATATAAAGCATGCTGATGTATACAAACCTATGTACTGAAGGACCTTAAGTCATACTTATCCTTATCTCCTGAAGCCAGCTGCATAAGTGAGTTTCATCCTGAGCCAGCCACTAAGCAAGGTGCTCTGCTACAGCGGAGCACCTTGCTTAGTGGCTGGCCCAGGACGAAACTCACTCAGGCAGCTGACCCCTAGGTCCCTCTAGGTCCCTTAGAAATGCGGTAACATATCAAGGGAGATAACCAGAGTGCTCCTACTCATGAGGTCTAAGCCTTCACACTTTCTTTTCCATTTCTACATTCTCTCTTTGAAAAATACTTTTTGCAAAACTTGCAGATAATTGTTTTTGACTTGGTTTCACCTTTCAAATGCATGTCAGTTTTCATGCTGTGGTCTAGACCTCTAAGTTAAGGAGTATTACTCCCTTTTCCTTCGATATGTTTGGACAAAAACAGGTGACGAAGTTTGTTACAACTGGACTAATTTACAAAGAAAAACTGTTCTGTGGTCAGGAGAAAACACCATTGCCAATTTTTCAAACCAAACACTGAGCAAGTAAAACTTACTGTATCATTAAACTTAGTGTAATTGTGTAAAGATATTTACGCCCACGGTCCCCAAAAACCATTATGTAATTTTGGGTCACACTTGGGATCAGTGGGAGGAAAATATGGAGGCACCGCTGTGGCATTATACTGCGACAACCTCACAAGCAGCTGTTGAACAATATCCGGGTTCTTTTCCGAAAGGTCGATCTCTTCATACGGGTCTGTAGGAATGTGGAACAGCCACACATTTTTGTTAGGCGGGTCGTGGTTGTGTTTGGGTACAAGCATCGTCTTACTGTTGGGGGGTGGAATCCAGCTTCCATTGCCTGTAGACAGAAATAAACATGTGAGCCACAATTCAAACAAACAGGTCTGAAGCTGTGATTCACAGCATATTATTTAACCCCTTCACTGCCGAAGCAAACTGAACGTCACCCATCTGCAAGAGGCATAGATCCTCATGAGCCCCCGCGATTGTGGGGGCACATGAGGATCCATGCCTCTTGCTATGACTAATTTGCAACCATTTTTTTTTTCTTCGGCCTGTGGCTTTTGTTCATCAGATTTAAAAAACAATACACATGCATTCACTTTCAGTGATGGAGAAGGGGTTAACTCACTGGAGACATGCATTGCCTCCGGATACACGGCATAAGGCATGTATCCGGAGTCAGCACGTCTCCAATGAGTTAATCTTTTCACTGACACTAAGTGACAGTGGTGGTGGATTGTTTCTGAAATCTTTGTTAATTCAATGCCAAGGAGACCAAGCCATCCAAGTAATAAGGATACAATGTGATGACAGCAAAAGACATACATCCTCATATGGGGGACAGGGAAGGGTTAGTTAGTTAGTTATTTGGGTTTAACGCCGAGCAGGCGACTAAGGCCATCTCACGGCGGGATGGGTAAAAATCTAGTCAGCCAGACTAAAAGCAAGGTCTTAAGACAAGATGTAAATATAGATTAAAAATCTCAGGCTAAAATGTCGCACATGTCTGGAAAAGAAACGTCTACAGACTCTCAAAAAGGGCAAATAAAAAAATTCACATAGTCTATGAATGCTCAGATCTTGTTAAAAATATTGCATTCTCTCAAAAAATTGAAGATTTTGTCCGGGGGAACATCCCGGAACAAAACCTTCAAGGAGTCTGCTGTGAAGTGTTTATATCTG
The DNA here is from genome assembly GCA_036245525.1 of Semisulcospira habei. NCBI lineage: Eukaryota > Metazoa > Mollusca > Gastropoda > Semisulcospiridae > Semisulcospira > Semisulcospira habei. Next base: position 205,195,077 of record BTPG01000004.1, on the reverse strand, counting down.
GTGTCAATTAGGTCAGCACAATACAGCAAAAAGTGTCGAACAGAAAACTGCTCATCACAGGCAAAACACCATGGACGCTCATCCTGTTTAAGTAAGTAAGAGTGCGTAACATATGTGTGCCCGATGTGGAGCCGAGCAAGGACAGTCTCCTCACGGCGGCTGCCGGGGACAGGGAAGGGGGGAGGGGGGGGGGGGGGGGGGGGGGAGTGGTAAACTGTCAACTAGATGATACACTGTATGCTGAGGAGCAAAAGAAATTTGCAACATTTCTGGAATCACCTAGAACACTCAAAAGAAATGCAACATTTTGGGAATCATCAAAAACAGTTTGCCCATAAATCCTTGACACATTATGACAGGATGTGGATTGACCATGGAAATGTAAGGTTGGTGTCAGAATAGCTTGGGGCCTACTGGAACTAAGCTATCCTGACAGCACCCTTTAAATGTCATGGCTGATTTGTCCCCAGAACTGTGACATAGAGGATATATCTCAAACATTTGATAAATTTATCCTCGGGGCTTCATGGGTTACAGTGTTTCTGATGACTCCAAACATGATGCATTTCTCTGATAATTCTAAAAATGATGCAATTCCTCAGTATATATATATATATATATATATTAGCTCATTCAGCCCTGACACACCACAAGAAGACGTGGATCGAGCGTAATAGTTCAAGGGTGGTGCCAGGATAGCTTGGCGTCCACAGGCACCAAGCTATTCTGACACCACCCTTGAATTATTACGCTCGATCTGGCTATTTCAAAATTTGAGGATTTTGATCCAGGGGTAGAATGTGTTAAAAGGCACAGTACCAAAGCATCCCATGTTAACCCCCATGTGCATGCATTAACCAGTACTGCCTCATGCACAGGGGTTTTTCAACAGAAACCAGTAAAGGCTGCTTTCTGCTTACTTGGGTCACCAGTGATGAGCTTGTATTCCCCGACACGAATGGCAGCCCTGACACGGGTGTCAAATTTATCTGGGTACATCTGGGATCCTTTGTGTGGGTACAGGATGTCTATGTTGTGAAGAATCTCCTTCCTCTCACTGGCAGCTCCTGAACTGTAAGTGAATAATACAAATAAAAATTTTGAAAATCATGTCACAAATGTGTTTTAGCCCCTTCACTGCCACTGGAGGTGGGTTTTTTGGGTTTGATTTTTGCGCCCTGAGCATGCTGCTAGCATGGAGTGGATGCGCATTACAAGTAGACATCATCATCATCATCATCACTGGACCCAAACTGTGTTACTGAAACCATAACGTTGCACTTGTCCTTTCTCAGCGTGTTTCTTTCTTTGTTGAGAATATATATTTCTTAGTCCAACGTAACATGATGGTTAACTCATTCAGCCCGATGGCCGTAGTTCCCAAATTTTGGAGGCACCATCTAATGACTTTGCACCAGTTGCAGGAGATGGATCGACCATGATAATTCAAGGGCAGTGCCAGAAGAGCTTGGCGCCAACAGGCGCCAAACTAATCTGGCACTGCCCTAGAATTATCATGGTCGATCCATCTCCTGCTGTAGTGCGTCAGGGCTGAATGGGTTAAAACAATTCCAACAAAAATATATTTAAATGCTTACCTTATGGTTGGCCACTGGTTATATCCGTCCAATGCCTTGGTTCCGTTCAGAGAGCCACCAGCCAATCCCACCAGAGTCGGGAACCAATCAGAAACATGCATGAGCTCCTTTGTAACAATCCCCGTTTTCTGTAGAAGGGGACTGTGGACAAAGCCAATGCCACGCATTCCACCTTCCCACAGCGAATGTTTCCACCCGCGCAGTGGCCAGTTGTTCCCTCCATCAAGTATCTCTCCTCCGTTGTCTGCACAGGAAATAAACGTATGATGGCCTGTTATTTTGGGTCTGTTTTCACCACCAAGTCTAACTCACAGACCCAAAGTAAACCGTGTCAAGCGTACCTCATGTTTAGGGACCTTAACCCACTTAGTCCCGACACAGTACAGCAGGAGATGGATTGATCATGATAATTCAAGGGTAGTGCCAGAGGAGCTTGGCGCCATCAGGCGCCAAGCTCATCTGGTACTACCCTTGAAATATCATGGACGATCTATCTTTGGCAACTGGTACACAGTCATTCGGTGACACCTCCAAAATGTGGGAAATGGGGCCTTGGGGTCAAAAGGCTCAACATGCAAATTAGCTATGTTCAACATACAACAATGCTTCAAGTCCAAACTGCATCAGCGCTTACCTGTTGAGAAGACAAAGACAGTGTTGTTCCACATGCCAGTGTCCATCAGCGCTTGTGTCAGGTTCGATACACCCTCGTCCATACAGCTTACCATGCCTGCACCAAGACAGAGAATACAGAACAAATCGATAACCGTAGTTTAACCCGTTCAGTGCCAGCTGAACAGACTGTGTTTTTTTTTCTGCAGTCTTCGTCAATTCAAGACCAAAACACCCTGGACATTCCAGAAACATGGATTCAAAGTGGTGTCAGCAAGAGGCATAGATCCTCATGAGCCCCTGCAACTGTGGGGGCTCATGAGGATCTATACCTCTTGCAGTTGGGGGGGTTTCAAATTTTTGGCACCGAACAGGTTAAAGGGCCTGGAGGCTCATGATAACTATACCACACAGATGTGTGTACTACATGATCTGTACTCGTTATTCAAATGTCAGCGTTACCCTAGCGATTTGCTGTCTTCCAGTCCGCAAACATCTGGCTGCTGGCAACACTGCTATTGCGGCAAACCTAACCCAAAACATTAGCAAAAGGTCTGGAAATGGAATACTGCAGAAACTGTTTGAGCGTCCACCCTTATAAGAGGTCACCTGTCATTAAGGCCACCATTTAGGTGGCTGTAGCCAGCTAAATGATGATCTTTAATGACAGGTGATGCTTTTAGCTCTTCATGATTTCTCGTGAGCACACTTGACTTTTTTCTTGCAAATAAAAGTTGCTTGCTCAGAAAAGGTTCCACTATATCACGAATCCTGTCAAGGCAACAAAAGGGCAAGTACCTAAGCAAACCACCCATCTTCGGTTGCATATGCTCTTCTTTTAGATGATCCTGTGTAAGGACACCAGTCCAGTTAACCCATTTAGCCCCAAGACCCTACCGCAGGAGATGAATGGACCATGATAATTCAAGGGTAGTGCCAGATTAGCTTGGCGCCTTCTGGCGCCAAGCTAATCTGGCACTACCCTTTAATTATCATGGTCCATCCATCTCCTGCAAGTGCAACTGGTACACAGTTGTCAGGTGACAACTTCAAAATTTGGAAAATGGGGCCTTGGGGTTAATTGTCTTTCAGTCCCTTGGGTGGTCGCCTTTCAAAGGTTTGACTGTAATGTGTACAAACATTTCTGAAAAAAAGACAATAAATTTGTTGATCATCTGGATTGATAATAAAAAAAGACAGAAAAGGAAACAATGGCTACTACTCGAAATAAGTAACATACCTGCATATGTTTTGCGGTTTTTATTCTGAATATTGTAATAGTCCCAGGTGTACTTGTCAGGTACCTCCAGAGGTGAATGCACTGCCTGGTACGCCATGTATAAAAACATAGGCTGCAACAATTTACCAAAACACAAGCAGTGAATTTACCCTACCCTGACAGGTCAAAGATAGTGCCTGATTTGCTTGGTGCCTAACGAGGCATCGCGCAACCGTTCAAAGCTGATTTATGCTAACCCCTTCAATGCCCTTTATGCCACGTGATGCTGATTCAGTTTTTGAAATCTTACTTAATTCAACACTAAAGAGCCCCCGACATCCAAGGATCATGGATACAAAGTGGTTTTAGTGAGTGGGGCTCATAAGAATCTATACCTATTGCAGCTGTGCAGTGTTTAAATTTCTCAGCAGCAAATGGGTTACCATTATGTGTTAACTGTTAGACGTATGTGTGGTGCTTTATCAATACGCTAATCAGTCACAATCCTTGAGCTGTCAGGCTAATTACTACAAGTATGAACTACCCATACATTTGTGGTCAATCTATGCTCAGGGAGACTTACTTGAAGAGTGCTTTGTCAGCACCCAAATCAGACACTACCTCTGAGCTCATTCCATCACCGATATCAAGTGCAGAAAATAAAAGAGCATTAAAGTTATTCCTACAGTAACGTCTGCGGCGCACTTTACCTTTGATGTGTCATGATTTTTTATGATGTTGATGGCGCGTTCCGTGAACAGCTGCGTGGAATATTTTCCAGATGCTGTTTTAACTGGCACTTCGTTGTCATGTAAATCATAGCCGCAAAACTCCTGGTCCTGCCTATGGTGTTTATGTGCCCCAGGTCCCTTGTGTACAGAGTCACATCGGAAATGAGTGTAGTAGTCTTCGCTCCCAGTGAGGTATCCTGTACATGAAAAAAACGGTCCATGTGATTGGTACATAATTATAGACCATTTATTCCAAAGGCTGCATTTCCCAAATTTTGGAGGTGTCATATAACAACTATGTATCTGTTACAGGAGATGGATCAACTGTGATAATTCAAGGGTAGTGCCAGATTAGCTTGGCACCTGATGGCATCAAGCTAATCTTGCACTACCCTTGAATTATCATGGTCTATACATCTGCTGTAGTGACTTGGGGTTAAATGCGATATGTACAGACAAGACAACTTAAATGGGTTATGTACAGACAAGACAACTACAACTGATAAGTAAATGTACACACTTAGTATGGATTAAACAAAATAAGTCAGGTGATACACTTCCCACCACTTTCTTTTCAAATCCTGCTGACAATGAGACATGGATTATGGAAAAAAGTGATAGGCAGTGTACATACTGAGGAAAATCACTCAAGACTGGACAAACATAAAAATAAACTGAACCCTTTACCATTTCTTTCTTCGTTTATGGCAGCTGGCACCAAATTTGTCAGCCAGCAACAAGGCATTAAGTTTATTCTGACATTATATAGTGATAACAACATTCCACATTCAGTGTTGCATATGTTACAAAATTTAATTCTATATCCTCGCGCTGATTTATTCATCCATTATGTCAAAATTCCAAAGTTTGTGAGTGGTCCTCTTATATAAACCATGTTATCACCTCAGGAGATAGACTGACCATGATATTGATACAGTGATAATTCAAGGGTAATGTGTGATAAGTTTGGCACCTGAAGTTCATAGAAAAGTAGGGTAATAGCTTACAGCAAAGATAACTGAAACAGTGAAAGTCAACTGCAGCGTACACACATCCACTGACAGTGGCATCACAATACTCACACATCAGGGTTCGAAATACTTTGGGCCCCCTGTTAGTAAAAGTAGAGGGGGCCAAAGGAAAAGTAATGGGCTCATGAACCATCATTCATAGTCGGGTAAAAATATAAACAAAATGTCTGATTCTGCAGAACATTGTTTGCGTGAGGCAGAAGATACCGTTGCATGATTTACGGACAAGACAGCGAAACATAGGAATTCTCCTTCGCGGGAGGAAGCGGCTTTAGTTAAAAGAAGAATAGCAAGCTGCAAACAGCAGAGTGAATGTAGCCCTAGAGCGCTATGCAGCAAAGATAGGTTGATGCAATGTGTACCATCCTAAAAATATGTATGACCCTCACTTAACCCACTTAGCCCCACCGCAGGAGATGGATTGATCATGATAACTCAAGGGTAGTGCCAGATGAGCTTGGTGCCTGCAGGCGCCAAGCTCATCTGGCACTACCCTTGAGTTATTATGATCAATCCATCTCCTACAACTGGTACATAGTCATTAGGCAACACCTCCAAAATTTGAGAAATGGGACCTTGGGGCTAAGAGGGTTTTAAACAAAAATTGTTGATCTATCTCCTATTCCTAATTTGTAATGTAGCCTTCATAGGACAGTGAGCAAAATAAAAAAAAATAAAAATCAGCCTGAGGACGTAATGGGTTAATGGAATAAGCTTTTGCATCGCTTCTCTAAGAGAAATATTTGATCTTGAATGTTCTACATTCTCAGTGCACTAAAATCTTTACCATAAAAGGAGTCAAATCCTCTGCGAGTGGGGAGATAGCTCTCTTTATAAAAGCCCAGGTGCCATTTGCCAACAGCGTGTGTGGCATAACCAGCCTCTCGAAGTTTGTCGGCCAGTGTAGGACTGTCCAAAGGAAGACCATTTGGCTGAGAAGCCCAGATAATGTCATGTTGCAAACCAGTGTGGATCTGAAAAAGAAAGAAAAAAAGAACACCCTGAGGCCCAAGGAAAAGAAAAACCGGATCTGAGTGTTGTCCGCTGAAGTCACTGAAGACCATTTCAACGCTGTGGGGAATTTTGACAGAACTCATTTATTATAAAATTTAAAATAGTATATTATGTATCCAGTTATGCCTTAGTTAAGAACTTAATTCCACGTCAATTTGCAGGTAAACAATAGACCTTGCTAGCTACTTCAGTGCCATTTGAACAAAACGTTCCATATGAAATTCAGGTAAATGATAGACCATAACAGTTCAAGGGTAGTGTCAGAATAGCTTGGTGCATATACTAGGACCCAGCTGCTATTAATTCTGGCACCACCCTTAAACTAACATGGTCAATACTAATGTCATGATGTAGTGTTTCTGAGCTGAATGTTGAGACATAACAAAATGAAATATAGCTATGCGTCTCTGAAATTAACTGTAATTGTAAATGCGGCTAACCATAAACATGAATCTGATAATGAACCTGGGTCCAGTTGCATGAGTGAGCCTAGTCCTGCGACAGCCACTAAGCAAGGTGCTCCGCTATAGCGGAGAACCTTGCTTAGTGGCTGGCGCAGGACTAAGCTCGCTCATGCAACCGGACCCTGATCCGAATCTAAAGTGGGTCCAAAACAGAAAAAATCGTGCAAGTCCTTTTCAAGTTTGTATGTTTCCATATATATGTCCGATGCGATAAACAAATTCGCATCCTTCTTTCAACAAAAATGATACAATTTTTGAAGGAAAATTGCATCATCGCATCGGGTTGGGATCGCATTCATATCAGATTCATGCTTATGGAAACGTAGCTTTACAGGGTAAGCTCAATGTTGTGGGAAATACCCATCTAAAAACAACAACTTTGATATCAATTTCAGCCCATTTTATCAAAATTTCAAATAAAAATGATTTAAATTTCCTATCTCGCTTTAGCTTGCTCTTAGTCTTAGCACCATGTGAACGTTCTGTGTTTATGTACATACAGTTTGTGAGAATGCGTGTGATTCACATCATGAGCTTGTTGACTTATGTTGGGTTTAGTTTGCGGCAGCACTTTCACTTTGAGCCTATTTTCAATTGGGATAAAGTGCCTGTTTAATTCACTGATTTATTATTTATTTCACATGTCTGAAAATGCAATGCTGCCATGTAGTGCCCTGCACCAAAAACAAGATACATTTATTTACCATACGAACAATGCCAATTAGGACAATTTGAACTTCATATGAATTATTACAGCGATCAACATGAACATGCACAATTTATAACAAAATTTGTTCCCCACACAGATTACAATTTACAGTATCTATTAAAAAAACAAACGAAACAAACATAACCTATTGTCTGACCAACTTAACCTATTGTTTGACCATACAATGATACATATATATCCATAAGGACGGAGAGGCGCTGGGAGGTGTGTGTGCGTGTATGGGGCAGGGGGTGTAGAAAGAGGCTTGGAATTCAGTAAATAACCGGTGTAGTCCGGTTTTCCACTATTCGTGTTTGTTGACTTTTTGACATTGGACATTTCATTCACTCCATCCACCTACCTGGTATCTGCCGGACATAAGTTGGCTGCGGGTGGGGGTACAGATCGGCTGTACATAGTAGTTCTCCAGTTTTACCCCCTCACTTGCCAGGCGATCCAGGTGCGGGGTTTGAATCTCTGACCCATGGTAGCCGACATCATTGAAACCGTAATCGTCTGCTAACACGAACACGATGTTTGGTTGGCCATCTCCGCGCGCGATCACAGCAAAATAAGCCAAAATCAAAACCAGAAACGGCTCAGTTAGCCCTACAATATGCATTGTTCTTCCAAACAAGATATCTCCCTCGAATTTCGGGTGAAACGCACTTTTCCCAGGCATTTAGAGTTCGTTTGTTTACATTCTTTCTCCTCCCCCTAAGAGCACCTGTAACTTCCGGTCAAGATGATTGCAAGATGATGATTGGACTTCCAGTCACGGGTGCAAGGGTGACGGTCAACTTGCCCACATGTTAACTCGCCCAGTCGACTCGCCAAAGTAAAGGGTCAACTCGCCAAAGGTAGATGTGGTCAACGTGGCTTACGCCCCCTTTTCACACACTCTTATCTATTAACCTCTTGCAACACAAAGCTATGAACGAAGAACCTTTTTGCCATAACAAAAATCCACGCGGAGCATATCACAGGAGAAACATTTCCGGCCGGCAATTCTTAAACAAATTCAGCGTGTCATCAGTGTATGAATCAGTGTCAGTGTGTGTGCGGTGTCAGCCGTGCAGTGTGTCATTTTGTCAGTGCCAGTGCCGTGTGTGTATGTGTGTGTCTGAGTGCCTGTATGTGTGTGAGTGTGTGTTTCAGTCAGTGTGTGTGTGTGTGTGTGTGTGTGTGTGTGTGTGTGTGTGATTGTGTGCATGTGTTTGTGTCAATGTGTGTGTAGCTGTCAGTCAGTGAACGTACCCCCAAAAACTGCTCGGTAAGCAAAGGCTGAATGACGATTTGTCGGCTGGTGTTGAGTCTGTCATGGCCGAAACACTGCGATAATAACACAAAGCTATGAACGACTGAAGAACCTTTCTGCCCAAACAAAAAATCCATGGAGAGCCCACGTACCACAGGAGAAACACCGACTTTCAGAAATTCTTAAACAAATTCAGTCTGTTAGCTTTTCCCGCAACACTCTAATGCACTAAGTACCCCATGACAAAACTGTCGTCTGCAAACCTGCATACAACTGAGCACATGCCCCATATAAGGCGCCCATGAACACACTAGGTCGACTAAAATTACCGATTTTGCTCATTTTTCACACCAGCTGTCATGCCTTTTGCTGCTCAAAACGCCTAAAAAAGCCCCCCCCCCCCCCCCCCCCTCCCAATAAAAAAATGTAAACCCTAAAACAGTAAAACAGTTGCAAAAAGGGAGGAAATTTTTTAACTATTCATTTTCTTGAAGAAAAGTTACTACATGCGCCAGAAGCAATTTTGTGTGTGTCAGTCTGTGTGTATATCAGTGTTTGTGTGTGTGTGTGTGTCAGTGTGTGTGTCAGTGTATGTCAGTGTGTGTGTGTGTTTGTGTGTCAGTGTGTGTGTCAGTGTGTGCCAGTGTGTGTGTCAGTGTGTGTGTATATTTTTTCTTTGTGTGTGTCAGTGTTGTAACACACACACACATACACACTGACACACACACTGACAAACACACACACTGACACACACACTGACAAACACACACACTGAAACACACACACTGACACACACTGGCATACACACACTGACACACACACACACACACTGACACACACCGACACACACGCAGCACGCACGCACACACACACACACACGCACGCACGCACACACACACACACACACACACACACACACACACACACACACACACACACACACGGGGCGGTCCCTGGCGCAGCGGTAAAAGCGCCTGCCACCAATCACCAAGAGGTGCGAGGTTCGATACCCGGTTCCGGCGTCGGACTTTTCTCCTCTAATAAGTGTCACCATTAATTCGGGCGGACCGTCGGGGGTTCTTTCTCCGGGTACTCCGGCTCTTTCCTCCCCCACGAATTTGGTATTAATTTCAGTCTACTTAAGCAAATTTCAAAAATATAAAAAACGATTTAAGTTTCCAAAAATTTCAGTAGCTTGCTTGAGCTTGCCCTTAGCACCACGTGAATGTTCAGTGCTTATGTACAGTGTGTGAGGGAATGCGCGTCACTGTGATTCACGTGAGCGTGCTTGTTGGGTTCAGTTCGCGGCTATATCCTGCGCATTGAGTTATTATAAATATGAGAAATGCGCCATATAAATACTATGTATTATTATTATTTATTACACACACTGACACCCCCCCCCCCCTCGCCCCCGCCTTAAAAAAACAAACAAACAAACAAACAAAAAAAACTTAAGGAAAAGAAAAAGGTCCACGTTTTCGTGTGTGACGATTTGTCGGCTGGTTGAGTCTGTCATGGTCGTAACACTGCAATAATAACAGAATGCTATGAACGAAGAACCTTTCTGCCAAAACAAAAAAAATCCACGGGGAGCGTAGCACAGGAGAAACATTTCCGGCAATTCTTAAACAAATTGTGTGTTATCGTTTTCCGCAACACTCTAACGCACTAAGCAGCACTAAAGTCAGTGTTTGTGTGTGTGTGTGTGTGTGTGTGTGTGTGTGTGTGTGTGTGTGTGTGTGTGTGTGTGTGTGTGTGTGTGTGTGTGTGTGTGGTGTGTGGTGTGTGTGTGTGTGTGTGTGTCCGGACTACGATTGATTGACGAAACCCGGTAACGTTTGAGCCCAAATAAAGAACTGTCAAACGTGACGCGGCAATGATCCGGCCAATACGCCGCAAAATGCCGCCATCGCCCAGCCGATGTCCGGCCGGCGTGCGTGGGCCCACGGTGGCCCAGCCGCCGCTGGCCGACGTTGGCCCGATGGCCTTTCTATCTATCTATCTATCTATCTATCTATCTATCTATCTATCTATCTATCTATCTATCTATCTATCTATCTATCTATCTATCTATCTATATCCCGTAGTCTTGCCGACCTTTGGGGCACCACTGATAACTTGGCAACCAGCTCCCTCCATTCCTCTCTGTTCTCTGCCATTCTTAGCGTATCGCCCAGCCTCAGTCCTGTCCACTCTGAGATATTGTCCTCCCATCTTTTCCTCTGTCTTCCTCTCCATCGTCCTCCTTGTGGAGGTTACATCGCCATTTTGACCAAGAATCGTTTTCTCGAGTTTCGCCTCCAAAATGGGTTTTTCTGTGCAGGAATGGTCCGCTGAACAACCTGTGTTGATTTCAAAGCGATCCGACGACTTTGCGTTCCGTCACCATTGACGTCATTTTGTCAGTAAGGGGGACGCGTGGAGGTTACGGAGCCATTTTGACCAAGAATCGTTTTCTCTAGTTTCGCCTCCAAAATGGGTTATTCTGTGCAGGAATGGTCCGCTGAACAACCTGTGTTGATTTCAAAGCGATCCGACGACTTTGCGTTCCGTCACCATTGATGTCATTTTGTCAGTAAGGGGGACGTGTGGAGGTTCCATCGCCATTTTGACCAAGAATCGTTTTCTCGAGTTTCGCCTCCAAAATGGGTTTTTCTGTGCAGGAATGGTCCGCTGAACAACCTGTGTTGATTTCAAAGCGATCCGACGACTTTGCGTTCCGTCACCATTGACGTCATTTTGTCAGTAAGGGGGACGTGTGGAGGTTACGGCGCCATTTTGACCAAGAATCGTTTTCTCGAGTTTCGCCTCCAAAATGGGTTTTGTTCTGTGCAGGAATGATCCGCTGAACAACCTGTGTTGATTTCAAAGCGATCCGACGACTTTGCGTTCCGTCACCATTGACGTCATTTTGTCAGTAAGGGGGACGTGTGGAGGTTACGGCGCCATTTTGACCAAGAATCGTTTTCTCGAGTTTCGCCTCCAAAATGGTTTTTCTGTGCAGGAATGGTCCGCTGAACAACCTGTGTTGATTTCAAAGCGATTTGCGTTCCGTCACCACTGACGTCATTTTGTCAGTAAGGGGGACGTGTGGAGGTTACGGCGCCATTTTGACCAAGAATCGTTTTCTCGAGTTTCGCCTCCAAAATGGGTTTTTCTGTGCAGGAATGGTCCGCTGAACAACCTGTGTTGATTTCAAAGCGATCCGACGACTTTGCGTTCCGTCACCATTGACGTCATTTTGTCAGTAAGGGGGACGTGTGGAGGTTCCATCGCCATTTTGACCAACAATCGTTTTCTCGAGTTTCGCCTCCAAAATGGGTTTTTCTGTGCAGGAATGGTCCGCTGAACAACCTGTGTTGATTTCAAAGCGATCCGACGACTTTGCGTTCCGTCACCATTGACGTCATTTTGTCAGTAAGGGGGACGTGTGGAGGTTACGGCGCCATTTTGACCAAGAATCGTTTTCTCGAGTTTCGCCTCCAAAATGGGTTTTTCTGTGCAGGAATGGTCCGCTGAACAACCTGTGTTGATTTCAAAGCGATCCGACGACTTTGCGTTCCGTCACCATTGACGTCATTTTGTCAGTAAGGGGGACGTGTGGAGGTTCCATCGCCATTTTGACCAACAATCGTTTTCTCGAGTTTCGCCTCCAAAATGGGTTTTTCTGTGCAGGAATGGTCCGCTGAACAACCTGTGTTGATTTCAAAGCGATCCGACGACTTTGCGTTCCGTCACCATTGACGTCATTTTGTCAGTAAGGGGGACGTGTGGAGGTTACGGCGCCATTTTGACCAAGAATCGTTTTCTCGAGTTTCGCCTCCAAAATGGGGTTTTCTGTGCAGGAATGGTCCGCTGAACAACCTGTGTTGATTTCAAAGCGATCCGACGACTTTGCGTTCCGTCACCATTGACGTCATTTTGTCAGTAAGGGGGACCGTGTGGAGGTTCCATCGCTATTTTGACCAAGAATCGTTTTCTCGAGTTTCGCCTCCAAAATGGGTTTTTCTGTGCAGGAATGTTTTCAGCGTGGAGAAGACGAAGAATCTTTTTCTCGAGTTTGGCGTCGGAAGTAGGTTTTCCTGCGTCGGAATGAGCCCCTGATCCGCCACTGCCCATGCCAAGCGTCCTCGCCGACTTTGCGTTTCATCGTCATTTTCGGGTGGGGAAACGGCATGGCGGCCGCCGTGTGGAGGCTGGCCGGCCATTGCCGTTTTAGTGTGGAGAAGACGAAGAATCTTTTTCTCGAGTTTGGCGTGGGAAATAGGTTTTCCTGCGTCGGAATGAGCCCCTGACCCGCCTCTGCCCATGCCAAGCGTCCTCGCCGACATTGCGTTTCATCGTCATTTTCGGGTGGGGAAACGGCATGGCGGCCGCCGTGTGGAGGCTGGCCGGCCATTGCGGTTTTAGCTTGGAGAAGACGAAGAATCTTTTTGTCGAGTTTGGCGTCGGAAATAGGTTTTCCTGTGTCGGAATGAGCCCCTGATCCGCCTCTGCCCATGTCAAGCGTCCGCGCCGACATTGCGTTTCATTGTCATTTTTCGGGTGGGGAAACGGCATGGCGGCCGCCGTGTGGAGGCTGGCCGGCCATTGCCGTTTTAGCGTGGAGAAGACGAAGAATCTTTTTCTCGAGTTTGACGTCGGAAATAGGTTTTCCTGCGTCGGAATGAGCCCCTGATCCGCCTCTGCCCATGTCAATCGTCCGCGCCGACATTGCGTTTCATCGTCATTTTCGGGTGGGGAAACGGCATGGCGGCCGCCGTGTGGAGGCTGGCCGGCCATTGCCGTTTTAGCGTGGAGAAGACGAAGAATTTTTTTCTCGAGTTTAGCGTCGGAAACAACCTGTGTTGATTTCAAAGCGATCCGACGACTTTGCGTTCCGTCACCATTGACGTCATTTTGTCAGTAAGGGGGACGTGTGGAGGTTACGGCGCCATTTTGACCAAGAATCGTTTTCTCGAGTTTCGCCTACAAAATGGGTTTTTCTGTGCAGGAATGGTCCGCTGAACAACCTGTGTTGATTTCAAAGCGATCCGACGACTTTGCGTTCCGTCACCATTGACGTCATTTTGTCAGTAAGGGGGACGTGGGGAGGTTCCACCGCCATTTTGACCAAGAATCGTTTTCTCGAGTTTCGCCTCCAAAATGGGTTTTTCTGTGCAGGAATGGTCCGCTGAACAACCTGTGTTGATTTCAAAGCGATCCGACGACTTTGCGTTCCGTCACCATTGACGTCATTTTGTCAGTAAGGGGGACGTGTGGAGGTTATGGCGCCATTTTGACCAAGAATCGTTTTCTCGAGTTTCGCCTCCAAAATGGGTTTTTCTGTGCAGGAATGGTCCGCTGAACAACCTGTGCTGATTTCAAAGCGATCCGACGACTTTGCGTTCCGTCACCATTGACGTCATTTTGTCAGTAAGGGGGACGTGTGGAGGTTCCATCGCTATTTTGACCAAGAATCGTTTTCTCGAGTTTCGCCTCCAAAATGGGTTTTTCTGTGCAGGAATGGTCCGCTGAACAACCTCTGTTGATTTCAAAGCGATCCGACGACTTTGCGTTCCGTCACCATTGACGTCATTTTGTCAGTAAGGGTGACGTGTGGAGGTTACGGCGCCATTTTGACCAAGAATCGTTTTCTCGAGTTTCGCCTCCAAAATGGGTTTTTCTGTGCAGGAATGGTCCGCTGAACAACCTCTGTTGATTTCAAAGCGATCCGACGACTTTGCGTTCCGTCACCATTGACGTCATTTTGTCAGTAAGGGGGACGTGTGGAGGTTCCATCGCCATTTTGACCAAGAATCGTTTTCTCGAGTTTCGCCTCCAAAATGGGGTTTTCTGTGCAGGAATGGTCCGCTGAACAACCTGTGTTGATTTCAAAGCGATCCGACGACTTTGCGTTCCGTCACCATTGACGTCATTTTGTCAGACAGTAAGGGGGACGTGTGGAGGTTACGGCGCCATTTTGACCAAGAATCGTTTTCTCGAGTTTCGCCTCCAAAATGGGTTTTTCTGTGCAGGAATGGTCCGCTGAACAATCTGTGTTGATTTCAAAGCGATCCGACTACTTTGCGTTCCATCACCATTGACGTCATTTTGTCAGTAAGGGGGACGTGTGGAGGTTCCATCGCCATTTTGACCAAGAATCGTTTTCTCGAGTTTCGCCTCCAAAATGGGTTTTTCTGTGCAGGAATGGTCCGCTGAACAATCTGTGTTGATTTCAAAGCGATCCGACGACTTTGCGTTCTGTCACCATTGACGTCATTTTGTCAGTAAGGGGGACGTGTGAAGGTTACGGCGCCATTTTGACCAAGAATCGTTTTCTCGAGTTTCGCATCCAAAATGGGTTTTTCTGTGCAGGAATGGTCCGCTGAACAACCTGTGTTGATTTCAAAGCGATCTGACGACTTTGCGTTCCGTCACCATTGACGTCATTTTGTCAGTAAGGGGGACGTGTGGAGGTTCCATCGCCATTTTGACCAAGAATCGTTTTCTCGAGTTTCGCCTCCAAAATGGTTTTTTTCTGTGCAGGAATGGTCCGCTGAACAACCTGTGTTGATTTCAAAGCGATCCGACGACTTTGCGTTCCGTCACCATTGACGTCATTTTGTCAGTAAGGGGGACGTGTGGAGGTTACGGCGCCATTTTGACCAAGAATCGTTTTCTCGAGTTTCGCCTCCAAAATGGGGTTTTCTGTGCAGGAATGGTCCGCTGAACAACCTGTGTTGATTTCAAAGCGATCCGACGACTTTGCGTTCCGTCACCATTGACGTCATTTTGTCAGTAAGGGGGACGTGTGGAGGTTACGGCGCCATTTTGACCAAGAATCGTTTTCTCGAGTTTCGCCTACAAAATGGGTTTTTCTGTGCAGGAATGGTCCGCTGAACAACCTGTGTTGATTTCAAAGCGATCCGACGACTTTGCGTTCCGTCACCATTGACGTCATTTTGTCAGTAAGGGGGACGTGGGGAGGTTCCATCGCCATTTTGACCAAGAATCGTTTTCTCGAGTTTCGCCTCCAAAATGGGTTTTTCTGTGCAGGAATGGTCCGCTGAACAACCTGTGTTGATTTCAAAGCGATCCGACGACTTTGCGTTCCGTCACCATTGACGTCATTTTGTCAGTAAGGGGGACGTGTGGAGGTTATGGCGCCATTTAGACCAAGAATCGTTTTCTCGAGTTTCGCCTCCAAAATGGGTTTTTCTGTGCAGGAATGGTCCGCTGAACAACCTGTGCTGATTTCAAAGCGATCCGACGACTTTGCGTTCCGTCACCATTGACGTCATTTTGTCAGTAAGGGGGACGTGTGGAGGTTCCATCGCTATTTTGACCAAGAATCGTTTTCTCGAGTTTCGCCTCCAAAATGGGTTTTTCTGTGCAGGAATGGTCCGCTGAACAACCTCTGTTGATTTCAAAGCGATCCGACGACTTTGCGTTCCGTCACCATTGACGTCATTTTGTCAGTAAGGGTGACGTGTGGAGGTTACGGCGCCATTTTGACCAAGAATCGTTTTCTCGAGTTTCGCCTCCAAAATGGGTTTTTCTGTGCAGGAATGGTCCGCTGAACAACCTCTGTTGATTTCAAAGCGATCCGACGACTTTGCGTTCCGTCACCATTGACGTCATTTTGTCAGTAAGGGGGACGTGTGGAGGTTCCATCGCCATTTTGACCAAGAATCGTTTTCTCGAGTTTCGCCTCCAAAATGGGGTTTTCTGTGCAGGAATGGTCCGCTGAACAACCTGTGTTGATTTCAAAGCGATCCGACGACTTTGCGTTCTGTCACCATTGACGTCATTTTGTCAGTCAGTAAGGGGGACGTGTGGAGGTTACGGCGCCATTTTGACCAAGAATCGTTTTCTCGAGTTTCGCCTCCAAAATGGGTTTTTCTGTGCACGAATGGTCCGCTGAACAATCTGTGTTGATTTCAAAGCGATCCGACTACTTTGCGTTCCATCACCATTGACGTCATTTTGTCAGTAAGGGGGACGTGTGGAGGTTCCATCGCCATTTTGACCAAGAATCGTTTTCTCGAGTTTCGCCTCCAAAATGGGTTTTTCTGTGCAGGAATGGTCCGCTGAACAATCTGTGTTGATTTCAAAGCGATCCGACGACTTTGCGTTCTGTCACCATTGACGTCATTTTGTCAGTAAGGGGGACGTGTGAAGGTTACGGCGCCATTTTGACCAAGAATCGTTTTCTCGAGTTTCGCCTCCAAAATGGGTTTTTCTGTGCAGGAATGGTCCGCTGAACAACCTGTGTTGATTTCAAAGCGATCTGACGACTTTGCGTTCCGTCACCATTGACGTCATTTTGTCAGTAAGGGGGACGTGTGGAGGTTCCATCGCCATTTTGACCAAGAATCGTTTTCTCGAGTTTCGCCTCCAAAACGTTTTTTTTTTTCTGTGCAGGAATGGTCCGCTGAACAACCTGTGTTGATTTCAAAGCGATCCGACGACTTTGCGTTCCGTCACCATTGACGTCATTTTGTCAGTAAGGGGGACGTGTGGAGGTTACGGCGCCATTTTGACCAAGAATCGTTTTCTCGAGTTTCGCCTCCAAAATGGGGTTTTCTGTGCAGGAATGGTCCGCTGAACAACCTGTGTTGATTTCAAAGCGATCCGACGACTTTGCGTTCCGTCACCATTGACGTCATTTTGTCAGTAAGGGGGACGTGTGGAGGTTACGGCGCCATTTTGACCAAGAATCGTTTTCTCGAGTTTCGCCTACAAAATGGGTTTTTCTGTGCAGGAATGGTCCGCTGAACAACCTGTGTTGATTTCAAAGCGATCCGACGACTTTGCGTTCCGTCACCATTGACGTCATTTTGTCAGTAAGGGGGACGTGGGGAGGTTCCATCGCCATTTTGACCAAGAATCGTTTTCTCGAGTTTCGCCTCCAAAATGGGTTTTTCTGTGCAGGAATGGTCCGCTGAACAACCTGTGTTGATTTCAAAGCGATCCGACGACTTTGCGTTCCGTCACCATTGACGTCATTTTGTCAGTAAGGGGGACGTGTGGAGGTTATGGCGCCATTTTGACCAAGAATCGTTTTCTCGAGTTTCGCCTCCAAAATGGGTTTTTCTGTGCAGGAATGGTCCGCTGAACAACCTGTGCTGATTTCAAAGCGATCCGACGACTTTGCGTTCCGTCACCATTGACGTCATTTTGTCAGTAAGGGGGACGTGTGGAGGTTCCATCGCTATTTTGACCAAGAATCGTTTTCTTGAGTTTCGCCTCCAAAATGGGTTTTTCTGTGCAGGAATGGGTCGCTGAGCAACCTCTGTTGATTTCAAAGCGATCCGACGACTTTGCGTTCCGTCACCATTGACGTCATTTTGTCAGTAAGGGTGACGTGTGGAGGTTACGGCGCCATTTTGACCAAGAATCGTTTTCTCGAGTTTCGCCTCCAAAATGGGTTTTTCTGTGCAGGAATGGTCCGCTGAACAACCTGTGTTGATTTCAAAGCGATCCGACGACTTTGCGTTCCGTCACCATTGACGTCATTTTGTCAGTAAGGGGGACGTGTGGAGGTTCCATCGCCATTTTGACCAAGAATCGTTTTCTCGAGTTTCGCCTCCAAAATGGGGTTTTCTGTGCAGGAATGGTCCGCTGAACAACCTGTGTTGATTTCAAAGCGATCGGACGACTTTGCGTTCCGTCACCATTGACGTCATTTTGTCAGTCAGTAAGGGGGACGTGTGGAGGTTACGGCGCCATTTTGACCAAGAATCGTTTTCTCGAGTTTCGCCTCCAAAATGGGTTTTTCTGTGCAGGAATGGTCCGCTGAACAATCTGTGTTGATTTCAAAGCGATCCGACTACTTTGCGTTCCATCACCATTGACGTCATTTTGTCAGTAAGGGGGACGTGTGGAGGTTCCATCGCCATTTTGACCAAGAATCGTTTTCTCGAGTTTCGCCTCCAAAATGGGTTTTTCTGTGCAGGAATGGTCCGCTGAACAATCTGTGTTGATTTCAAAGCGATCCGACGACTTTGCGTTCTGTCACCATTGACGTCATTTTGTCAGTAAGGGGGACGTGTGAAGGTTACGGCGCCATTTTGACCAAGAATCGTTTTCTCGAGTTTCGCCTCCAAAATGGGTTTTTCTGTGCAGGAATGGTCCGCTGAACAACCTGTGTTGATTTCAAAGCGATCTGACGACTTTGCGTTCCGTCACCATTGACGTCATTTTGTCAGTAAGGGGGACGTGTGGAGGTTCCATCGCCATTTTGACCAAGAATCGTTTACTCGAGTTTCGCCTCCAAAATGGTTTTTTTCTGTGCAGGAATGGTCCGCTGAACAACCTGTGTTGATTTCAAAGCGATCCCACGACTTTGCGTTCCGTCACCATTGACGTCATTTTGTCAGTAAGGGGGACGTGTGGAGGTTACGGCGCCATTTTGACCAAGAATCGTTTTCTCGAGTTTCGCCTCCAAAATGGGGTTTTCTGTGCAGGAATGGTCCGCTGAACAACCTGTGTTGATTTCAAAGCGATCCGACGACTTTGCGTTCCGTCACCATTGACGTCATTTTGTCAGTAAGGGGGACGTGTGGAGGTTACGGCGCCATTTTGACCAAGAATCGTTTTCTCGAGTTTCGCCTCCAAAATGGGTTTTTCTGTGCAGGAATGGTCCGCTGAACAACCTGTGTTGATTTCAAAGCGATCCGACGACTTTGCGTTTCGTCACCATTGACGTCATTTTGTCAGTAAGGGGGACGTGTGGAGGTTACGGCGCCATTTTGACCAAGAATCGTTTTCTCGAGTTTCGCCTCCAAAATGGGTTTTTCTGTGCAGGAATGGTCCGCTGAACAACCTGTGTTGATTTCAAAGCGATCCGACGACTTTGCGTTCCGTCACCATTGACGTCATTTTGTCAGTAAGGGGGACGTGAGGAGGTTCCATCGCCATTTTGACTAAGAATAGTTTTCTCGAGTTTCGCCCCCAAAATGGGTTTTTCTGTGCCGGAATGGTCCGCTGAACAACCTGTGTTGATTTCAAAGCGATCCGACGACTTTGCGTTCCGTCACCATTGACGTCATTTTGTCAGTAAGGGGGACGTGTGGAGGTTCCATCGCCATTTTGACCAAGAGTCGTTTTCTCGAGTTTCGCCTCCAAAATGGGGTTTTCTGTGCAGGAATGGTCCGCTGAACAACCTGTGTTGATTTCAAAGCGATCCGACGACTTTGCGTTCCGTCACCATTGACGTCATTTTGTCAGTAAGGGGGACGTGTGGAGGTTACGGCGCCATTTTGACCAAGAATCGTTTTCTCGAGTTTCGCCTCCAAAATGGGTTTTTCTGTGCAGGAATGGTCCGCTGAACAACCTGTGTTGGTTTCAAAGCGATCCGACGACTTTACGTTCCGTCACCATTGACGTCATTTTGTAAGTAAGGGGAACGAGTGGAGGTTCCATCGCCATTTTGACCAAGAATCGTTTTCTCGAGTTTCGCCTCCAAAATGGGTTTTTCTGTGCAGGAATGGTCTGCTGAACAATTTGTGTTGATTTCAAAGCGATCCGACGACTTTGCGTTCCGTCACCATTGACGTCATTTTGTCAGTAAGGGGGACGTGTGGAGGTTACGGCGCCATTTTGACCAAGAATCGTTTTCTCGAGTTTCGCCTCCAAAATGGGGTTTTCTGTGCAGGAATGGTCCGCTGAACAACCTCTGTTGATTTCAAAGCGATCCGACGACTTTGCGTTCCGTCACCATTGACGTCATTTTGTCAGTAAGGGGGACGTGGGGAGGTTCCATCGCCATTTTGACCAAGAATCGTTTTCTCGAGTTTCGCCTCCAAAATGGGTTTTTCTGTGCAGGAATGGTTTGCTGAACAACCTGTGTTGATTTCAAAGCGATCCGACGACTTTGCGTTCCGTCACCATTGACGTCATTTTGTCAGTAAGGGGGACGTGTGGAGGTTATGGCGCCATTTTGACCAAGAATCGTTTTCTCGAGTTTCGCCTCCAAAATGGGTTTTTCTGTGCAGGAATGGTCCGCTGAACAACCTGTGCTGATTTCAAAGCGATCCGACGACTTTGCGTTCCGTCACCATTGACGTCATTTTGTCAGTAAGGGGGACGTGTGGAGGTTCCATCGCTATTTTGACCAAGAATCGTTTTCTCGAGTTTCGCCTCCAAAATGGGTTTTTCTGTGCAGGAATGGTCCGCTGAACAACCTGTGTTGATTTCAAAGCGATCCGACGACTTTGCGTTCCGTCACCATTGACGTCATTTTGTCAGTAAGGGTGACGTGTGGAGGTTACGGCGCCATTTTGACCAAGAATCGTTTTCTCGAGTTTCGCCTCCAAAATGGGTTTTTCTGTGCAGGAATGGTCCGCTGAACAACCTCTGTTGATTTCAAAGCGATCCGACGACTTTGCGTTCCGTCACCATTGACGTCATTTTGTCAGTAAGGGGGACGTGTGGAGGTTCCATCGCCATTTTGACCAAGAATCGTTTTCTCGAGTTTCGCCTCCAAAATGGGGTTTTCTGTGCAGGAATGGTCCGCTGAACAACCTGTGTTGATTTCAAAGCGATCCGACGACTTTGCGTTCTGTCACCATTGACGTCATTTTGTCAGTCAGTAAGGGGGACGTGTGGAGGTTACGGCGCCATTTTGACCAAGAATCGTTTTCTCGAGTTTCGCCTCCAAAATGGGTTTTTCTGTGCAGGAATGGTCCGCTGAACAATCTGTGTTGATTTCAAAGCGATCCGACTACTTTGCGTTCCATCACCATTGACGTCATTTTGTCAGTAAGGGGGACGTGTGGAGGTTCCATCGCCATTTTGACCAAGAATCGTTTTCTCGAGTTTCGCCTCCAAAATGGGTTTTTCTGTGCAGGAATGGTCCGCTGAACAATCTGTGTTGATTTCAAAGCGATCCGACGACTTTGCGTTCTGTCACCATTGACGTCATTTTGTCAGTAAGGGGGACGTGTGAAGGTTACGGCGCCATTTTGACCAAGAATCGTTTTCTCGAGTTTCGCCTCCAAAATGGGTTTTTCTGTGCAGGAATGGTCCGCTGAACAACCTGTGTTGATTTCAAAGCGATCTGACGACTTTGCATTCCGTCACCATTGACGTCATTTTGTCAGTAAGGGGGACGTGTGGAGGTTCCATCGCCATTTTGACCAAGAATCGTTTTCTCGAGTTTCGCCTCCAAAATGTTTTTTTTTCTGTGCAGGAATGGTCCGCTGAACAACCTGTGTTGATTTCAAAGCGATCCGACGACTTTGCGTTCCGTCACCATTGACGTCATTTTGTCAGTAAGGGGGACGTGTGGAGGTTACGGCGCCATTTTGACCAAGAATCGTTTTCTCGAGTTTCGCCTCCAAAATGGGGTTTTCTGTGCAGGAATGGTCCGCTGAACAACCTGTGTTGATTTCAAAGCGATCCGACGACTTTGCGTTCCGTCACCATTGACGTCATTTTGTCAGTAAGGGGGACGTGTGGAGGTTACGGCGCCATTTTGACCAAGAATTGTTTTCTCGAGTTTCGCCTACAAAATGGGTTTTTCTGTGCAGGAATGGTCCGCTGAACAACCTGTGTTGATTTCAAAGCGATCCGACGACTTTGCGTTCCGTCACCATTGACGTCATTTTGTCAGTAAGGGGGACGTGGGGAGGTTCCATCGCCATTTTGACCAAGAATCGTTTTCTCGAGTTTCGCCTCCAAAATGGGTTTTTCTGTGCAGGAATGGTCCGCTGAACAACCTGTGTTGATTTCAAAGCGATCCGACGACTTTGCGTTCCGTCACCATTGACGTCATTTTGTCAGTAAGGGGGACGTGTGGAGGTTATGGCGCCATTTTGACCAAGAATCGTTTTCTCGAGTTTCGCCTCCAAAATGGGTTTTTCTGTGCAGGAATGGTCCGCTGAACAACCTGTGCTGATTTCAAAGCGATCCGACGACTTTGCGTTCCGTCACCATTGACGTCATTTTGTCAGTAAGGGGGACGTGTGGAGGTTCCATCGCTATTTTGACCAAGAATCGTTTTCTTGAGTTTCGCCTCCAAAATGGGTTTTTCTGTGCAGGAATGGTCCGCTGAACAACCTCTGTTGATTTCAAAGCGATCCGACGACTTTGCGTTCCGTCACCATTGACGTCATTTTGTCAGTAAGGGTGACGTGTGGAGGTTACGGCGCCATTTTGACCAAGAATCGTTTTCTCGAGTTTCGCCTCCAAAATGGGTTTTTCTGTGCAGGAATGGTCCGCTGAACAACCTGTGTTGATTTCAAAGCGATCCGACGACTTTGCGTTCCGTCACCATTGACGTCATTTTGTCAGTAAGGGGGACGTGTGGAGGTTCCATCGCCATTTTGACCAAGAATCGTTTTCTCGAGTTTCGCCTCCAAAATGGGGTTTTCTGTGCAGGAATGGTCCGCTGAACAACCTGTGTTGATTTCAAAGCGATCCGACGACTTTGCGTTCTGTCACCATTGACGTCATTTTGTCAGTCAGTAAGGGGGACGTGTGGAGGTTACGGCGCCATTTTGACCAAGAATCGTTTTCTCGAGTTTCGCCTCCAAAATGGGTTTTTCT